>CM065140.1:21940000-22167500 GCA_033026305.1 Cirrhinus molitorella | reverse complement strand
GTTTTAATATAATTACTTAAAACTTTAAAATTGCTTTTGCAGACTAGAATATAAATTGTATTACTGTATTATAAATTATAAATAAAATGTTTTTTTATGTTACCAATATATTTTATAATGTTATTTATATAAATGTAAGTTGATTTGTTTGACATTTTTGTATCATACGTGTATACATTGCTGAATATAACATATACCATTAGATAAAATGCTGGACAAAATCAGTTTTGTCAAAGAAAAATTGTACTGAATATAAAAATATTAATTTGTTTCATTTGCATATATATATTATATAATATTTTTATGTATTATATTTATATGTTATACAAACATTTTATTTATTGTTGTTGTTATTATTATTATTATTATTATTTATAGAAATTTAAGGACTTTGTTTACTACACTAAATTTTAAATTAAAAATTAAGCTAAAATATTGGAGTGTTTTTATTTAACATTTCTATACTTATGTCTTTCTATACTTTGGTATACACAACGCACAAAAACAATTTGTAGACTAGATTATAAATTGTGTATTGAATATTGTAAATTGAATATAAAATACAGTATGAATATATCAATAATAATAAATTTGTATTTTATAAATATGCTAATTTAACATTTTTGTGCTCATGTGTATACAATGATTTTACTTTATACTTTCCATATTGTAATCACAATCTTTGTCTTATTTCAGAGATCATCCCACTGTATAACGTCTCCACTTTCATGGCTCATGAGGAGTACTGTAAACCTCCACCCAAGAAACTCAAACAGCCGGTGGAGCGTACAGGTCTAAATCAGGTGACCCCACTGTCCAACAGCTACAAGAACACCACGGCCTGCACCACCACAACTAACGGCTACGGCAAGAGCCACGGCAGCCCTGGAGGAGGAGGAGGAGGAGGAAGCCCTGGCAACAAAAGGCCAGATCGAAGATCCAGAGGAAGCCCAAAACACTCAGACACCGAGCCACAAGGTGAGCTAAGTCGAATTGAAAACATTAAGACATCTTTCTGATTTTGTTCTCATGCCTCTGTAATGTTTTTCATGCATGTGGCAGCAGCTGTGAGCAAAAACAAAGGATATTTCCAGTGTCAGCTGGACTCAAATAAAAGCAGTCAGAGCTGCTGACTCTAACAAGATGAGTTGACAATCTGTCCACATCTGTTCTTAAAAGCCTCATATCCATGCAGCTTTATGGGTCCTTACTTCTAAGCCTTTGTTTTTGAGCTTTATATCAGTGTCAGCACTTACTGTTAGTGTGACACATACACATTAGATAACAGTAGATCGTGTTAATGTAGAAGAGCGCCCACTACTGGTGCAATATAGTCCGTTTCTTGAACAAAATAGACTAGCATACAGAAAAGTGCTGTGACTGATAGTGGTGTAAAAAAAATTACCCTGTTCAAAAGTTTACATACACTTAATTCTTAATACTGTGTTGTTACCTTAATGATTCACAGCTGGGGTTTTTTTTGTTTGTTTGTTTAGTCATTTTGTATGATCCCTCTAATTTTGATAAAATAATTAATCTTTTGCAGATTCTACAAGGTGTATGTAAACTTTTGCCCTATAACTGTATATAGAAGGCTTATACAGTAACCTTGAATTCCACACAGCCAAGGATTCCAATAAGGGATGTAGCTGTTCTGGGATCAGATGTTGGATGAATGTGGAACACATGTTGCATTAGATTCCATAATTCTCTGTATCATCATTTCCTTTTCTTTCATCATTCCTTTGAAAACAGCTCACTCTGTCTCTGTGTTTTTTTTCTTTGTTCTTTAATGTCTTATCTTACCCTGGTCTTTGTTCTTGTGAACCTTTGGTTCCCATGCCTCTGTGTCTGTGTTTGTATGAGAGCGAGAGTGTGTGTCTGTAGCCTGTCTGTGGCGAAACCACAGCGCATAATGAGACACAGATCTCTTCCTGTCTGAAGTGACAGCACAAGGCTGGTCCGTGTTAAAATGCACAGGGAAAAGGCACGGCAAATTAAATCAAGAGACGAGAAGACAAGCTGTTCCTGTGGAGCATGTCTGAGAAGATGCTTAGATCTGGGAGAAATGCATGATGTCAGACGTTTAGACTTGGTCTTTGGTCTCCAGCGGTGTTTGAGACTTTGCTGTGGCTTGTCAACAAGCTACTCAGAATTTAAACTAGGTAAAGTCAAGCTTTCATTTCAAAAATTAGGTAGTTACACTACAGTTATTTTTGAAGTAAGTCTATCGAAATTAATTTACATTAAATACCACCAATGAAACAAGAAAACACTGTAATTTATTACTGTTAACAGGAGTGTTATTTTGCAAAAATATTTTAATAAATATGGAGAAAATATCATTATAAATTGGAAAAAATAATATGATTTTTTTTTTTTTTTTGCAAATACATCAGTTTTGAAATTAAGTTGCGATTATGAGAAAAACGTTAGCAGAAATATTCTCAATCGCCTTTTTTTAAAAAAAAGTCAATGGGCTTCCATTGATAAACTTGCAGTAATACACTACTAGTCAAAATAAATTATAGAAATTAATACTTTAATTTAGCAAAGATGCATTACATTGAACAAAAGTGATGATAAAGACATTTATAATGTTACAGAAGATTTCTATTTCAGATAAATGCTGAACTTTCTATTCGTCAAAGAGACCTGAAACAATTCTACTCAGCTATTTTTAACATAATAATAATACAAAAAAATACATTTATTTTAACAGCACATTAGAATATTAGAATGATTTCTCAAGGATAATGTGACTGGAGTATTGATACAAAAAATTCAGTTTTTGAATCACAGGAATAAATGACATTTTAAAATATATTTAAATAGAAAATGGTTGTTTTAAATAGTAAAAATAGTAAAAACATGAAAAATCTTTTTGAAAAACTTTTGACTGGTAGTGTATATTACTAAAATCAGTGTCGTTTGTCAGTTTTTTACTGAAATGTGGTTTGCACCAGTACTTTACTTCTCAAAATTGTTTTCCAACTCTGTCGTGACTCATTTGAATCCACCGCGTAATTCAAGACCACTTTGACCTGTTTTTGATCCATACATGGAGTGGAATCTCTCAATTTTCCACTCTTTTCCTCCATTAAAATAAAGAATCCACCAAAAACATCCTGTGTCTCTCAATCCCAACAACATCTTGTTGGGGGAAAACCATGGAGGTCAGTGTGGGGTCGTGTTGCCATGACTTCATCGCAGTGATGACTCATTGCAGGAGCCCCTTGGGCCCCGTAAGAGCCAGACCTATGAACCTCACTCCCCGACAAGACACTTTCCGACCCGGCTCAGGCCCAATCCGACAGCCCCATCCATCAGGACGTCTCTATTGCCTCAGATCTGTGTCTCTGTCTGGAGATACAGAATTTATGTTCTCTGTATTTCTTTCTCTATGCAAACAAGCATGAAGATGTTACAGACATGCACATAGTGAGATTTATGAATGATAGGAGATGGATGGCTACATTTAATGTGTTTTCTGTGCAGATCACGATGTGGACACGAGACGAGTTCAGGCTGTGCCATCAGGAATGGACAAGCCGCAGGTGAGTCATGTCGCACAAATCTTCTTTCCAGCAGACAGCTCAGCGAATCAAAAGCCGTCAATGTTGTAATTTCACACTCTTGCCAGTTATTGTTTTATTTGTCCTGTAGGATTATTGCTTCACTCTAAATATTAAATTGCTTGGAGAGCATTACATGACGTCTTTATTTTGCATTAGGGATATAAACAAACCCCAAACTGCAAGTTTTAAACTTAAAACATTGTTTGAATGACACCTCAAATCAAATCGCACGGCTTGTTGAGGCGAGTTAGTGTTTTTACGATGTTGCATCAGTTGGCCATATTGGCAGCACTGAATATAACCAATGCCACTGAACTGAGCAAAACTTGTATATTTTGTTGATTATTGCTGCTGAAAATGGTCAATTGTTGTCATGTTTTGCGCTGTACTAATCGGTCAGACCGGGAAAAAACATTTGGAGTACTATAGACTGCCAAAAGTTATAAGGACAAAAGGGACAAAATGCATTTGTGGTTGGCCAAACTGAACCAGAATTTCCAAGGCAAGAATCTTGACAACATTCGTGTTTGTTCTCATCATTTCCAGTCAGGTAGGAGAAATATTAGGCTAATATCTTTATTAATACTGCTTGTTTTCATATTTCTAATCCACAGAAAAAAAAAAACATCTGGAAGCTGCTAAATCATATAGAGAAGGACTTAGTAAGCAGGAAAGGGTGCAGTATTTTGACAAACTAAAATTAATGGGTGGTAAAGATGCGTACAAGCAGTATTAAGATATTAGCCTAATATTTCACCTACCTGCCCGGAAATGATAAGAACAAACAGAAATGTTTGTTGTCAAGATTCTTGCCCTGGAAATTCTGGTTTAGTTTGACCACAAACGCCTTTTGTTTCTCAGACTATTTTTTTTGCACTTTTCTCCTTGATTTGTTATAACTGTGCAGCAGGGTTGCCAGGTTTTCACAACAAAACTTGCCTAATTGCTACTCAAAACTAGCCCAAAAGTATCATTTCGAGGGGGGCTAGTTCTGGGGGATAAAATACACGTTTTTTTTGTCTGGGTTCTCCTTGTAAATTCGTATTTTAGGGGCTAACTGTGACGTTATTGGGGTCGATTCAACCCGTGGACATCAAAAACAACCCGCGGCAACAGTGTTAAAGTAGCCCAAGCTTCGTTGATTATAATGGAAACGTTGCGAAATCGCGATTAAATATGGTGAGTGACAGCTTTTAATGACTATTAAGGTAGATTGTAAATGTGAAACTGATTTAATACAAGTTTAATAAACAAGAAGATACTGTTAAATGACTAACATTGTCTGACTGTAACACTATTGTCTGATTTCGCTCTATTTCATCAACGAAAATAGTTTCAAACAGTCACAGACAACTGAGCCACTGTGCCTCTTTAGGCAAACACAGCGGTGCTTCGTTTATGAATGAACAAGGTTTTTTAAAAAAATCTACCCCGCGTTCCATTCGGAAGGGTTCACCCCGTGCCCTAATCCCTTCAAAGGCTTTACCCTCCGGAGTAAGAGCTTCGAAGGGTTGAAGGGTGTAGGGGACCAAACAACTGTTTCTTGAAGTACCCTTCTGCATCATCATCTCGTGGCCACACGGAGGCGCCATCATCATGCAAAAAATCTACACAAAGGATCATGGGGGCCCGAAGTGTCCATCAGTTGTACTCTTCAAAATCCTTCATTCTGAAGGGCCCTTTGAAGTAGCTAGTTTTGAGCACTTCGGTTTAGAACGGCACTTCCATACGGCGGCCATGATTGTTTTCACTCCGAAGTACCCTTTAGAGGGCGATTCCATTTGGAACGCACTGCTAATCAGTCAATGATTCAGTTATCCATTCATAAAGAATGAGTCACATGATTAATACCTGAATGAATCAGCTGTTGGAATGAATCAATTTAAAGAATGATTCAGTGATTAAAATCAGTGACTTGCCGCCACCTAATGGCAGTTTTAGTTTCATTTTTTTAAGTATAATTGCAGGTATTTAAATCATTTAATATTTCTATATTCAAACTTGTTAATATCATTAACAGCATTTTTTCACCAAGGACATTTTCGTCACTGAATAAAAACAAGGTGAAAATATTTTATATAAAGGGAGGGATGTTTTATATAAATATGTCTGCTTGAAAGAATGAAGAATGTGATAGACAAGTTGTTATAAAAATGCATAATTAGCCTGTATAACCATTGGTATTTAATTGAAAAGAAGACCATGTTCTTGTTTCTTTATGAGAAGTGGTTTCATTTAATTTTAATATAAAGGCATGTTGCGTCACAGCAGTTAAATCTGTGTCTATCATGGTAATTTTAGAGAAATGCTTAATAAATGCATTACACTGTAAATAAATCCATTAGACTAAAATTGTATGATATTATATACTAAAACAATTAAGATGACTAAAATATGACTAAAACTAAATGGCATTTTAGTCAAAAACTAAGATGAAATCAAAATTTGCTGTCAAAATTAACACTGACTTAAATCATTAAACTCAACATTAATTTCTAAATTGAATTTCACATCTGATCCTCATTAATCATTTGAAAATACATCTACAAGCCACTTTTGTGTTCTTTGGATTTCATATGACTGGGAACTTCTACTTGTTTTAATTAGACATTTTAAAAAGCTTATGAAAACTTTTGTGAACTTTTGAATTTGACATAAAAGATGATGAAAAATGCCATTACAAAGGGGAAAAAAGCCCATAAAAGCACCTTAAGGAGTCAAAAATCACTTTGTAATGGGAAAATTGATTATTTGTTTAGAAGGAGCGCCTACATTTTTTAAATTACAATCTCAAGTGCTTTTCAAAAGAAAAGTAAACAAAGATTTTAGGCAATTTGGAAATGGATGTATAGTCAAGCTATCATAGAAAACTTGGCAACCATCCAAAACACCCACAAAACCTCATAATAATGAGATAAACCCCTCTCTGCGCTTGAACAACGCCTGATTCATCAGGATTGTAATTGTTTAGAGATGATTGTTCAGAATAAAGCTTTTCCGTTTATGTTCACGAGGGGGCAGCAGCTGTTAATGAATGACTTCTGGTTCAATGATCCATTGATTGGTCACATCAATATGTTTTTCTCATCTTTGTTACCGGTTTCATAATCTCCATCTTTATCTGTGAGTGGGAATGCCTGTTACATATGCGTTCAAGGTTTAAAATGTGATCATTAGTATATAGGAGACCAAAAAAGAAAGTCAAATGTATTGTCATTAGATGTGGCATTTAATCAAAGAACACAAAAAGAAGATTTTGTTGGGTTTTAAATTGTAAAACGACAGATGTACCATTCAAAATGAGTATTAAAAAGCAGTTCTGGTTCAGATGTTATTGAAACGTTCATATTTGTGATGAATTGTGAAAACTGATTTCATATATCCACCTTGGGAGCAGTTAGTGGAAAGTAATTGCAGAAATGACTCAGAAAAGTGCTGTTACATTTGATATATGGTCTGACATCATTGGTTTGTTAGATGTTTCAGTCATATATTTTTAACCCTTTGTGTTTAGGGTCCCGAAGACCCCTATTCTGTGTCAAGATATTAGTCGTAGTTGCCTTTAATTGTCATGTTTTTCTGACCTAATCAGATCACAACAAATACACTGTTCATGTTTTAACCCTCTGTTCTGTAAGCATACAATTTTTCTTCAGTATAGTAATGTTGTTTCTGTTCAAGGTCAATTTGACCCCTTCAGAAATGTACTGTAGGAAATATAATAAAGCAAATTGAAGTAAACCTCTGACAGGATGTGCCTCTACAGGGAGTATGGCAGAGAATGTAATGTAAAAAAAAAAGAAAATGTTTTATATGTGAGGTCTCCGAGACCCCAGATGTAAGTAATGTTTTTGATGGAGAATGTTTGAGGCATTTTGACAAGAGGTTTTTTTTTTATATAGTATATCTTTTTTCAGATAATATATAATAGTATATTTTTGAGATTTTTATATATATATAATTTTTTTTTTTCTTAATGTCTGCGCTACCAGTCAAAAGTTTTTGAACAGTAGGATTTATGTTTTTTTGAAGAAGTCTCTTCCACTCACCAAGTCTGCATTTATTTGATTCAAAGTACAGCAAAAACAGTAAAATTGATTATTTTTACTATTTAAAATAACTGTTTTCTATTTGAATAGGTTTTAAAATACAATTTATTCCTGTGATTTTAAAGCTGAATTTTTAGCATCATTACCCTAGTCACATAATTCTTTGGAAATCATTCTAATATTCTGATTTGCTGCACAAAAACATTTATTATTATTATGTTGCAAAGAGCTTTGTAGAATATATATTTTTTTTTTTTCCAGTTTTCTTTGAAAAGTAAGTTCAAAAGAACAGCATTTATCTGAAATAGAAATCTTTTGTAACATAAATGTCTTTATCATCACTTTTGGTCAATTTAAAGCATCCTTGCTAAATAAAAATAATAATTTCTATTAAAAAAAATTTTTAAATTAATATATTAATAATTATAAATGTTTCAGTGTGACACTAAAGAATGGAGTAATGATGCTGAAAATGTAGCTTTGATCACAAAAATAAATTAAATTTTAAAATATATTTAAATAGAAAACGGTTATTTTTAATAGTAAAAAAAATTCTAAATTTTACTGTTTTTGCTGTATTTTGGATCAAATATATGCAATTTATTTCTTTATTTATTTTTTGACATATATATTTTAATGTCCTCAAGATAAGTTTACCTTTTGTGCTTTTTGTGCTTCTTTTTGTTATTTTACCCTGGAAAACGGATTTATATTCTACACAAGAAGCTGTTTCTGCTTCCCTGATTAATGCTGTTGCATTAGAATTTCATAAACGAACCACAGTTCCTGTTACGCTTTACTGATGTTTGTGAAGATACTCCTTATAGCACTTGCTTTCATTCTTTGCGATTACAGAATCGTTTTGCTTGAATGCAAAACAGCAAGTGTCGGATAAATAGTCTGGTTTGCCGTGGCTGAAGTCCCTTCAGGCACAGATGTTTTTGTTTTGTGAATGAGCAGTCGCTCTTCGCTTCGAGCGACTGTGGAGGACGTCAGCTGCAGGGTGCTCTGACTGATGCTTCATTCACTGAAGGCGAGCCTGCAGTAGCCTTGGCACCCGAATTAAGTACTATTTACAGCTGCCTAGATTTATTGATGTACCAGACATCACAAATAATTGGAAATTACAGTTCAAATAGGCCTGCCCTAACAGTCGTTTCACTTTATTTTGGACTTTTAATCATCTCCTAGACTCTTCTCTGAAAATTGTTTTGGACTGTTAGTCTTGTTGTACATTTTATATATGGTGGTTAAAAAGAAAGAAATGGTAATATGCAATAAAATGCAATAAAAAGTGTACTGAGATTTGACATATAGATTTGACACAAGATAAAAAAAAAAGTGAGCGAGTGAAAATGTACTTTTTTTTTAAAATAATTTTTTGCAAATAAGAATATTCCTAAAAATGTATACACTACCAGTCAAAAGGTTTTGAACAGTAAGATTTTTCATGGTTTTTTAAAAGAATTCTCTTCTGCCTATCAAGCCTGCATTTATTTGATCCAAAATACAGCAATATTTAAAATAACGGTTTTCTATTTGAATATATTTTAAAATGCAATTTATTAATTACATCCATTTTAATTTTTCTGTTTTAATGGTTAAATAAAAAAATATATATTACTCAAAAAGCACATCTAATTAATTGAAATCATGAAACTTTCACAATTTAACAGCAATTTATTAAAAGTTTAACAAAAATTACACTTTTAAGGGCCTATGAAATATGTTTTATTTATTTATTTGTCTCTCAATTTCAGTGTTTTCAATTATTTTCTGGATTCCATTTTAATTGTTTCATTTTTTCTGAATAACTGAATTTATTTAAAAACCTACAATTTAAAAATGTATTCAGTTTTTTCCTTTTTAATTTTTCTAGACTGTGATTTAATGGTTAAATGAAAATCATATAAGTCAAAAAGCACATCTAATTAATTTAAATTATAAAACTTACACAATTTAAGAGCAATTTATTAAAAGTTTAACAAAAATGGCATTTTAAGGGCCTGTGAAATATGTTTTTTTTCTCTCTCAAATTCAGTTTTATTGTTACCAGATTCTGTTTTCCATAAATTTTCTGGATCTCATTTGAGTTTTTTTTTTTTTTTTTTTTTCCTTTTTAAAAAAACTTACATTTAAAAATGTATTCATTAATTCCAGTGTTATTTTTCTAGACTCTGTTTTAATGGTTAAATTAAAAATAATAATACTCAAAAAGCATGTATAATTAAATGAGATCATGAAACTTACACAATTCAACAGCAATTAATTAAGTTTAACAAGAATGGCATTTTAAGGGCCTGCGAAATACATTGTATTTTTTTTTTCTCTCAAATTCAGTTTTATTGTGTGTATATATATATATATATATATATATATATATATATATATATATATATATATATATATATATATAATAAATAAAATGTATTATTTTTTTCCATTAAAAAAAAAAGCATGTCTAATTAAAAACTTGTTTTTTTCTGTACTTTGGATCAAATAAATGCAGGCTTGGTTAGCAAAAGAAACTTCTTAAAAAAAAAAAATTATAATATATGTTTATTTTATATATGTAATATTTTCAGATTTTTTTTAATTAATTTATTTATTTTTTGCTTGTAGATTTTGGAGTGAAGTTTGAGGCAGTTATGTTTTAAAATAAAATGTGAATATGTCTTTATTTTGGCCCCTCAGGTGTCTAACATACAGTCCCGCTCCGCGCTTGTGTCATGGACGTCTGTATTGGGGTCATCTGGACGAGTCCCGTCCTGTAGTTACGAGCTTCAGCTCAAGGACAAGGGCCGAGACGGGAAATACAAGGTTGTGTACAGGTAAGGGCTTCTCTCCAAACTAAAACTTTTATTGATGCATGTGTATTGACTCACTAAAGCTATTTGTTTAAAGTCTATAATATAGTTACATAACATTCTTCTAATCTTCCACGTGCGGGCAAGAAATGATCCTTGTGTAAGTCTGCAGCTTTGCCTTTTTTTTTGGTCCCTGGAGCAAAGCGTACAGCTGTTATGAGTTGATTGGAAAGCTGAAAGAGCTTTTAAAGAATGCTTTACTCATATACTCCCACAAACAAACTTTCACTATTAATCTTTGTCTATTTCAGTGGTGAGGAGCTCCAGTACACCCTCACTGACCTCAGGCCAGCCACAGACTATCACGTCAGGTACGAGTAGTGTTTCACATTTGCATTTATTCATTTAGCGCATACTTTTAACCAAAGCAACTCACAAATGAGGTGAAACGCTCCATTAGCTGACCACTTTGAATTTCATTTGAGTGCTGAAGAGGCATGAGTGACCTGATATCTGATTACCACGACTAAATCATAGATAATATATGCTAAAAAATGGATTTGTACTTAAATATGGGTACTTTCTGGATCTGAACACTTATATTAAACAGCATAATACTCGCACAGAATGTTCTTGGAACTACAGTGGATAGAGCATTCAGATACATTTTTTCAAATGGCAATAGCAGCATTTCTCTTGAAGTACTCATTTGAAAATGCTCACTATGTGTGTGTTTTACAGAGTAAGCACAGTGTGTAACTCAGTAAAGGGTCCCTGTTCGGATGTGAGGGCCTTCACTACCCACAGTGCCCCTCCTGATATCCCTCTACCCCCCAGACTGTCCCTTCGCACCAAGAACTCCCTCACATTACAGTGGAAGGTACTTATTGTATTGAATTTTGTATTATTGTTTCTACCATTAAACCATTACAATTTTAAGTATCTTAGGGTGAGACTATATTACTTCATTTAATCGTTTTTTCCCCATTCCATTTTTTTATTTATTTTTTATTCAATTTTTTTCAGTTTGAATTTTTCAAATTCATTTTTTTCCATTTTAATTTTTCTAGACTGTTTTAATGGTTTAATAAAAAAATACTCAAAAAGCATTTCTAATTGATTGTAATCATGAAACTTACACAATTTAACAGCAGTTTATTAAAAGTAAGTAACAAAAATGACATTAAGGGCCCATGAAATACTTACATAATACTTGTATATCAAATTCAGTTTTATTTTTAACAAATTCTGTGTTTTCCATAAATTTGCTGGATTCCATAAGGATACTGTTTAAATGTTTTCTTTTTGTAATGGTAAAACGAATTAACTGAAATCATGAAACTTGTACAATTTAACAGAAATGTATTAACAGTTTAAAAAAAAAAAAAAAAAAAAAAAAAAAAAAATTTAAGGCCCTATGAAATAATTTTTTTTCTAAACATTTTTTCAAAGTTTTATTTTTTACCAAATTCCGTGTTTTCCATTAATGTTCTGGATTCCATTTTAATGATTTCATTAAATTTTCTCTGATTTTAATTATTTAAAAAAAGGATTCCTTTTTGTAGTTTTAATGGTTAAATTAAAAAAACTTACTCAAAAAGCATGTCTAATTAATTGAAATCATGAAACGTACACAATTTAACTAAAATTCATAAAGTTTGACAAAAAATTACATTTTTAATGCCCTATGAAATGCATTTTTTCCCCCTCAAATTCAGTTTTTTATTTTTTTTTAAATTCTGTTTTCCATTAATGTTCTGGAATCCATTTTAATGGTTTCATTAAATTTTCATTGATTTTAATTATTTAAAAAAAAAAGGATTCCTTTTTTTCTGTTTTACTTTTTGTAGTTTTAATGGTTAAATTAAAAAAACTTGTTCTGGAATCCATTTTAATGGTTTCATTAAATTTTGTCTGGTTAAATGATTTTCTTAAAAAAAAAAGGATTCTTTTTTTTTTACTGTTTTACTGGTTGAATTAATAAACTTACTAAATTTAACAGCAATTTATTACAAGTTTAACAAAAATTGCTTTTTTAAAGGCCCTGTGAAATACATTTTTTTTCTTCTCAAAGTTTTACCAAATTCCATGTTTTCTAGTTTTTTTTAGATTCCATAAATTTTCTTTGATTTAACTGATTTCATTTAAAAAAAAAAAAAAGGATTCTGTTTTTTTTTTTGTTTTTTTTCAGTTTTAATTTTTGTGTGTTTTAATAGTTACATAAAAAAATACTCAAAAAGCATGTCTAGTTAATTCAAAGCATGAAACTCTTTAACAGCAAATTATTAAGTTTAACAAAAAATACACTTTTAAGGCCCTATGAAATATGTTTTATTTTATTTTTCTCAAATTTAGTTTTATTTTTACCAACTTCTGTGTTTTGCATTCATTTTCTGGATTCCATTGTAATGGTTTCATTAATTTTTCTGATTTAATTAAAACAGACAAACTTTTTTTTTTTTTTCAGTTAAAATTTTTCTAGACTCTGTTTTAATGGCTAAATAAAAAAAAAAATACTCAAAAAGCATTTCTAATTAAATTAAATCATGAAATGTACACAGTTTAACAGCAATGTATTAAAAGCTTAACAAAAGTTATATTTCATTTTTAAGGCCCTATGAAATACATTTATAATTTTTTCTCTCAAATTCAGTTTGATTTTTACCAAATTATGTGTTTTGCATTCATTTTCTGGATTCCATTTTAGTGGGATTTGATTTTGATTTGATTTGATTTGATTTTCCCCCCAGAAATACTATGTTGTGTACAAACATTTTTTTCTTGTAAATAAATTCTGGTAAATATTTTTTCTGGTAAATATTCCTTAAAAAATAATATATTACTGTCACAGTTTCTTCGAGTTTATTTTGATGGGTTGTTGTGAGGACCGTTAAGTTTCTGTTTGTATATGATATGATGATGGTAAAAAAGTTGCTAACAGCAAATTTTTGCCTGGTACTGTATATATGTACTGTATAATTTCTAATGTTTATTTCAGCCCCCTGCGGACAATGGCTCAAAAATCACCAATTACGTTCTAGAATGGGACGAGGTATGCATCACCTCTATAAATTACTTTGGTTATGTGCCATCTACTCACACTATTCAGCTGATCTTTATTTCCCTCTCATTTCCTCTCCATTATTATTTTTTTGGCTGTGATGTTTTTTTTTCCCATCCCCGTGGCACGAGATGTTGGTCCTGTGGCGACTGAGGCTTTAACCGACTGTTCCGCCTTACGCCATCGTCTGTCTACTTCAGTTATTTTCATTTATTCGAAGCTTTTCTGGCTCATTAAGAGTTCATTAAAACTCCTCGACTGTGGCTGTGCAGCTCCACAAGCGTTTGAAGAAGCTGGCAGCGGTTCTTCCCCACAGAATCCATTCAGAATACCTCTGCATTTAACCTTAATTAAATACTGGCTCCTGTTGTTGTGACAATTAGCACAGCTTCCAGCAGCAATTTTCTTCTTGTTGTTGTTCTTTTCGTGTAAAGAGTGTTCTGTTCTGACGCAGCGTGTGATTGTCGATGTCCTTTTCTGCTTGTTATAAGATGTTTGTGCTGTTCTTGTCATCCTATTTGTCAGGCCTAACTGTATCGTTTTATCCATGTTTCTTTTTCAGGGGAAGAAAAACAGCATTTTCCGTGAATATTATGTTGGGCATCAGCGACACTGCAAAGTAATGAGGCTGTGCCCTGCTGTCGGGTACACATTTCGAGTGGCAGCGCTAAATGATATTGGCACCAGGTTTGTTTATTTGTCTGTCTCTTACAAAAAAAAGGTTTTATTTTAACATTCAATTATAAGTAGTAATCCCATAGGTTTTGTTTTATTTTATTTTTAATGTATTTTTATTTTATTGATTTCATTTTTTTCTTTTCTTTTTATTTATTTTACTATTTATTTTTATTTGTTTTATCAAGATTATTCTGTTATTTTTGAAGTACCTTGGATTATCATCCAAACATCATAGTAAATAAATAAATAATATAATAAAAAAATAAATAATAATTATTTTGTTATTTTATGTTATGTTATTTGATTTGATTTGATTTTGATTTTGTTTAATTTAATTTAATATTTTGGTTTATTTTATTCAGTTTCATCCATTTTATCCTATTTTCATAAAATATTATGTATGATAATATAAATTCTATCTTCATCATGTTTCATTTAATATTTTTTTTATAATTTTTATAATTTTATTATTTAATATTATTTTATTTTGTTTTGTTTATTATTTTATTTGTATTTAGTTTTTTTTATTTATTTTATCATTATAATTTTATTTTCATTATCATGAAAATGTTATTTTTGAAGTACCTTGAATTAGCATCAAAATATCATAGTAAATGAATAATAATATTTCAGTAATCTAGTATCTAAATATTTTTATTATTTGATATTATTTTATTTTTATTTGTTTTTAATATTTTATTTTTATTTTTTTGTTTTGTTTTTTTGTTATTTCAAGATTATTCTGTTATTTTTGAAGTACCTTGGATTATCATCCAAACATCATAGAATATAATAATTATTTAATTAATTAATTATTATTAATTATTTGTTATGATTTAGTTTGGTTGCATTTAATATTTTATTTTATAAATAATAGAACAATAACATAAAATAGTGCCTATTTTAAAGTGGTATTTCCAAGGTGTAGGTGAAATATTATGTTTTAAATTGTTTTATGATTTACGGCAAAAAATCAATACTTATAAATATAACCCAGCAGCCTATGTGCTTTTATTTGTACGCAATTTAATTGAATTTTGGCCCTGCGGTGTCCTAGTGTTTAATGGTGCGGTAAATGAGAAAATCTTCCACTCACTGTAAGTGGCAGCTGGGGGAGAAAGTCCAAACAATTTATAACTTTGTGCCTGTCACACGCTTTGATGATACACAGATATGTCGTATAATCTTTATAGGATAGGAAATTATGGGATTTATTACGGTTTACAAAAATATATATGTTTTTCTATTTGTTTGCAGTGGATTCAGCACAGAAGTTGTCTTCAACACCACTGGAAGTCTCTTACAGACGTCCTTACCTCCGCGGCTGGTACAGGCTGGTCCGTCCTGGGTTACGCTGGAGTGGACGCGACCAAACAGCTGCAGCGTTGAGGAGGTCGTCACCTACACCCTGGAGATGCAGGATGAGACAAAGGTGTCATAATAATATCATAATATCTACTAAAAATACATTTTCTCAGTGTTATACACTGGATGCCATATCTCTTAGCTGTTATTTTCCCCTTTCATTCTTCACTCGAAAAGAAATGAAGGTTTTTGAGGAAAACATTCCAGGATTCTTCTCTATATAGTCTTGAAGGTCTAAATTGCAGTTTCAATGTAGCTTCAAAAGGCTCTAGACAATCCAATGAGATGGAGTTTTTCACCCTGACCTGCCTTTTTGATCCAAAGTGCAGAGACGAAGAACTAACCACGTGTAATTTTTAATTTCAATACATTTATTTAAAAATGAATGAAATATAAAATACTGGAATGTTTTCCTCAAAAACCTTAATTTCTTTTTTTGACTGAAGCAAGAAAGACATTTTGGAACATTTTGGATGACATGGGGGTGAGTAAATTATCAGGAAATTTTATTTCAGGAGTGATTTAATCATGTAATTGCCCTTGCCCACAGTTGCCCACACACTTTTGGATCCATGTACTAATTCCTGTCGCGTTTTCACACCTCAGGCTGATGTGCCATCCAAATATTTTGAAGAGATTTCATCCACAGTATTTTCTTTCTTGCGCAGTGCTGTTTATTTTTGAGCATACAGAGTAATTGTAGAATCGTGCCATTTTTAATGAATTATTAAACCACAAAGTGAGAAAATAAAGAAATATGCTTATTTTGCCATTATATTTATTTATCATTTATATTATATGCATTCTCTCTCTCTCTCTCTCTCTCTCTCTCTCTCTCTCTATATGTGTGTGTACACACATACATATGTAACCCTGGACCACAAAACCAGTCATATGGGTCACTTTATTGAAATTGAGATTTATACATCATTTGAAAGCTGAATAAATAAGCTTTCCATTGATGTATGCAGGGTGCGATTTGTGAAAAAAGCAGAGGGGGGGATGCTTTTGAAAACTAATATTAGTGTAATTTGTTAACATTGCACATTATATACATCTTTTTTAGACAAGTACCAGATAATGAGTGTCATGTCATGAAATGTGATCACAAGTTCATAAAACATTAGTTAGTCCTGTTAATTGTAAAGATTTCATTTCAAACAACGAATAAATTATATAAAGCCAGCAAAGATCAACCACTGCGTGGCAAAATGATTCACTGTTTCGAAGCGCTCCAATCAGATCGGGAATCATTTGATTCAGAACGGGATATCAAAGCGCGTATGGCGAATCATTTGGTTCAGAGCCGGACTTTAAAGTGCGTATCGCGAATCATTTGATTCAGAACCGGACTTTAAAGCGCGTATCCCGAATCATTTGACTCAAAAAGGGACTTCAAAGCGCGTATCGCGAATCATTTGACTCAAAAAGGGACTTCAAAGCGGGTATGGCGAATAATTTGATTCAGAACCGGACTTTAAAGCGCGTATCGCGAATCATTTGACTCAAAAAGGGACTTTTGATTTATTTGATTCAGAACAGGACTTTAGGGGCTGGCAAATCGCACCCTGGATGTATGGTTTGTTAGGATATGACAATATTTGAAAAAATCTGTAATCTGAGGGTGCAAAAAATCTAAATATTGAGAAATCACCTTTAAAGTTGTCCAAATGAAGTTCTTAGCAATGCATATTACTAATCAAAAATTAAGTTTTTATATATTTACGGTAGGAAATTTACAAAATATCTTCATGGAACATGGTCTTTACTTAATATCCTAATAATTTTTGGCATAAAAGAAAAATCGATAATTTTGACCCATACAACGTATTGTTGGCTATTGCTACAAATACACCTGTGCTACTTATGACTGGTTTTGTGGTCCAGGGTCACATATTATATTTTATATTTATTTGAATATGTTTTACTTGGCAGATTTTTATAATTGTTTAATGTATAGTATTAATTATAAAACATCATCCCCATTTACAGTCATGCAACAATGTCCGCTTTCTATTTTGCCTCTGTAATGGAGGACATTTCTGAGCGAAACAGGGTTTTATTTAAGAAAAAAAATCAGATGCAACTTAATTTTGTCCATCAGCAATTGGTTGAATCAGTAAAAACAATAATACTTGCCAGATTGTTGGGAAGGTATTGAAAAATACGAGGCATTGGTGATGAAATCCAACAAAAACGTTGTTTAGGAGTTGTCTGGAGTTTAGGACAGCGCATTATTCTTTTAGATTTTCACTTGTGGCACAGAACTGACACACTTCCTCACTTCAGTCTATTTGTCAGCCTTATTGCAGTATTTTCAAGTGCAGGACATTGGTTTAGACAACCTCTAAAGCAAAACTGTGAATAATTGTTTCATACATCACTTCCTGACACCTAATGGACGATGTGTTTTTGGCAGGGACTGGACTTTCAAGCAGTATACAGTGGTTTGGAGCTGAACCATAAGGTGGAGTCCCTAAGAAGGAACACACAGTACAAATTCAGGGTGAGTGAATCACAGATTGTTAATTTTATGACAAACCAAAACCGTAAAGCGTTTTTTTTTTTTTTTAAGTATATTTATGCATTGTTTAGATTTTTAGACCGTGTACAAAAACAAACCATCCATACTAGTGTTTAACTAGGAAAGCACATGTTCTCCAAGCACCTTTCCTTCCTCATTTCCTTTTTCGCTAATAAGGCAATTAGTGATAATCTAATGAACTTTAGTTTCTCCTCTAACCTGAAGCTGTTTCTCAGATCCAGCGGTTGTTGCTGTTGTTGGTGGAAGGTGAATTGATTTCCCGTGGTGGCTTGTGTTAAAGGCTTTTAGTCTAATCTCTGAGAAGGCCGGGAACACTGCGTTAGCATTATCAGGGGAAGAAAGACACTTCAGAGAGGATTTAAATGTGGCTTCCTGCGATGCTGCAGGTGATTGGGACACAAAAGTCATGCTGTCTGGTACACAAAAGTGTGTCCTGAAGTCTTCAGACGTCACCTTGGTTATCTTGTCAGTGGTGTCGTTTGAGGTCACACTGAGTGTTTGGGATTGAACACTAGAATCATAAATACTGTGCAGTAAAAAAAATATATATATTATGTTTTTCTGCAATTCTTATTGTTAATAATTAATACACTTGGTAGTCAAATCAAACCAAATTAAGCTAGAAAGACAATTTTTACTTCCAGTTATTTAATCACCCTAGAAAAGGAAAAAGGAAATAAATTGATTGTGGGATACAGTATTGCATGCAGTAATACAAAAGTTTGTTTTTGAAAAAATGTTTTTGAATGAAGTCTCTTATGCCAAGGCTGCATTTACTTGATTAAAATATGTTAACATCGTGAAATATTATTACAATTTAGAATAACTGTTTTCTATTTTAATCAGTTTCAAAATGCAATTTATTCCAGTGATGCAAAGCTGAATTTTCAGCATCATTACTCCAGTCTTCAGTGTCACATGATCATTTAGAAATCATTCTAATTTGCTGATCTGATGTATTCATTCAACAATATCAATGTAGTAAATATATGCATACTACATACTGCAGAAGTAGTTGTATGGTAGTATGGTTCACCCTGTGTGCTCTTCTAACATCTCTCTTAACTGTCGCCCCCTACAGCTCATCACTTGTAGTGGCGAGTGGCGCAGTGCACCAAGCTCTTTGCTTGTGTGTAAGACAACCCCAGACAGACCTGGACCCCCTGTGAATCCTGCAGTTAACGCTGTCACATATCACAGCTTCTGTGTGACATGGGGTAGGAAACTCTTTAAAGGGATAGTTCACCCAAAAATGAAAATTCTGTCATTAATTACTTTCCCTCATGTTGTTCCAAACCTGTAAGACCTTTGTTCATCTTTGGGACACAAATTAAGATATTTTTGATGATATCCAAGAGCTTTCTGACCCTGCAACTGACAAGTTTAAGACACATAAAGGTAGTAAGGACATCATTAAAATAGCCCATCTGACATCGGTGGTTCAGCTGTAATGTTATGAATACTTTTTGTGTCCAAAGAAAACAAAACTAAAAATAATTCAGAAATTTCAACAATTATTCGACTTCTCTTCTGTGTCAGTCTTTGGAAGAGCATGCGGATGCGTCGTGGTGCTCTTGTGAATGCGTCAGATACTGAATGGAAGGGAAGAAATTGTTGTATAAAATTATTTTTGTTTTCTTTGTCTACAAAAGTATTCTTGTAGTCTCATAACATTACAGTTTTTGTGCCATAAAATATGTCAGTTGCGTTGCTGTCTATACATGGTCAGAAAGCTCTCAGATTTCATCAAAAATAACTCAATTTGTGTTGCAAAGATGAACATCTTACAGGTTATAATGACATGAGGATGAGTAATTAATGACAGAATTTTCATTTTAGTTTTTTTTCTTCTTGTCTATTTAGCATTACATTCTAACATTCTAATGTTTTTTTTTTTTTTTTACAATTAAATTAGAACCTCCACAAGATGATGGTGGATCTGGAGACTTGATGTACGTCCTGGAGATATCAGAAGGGAATTCGGAAGGTATTTCTGAAGGTTTCATAATTTAATTCCATTTTTAACAGTATGAAAAGCCCCTAAAACATTTCACCACAAACAGTTGAAGAGGAAAATGTGCTTAATTATCATGAAAATAGTGCATAAATTATTAAAATTTAGTAATAATGTACACTACTGTTGGTTTGGGGTTTTCTATGTTTTTGAGAAGTCTCTTATGCTCATGCATTTATTAAATCAAAAACGGTTAAAAATGGCAATATTGTGAAAACATAATTACAATTTGAAATAACTTTGTTCTATTTTAATGTTTTAAAATGTCATTTGTTCCTGTGATGTCAAAGCTGAATTTTCAGCATCATTTCTCCAGTCTTCAGTGTCACATGATCCTTTAGAAATCATTCTGATATGCTGATTTGCTGCTCAAGAAACATTTCTTCTTATTATTAATCATTTTTAAAGCCATTGTACTTAATATTTTTGGCGAAACCATGATAGAAAGTCAAAACAACAGAAATAGAAAGTCAAAAGAAACAGCATTTATTTGATTTTATACACATCAAAGTAAAAAAAATGGTCTGACCCCAAGCCTTTGAACGAATAGTCATTTTCTTTCAACAATTTACACTACCAGTCAAAAGATTTTTTATGTTTTTTTAAGAAGTCGCTTTTGCTCAACAAGCCGTCATTTATGTGATCCAAAGTACAGTCAAATTTTGAAATGTTTTTATTATTTAAAATAACTCTAAAATGTAATTTATTCCTGTGATTTCAAAGTTGAATTTTCAGCATCATTACTCCATTCAAACGATCCTTCAGAAATCATTTTAATATTCTGATTTGGTGCAAAAAAAAATTATTATTATTATTTTTATAGTAGATTTTTTTTTCAGGTTTCTTTGATGAATAGAAACAACATTTATCTGAAATAGAGATTTTTTGTAAAGTCTTTACCATCACTTTTGATCAATTTAAAGCGTACTTGCTAAATAAAAGTATTATTTTCTAAAATTTCTTTTCCAAAACAAAATGAATGGTATAGTGTATAATTTTACAAAAGCTTTTTATTTCCGATAAATGCTGATCTGTGGATCTTTCTATTCATCAAAGAAGCCTTAACAAAATGCACTCAACTGTTTTAAGTATTGATGACATTGTATATTGTATATTGATTGTATATTGATACTTGTATATTGTATTTTTATTATTATTATTATTATTTTGTTTTTAAAGTATATGTGTAAAATTGTATTTATTTGTAATTTTTAAATTCTACCTTTTGTATCTGTATGTCCTGTACATGTAGAAGAATTGTCAATAAAGATGACTTTGACTAATAATAATAATTATATAAAATGTTTATTAAACAGCAAATCAGAAAATTAGAATGATTTCTGTAGAATCATGTGACATTGAAGACTGAAGTGATTATGAAGAAGTGATGATGCTGAAAATTCAGCTTTGAAATCATTGGAATAAATTACATTTTAAAATATATTCAAATAGAAAGCAGTTATTTTAAATAGTACAAATATTTCACAATTTTACTGTTTTTGCTGTACTTCAAATCAAATAAATGCAGGCTTGGTGAGCAGAAGAGACTTCTTTAAAAAAACATAAAAAAAATCTTACTGTTCAAAAACTTTTGACTGGTAGTGTAGTTTCTATTTTTTCCTTTTCATTTTGATGTGAAATATGCCACTAGTACTGTATGTTCCTGACAGGTTCAGTGAGATTAACGTTTAATTAATCCTTATGTGTGTTCAGAGAGGCAGTGGGCGGCTCTCTATAGAGGACCAGAGACAAAACATTTGTGTGAGGATCTAAAACCAGCAACAAGCTACTCCTTGAGACTCAGCTGTGTGAATGTGGGCGGACAAAGCCAGGTATGAGAGCAAAAGTTCATTTACTGATTCCCAGACTCATTCATGTAATAAAATCTCAGTGTACTCACTTAATGTGTTTCTTGTGCAGTGCTCAGATGACTTGATGGTGCGCACTCATATCCCGCCACCCGGCCGCTGTCAACCCCCAAGTATTGTGGGTCATGTCAAACACAAGGAGATGGCTTTGCAATGGGGTGAGGATGTTTTTTTTCCCCTCTTTTCTTTTCAAAGTTATTATCTAAAAATAGCTTTGCATTTGTGGCATAAAAGCTTTTTTCCCTATAGACTGACATATATGACCCTATTCAACAAAAGCACTCCATTCATTAGAAAATAAGTGAAAATGCAGCTAAAAACAAGCTGAAGGACACTTGTCTGCTTTTGGACTAATATGTTTGTTGCCTGGTCAACAGGTGAAGTATTCCGAAGATTTATAGTTATGGAACGCTATTGAGGTCTAAAGTTCAAATTACCCAGAATGCATCTGGACCAAACTAAAAGCTTTGCAGCTACTTTTTCATGCTGTTCATGCATTACATCACCCTATTTAGTGCTTGTGCATTCGTGTGTGTGTGTTTGAGGGAACCAGAGATGAAATGGTCTTGTTTGTTAGTGGTTATATTCCTGACTCACTGTTTTTGAGTGAAGGTGGGCTCATTTAAGAGGCTGAACACTGTCTATAAATAACTGTGAAATAGCAGTGCTGATTTCAGCCGTCTACGCTGACTCTCGGAGCTCCGGTGGCGCTTGGACAGCAGGCGTGAGCTTCCCTGCATGTTCTCCATCACTGCAATTGATCGGTTTCTTCCTGTAGCCAGTTAGCTGCAGGGTTGTGGAGGGAACGGAGAATGTGTTTTGGTTTGGAGAGGTTTGGTGGCAGATGGATGTCTTCTGAGGTCATCATAAAGTGTGTGTCTGAGGCACGTGAACGGAACTGCAACAGCACGAGTACATTGTGGTTTGACACTGACAGCGCTTCTGCAAAACAAAACAAAACAGCAGCTCTGTAACCTTCAATATTTCTCATAGGCTGCTTGTGGAACGTATCAAGCCTGATAGGCAGCATTGTTTTGTTCTTTCTTTCTGTCTGTCTTTCTTTCTTTGTGTTTATTTATTTATTGTTTTACAATATAGGCTTTCATGAAATAATAATAATTACCAAAATGCTTTATCCCAGCTCACCTCCCATGTGAATTAAAAAATAAAAATATAATTTAATATAATATATTTTAAAAATGATCATTATGTTGCATTATTATTATTATTATTATTATTATTATTATTGTATACAGTTTTAGTAATTCATTATAAAAATAATTAATAAAATAATTATCCTATTGCTAACCCACCTCTAGATCACATTTTTTAAGTAATAATAATAATCATAATAATCTTATTATAATTATTATTATTATTATTATTATTATTATATTATGATGATGATTATTATTATTCATTTGTTCTACACTATATTGCCTTTTATGAATTATTAATTGTAATTAACAAAATGCTTCTTTCCAGCTCCATGTCAATAAAATAAAATAAATTCGATTTATTATTATAATATATGAATATATTAATATATATATATATATATATTAGTTAATAATATTATTTAATTATATTACAATTCTATTATTATTTTTGTTGTTATTACAGTATACAATTATAGCAATTAATCATAATAATAATTCATTGTTTATCCTCTTGCTAACTCACCTCCTAGATTACAGTTTTTTGAATAAATATTTATTTATTTATTTATTTATTATTTAATGTTTTATAATATAGGCATTTTAAATTAATAATAATTAACAAAATGCCTCCCATGTCAATTTAAAAAAAAAAGTTATGAGATTTGTAATGATTATTATTATTATTATTAGCTTTCCATGTCACTTAAAAAATATATATTATGATATATTTTTTTTAATGAATAATGTAATTTCATTATAATGAAATTCATTAATTATTATTATTATTATTATTATTGTTGCAGTATACAATTTTAGCTATTAATCATAATACTAATTCATTAAATTATAATTATCCTATTGCTGTCACCTCCTAGATCACATTTTGAATGAATAATAATAATAATAATAATAATAATAATAATAATAATTAGTAGTAGTAGTAGTTTTTTGCAATATACGCTTGTATCTCTCAGTTCCTAGTTTATTTCTCACAATTGTAAAATAATAATAATAATAATAATAATAATAATAATAATAATAATAATAAATAAAAAAATGAAATGTGAGGTATTGAGTTGCAATTACATTTCATTTTTTATTCCGTGGTGAAACCAAGAATCAGAATTGCGAGATGAAAACTAAGAAATCAGAGCGAAAAAAAAGTCTTAATTGCCACTCAGTATGTGTGAAACAGTCCTAATGATCATGTGTATTGGACTGAAGTGATGGATTACACTTTGACTTTATCACTTTTAAATGATTGCTTATTGTTCCATCTCTGTCTCTGTTTCTCCCATTCACCCATCATTCTTTGTCTCTCCAGATGGTCCTTTATGTGGTGAAGAGAGTGAAAATGTGGAGTTTAGCTTGGAAATGTGTGCAATGGAGGAGGGTTCGGAGCCAACGGAGGTGTACTGTGGATCCAAAACAGAGTGCACTGTGGGTAATTTGCTCCCCGGCACCACCTACAGGCTCCAAGTTCGTGCAGCCAACAGTGCTGGGGTAAGTCATCCTTCATTCATAATCAAGCTCTTTATGAATGGTCTGACTCTTTAATAAATGAAACAATGAACAAACTACTTGAAATCTTAAATTTACACCAAATTAAATGCTAAATCAATCACCAATTAATATTTTCAACAAAATAAACAGTATATATTTCAGTGAAGGGCACTAGGCGACTATCTAGACCTTTTGCCTTTTATTCCCTTTCATAAGCAGTGAGTCAGCCACAGTTTTGCCCCCCTCAGAAATACAGCACTCCGGTTATTTTTCCACTCCTACATGAAATCCACGTTTTATAACAAACCCTCAACATTGCCTCAGGGTGATAAAGAGACCTGCTGTCTGCCTCGGCAAGGATATTAAGAAGCTAATTCAGCCATCACCGGAGATGGATGCCTAACGTGGTGTAGCACTTTGGGTTTACCTGCCACAGAAATAACAGATTTCCCTCCTGATGGTCGAACCCAGACCATTCATTACCTCTGAGATGACTCAAAAAGCCCTAAATCTCTGCTGATGTCTCTTTTTTTTTTTTTTTTTTTTTTTTTTTTCCAGTATGGACCGTACTCTGAATCTGTGGAAATAAGCACTGCTGCTGGCCCTCCGGGACAATGTAGTCCACCTGCCATCAATGTGACGTCACATACCTGTGCCGATGTGACCTGGGAGGTGAGAGGCATTCGCACAGTACACATGCAGTAAATCATGAATCATACTGTTATCTGATTAAATTGTCAGAGTGATTTTCAGAATCAATTTTCTGAAGCAAACATTGGCTTTTGAGACAAAATTACTAGAATAGAACCTTAACACAGCAACAGAAACAGCATGTCTTCATCGATCCTCCAGAAAATGTGCACTCAAAACCTTTTTCTTCATGAAATACATTTCATGTATTTATTTTTTCCACAAATTGACCCTTTACCAAGACAAAAGCCTATTTAATTTAATTTAAAAAAAAAATTTCTTTATTGGTTATTATTATAAGTTGTTTTGTTTAATTGTTTAATTATTTAATTATTAAAAAAAAATATTTTGTATTATCTTATTATTCCAAATTTATTTTATTATTATTATTTTTACTTATTATTATTATTATTATTATTATTATTATTATTATTTTAATGCTCATATCTGGTTGTTATAAATTAAAAAAAGTTTAAAAGAAAGTCAGAACAAATTAATAAAAAAAAAAGCCTAGTAATTTTTATTATTTTATTTTTTAGGTGTATTTATTTTTAAATTATTGGTTATTTTAAGTTTTGTTTAATTATTTAATTATATAAAAAAAATGTTTATTATTATTTTAGAATGATGTATTTATTTTTTAATTATTGGATATTATTTTAAGTTGTTTTGTTTAATTATTTAATTATTCTATTTAATTAATCTTTTATTATTTTATTCTACATTTTTTTATGTATTTATTTTTTTACATTTTTATTATTATTTTTGTTGTTTTTTTAATTATCCACTTCAAGATATTTGATGCTCATATATGGTTGTTATAAATAAAAACAAGATGGAGAAAAACATTTTGGTATTACAAATGATTTTTTTTTTTTTTGTAGATGCATTTATTTTTAAATGATTGGTTATTATTTTAAGTTATTTTGTTAAATTATTTAATTTTATTTCGTTTATTTGTTATATTATTTTATTATTATTTTGATCCACTTCAAGATATTTAATGCTCATATTTGGTTGTTATAAATGAAAGCAAAATGAAAAGGAAGTGGATCGGCAGTACAAGTTAATTATTATTATTATTTTTTTTTTCCACAAATTTACCTTTTACCAAGACAAAAGCCTAGTAATTTCTAGTTTCCTGTAATTTAATAATTTTTTTAGATGTGTTTGTTTTTAAATAATTGGTTATTTTAAGTTTTTTACTTAATAGTTTTTGTTTATTATTATTATTTTATAAAAATATTTTTTTTTAGATGTATTTATTTTTAAATGATTGATTTTATTATTTTTAGTTGTTTTTTTAATGATCCACTTCAAGATATTTAATGCTCATATCTAACAAGATGAGAAGTGGATCGGCAGTACAAATTATTTATTTTAAAAAGCCTTGTAATTTTTATTATTTCATTTTATTTTATTTTTAGGTGTATTTTTATTTTTTTTTATTTTTTTATTTTTAGAGTGCATTAAGATTGATTTTCAGAATCAGTTTTCAGAAGCAAGCATTGGCTTTTGAGACAAAATGACTAAAATAGACCCTTGAAACACCTGCAGAAACACTGTGATTGAAAATACAGCATATTTGCTTCATCAATCCTCCAGAAAATGCCAAAGTCTGATTCTCTTCAGTGAGTGTGGCAGATTGTGTCCACGCAAAACCGTTTCTCTACCAGTTGCGCTTTCAATCACTTTGTCTCAACCTTTTTTTGTTTTTTTTTTTTTTTTTGACAAAGGGCCTCCTATGTTTCGTTCACAATGAAAATAAATGTGATTTTAGTCTTTGAATGTCAAATATAAGATTTCAGTGATTGCATTGTGTTTGCTATCTTGAGAGGTTGTTTCATTTATTATGATGCGTATGATGCATTAGCTCTCTTGTGTTTGTCCTGATGAAACCGTGTCAGGCAGGTAATTAGTCACGTACTGCTGGGAATATGCATTCATCGCTCTCGATTCCTGGAGCGTAACGCTTGCTCTGATCTCAATCCCCAGAACAAAGAGAGCTCTGGGATAGACATTTCTGAGTACCGGCTGGACTGGGGACGTGATTTGGACTCTCTTGAACTGGTCTACAGTGGACCGGAAACCTACTTCCAAATCTCCAACCTGAAGGCGTCAACGGACTACTGCTGCAGGCTACAGGTAGTTCATGATGTGTCCAATATTACACATTTTCTGTTAGGATGTTGCTCAAATATCCAGTTGTTATAAATTAAAACAAGGTGAGAAGAAAGTGGATCAGCAGTGCAAATAAATTTTATTACTATTTTTTTTTTTTTCCCCAGAAATTGACCTTTTACCATGACAAATGTCTTTTTTATTTTATTTTATTTTTTTTTATTTTTAGGTGCATTTATTTTTTTAATAATTCGTAGTGCGGATCCACTTTCTTGTCATCTTGTTTTCATATTGTATTCAGTTTTCATTTAACATTTTATTTATTTATTTATTTATTTATTTTGTTGGTGCATTTATTTATATATCCCATTGTTATGAATGAAAACAAGATGACAAGAAAGTGGATCCGCAGTACAAATTAATTTTGTTTATTTGTTTTTACCACAAATTGACATTTTACCAGGACAAAAGCCTAGTAAATTATTATATTTTATTTTATTATTTTTATTTTTTATTGTTTCCACAAATTGACCTTTTACCAAGACAAAAGCGTATTTATTATATTTTATTTTAATTTATTATTTTTACTTTTTTTTCCACAATTTGACCTTACCAAGACAAAAGCGTAGTTATTTTATTTATTTAAATAATTGTAAATTGTATTTATTTTTTATATTTATTTATTTAATTATTAATTTTTTATTGATTTTATTATTGTTTATTTATATATATATATATATATATATATATATATATATATATATATATATATATATATATATATATATATATATATATATATATTATTTATTTATTTATTTATTTATTTATTTATTTATTTTAAATTATTGGTTGTTTTGTTTATTAAAATATGTTATTTATTTATTATTGTATTTTTTTAGATATTAATTTTTTTTTTTAATGATTGTTATTGATTTTTAGTTGTTTTGTTTAATTAGTTCATTATTTTATTTTATTTATTTATTATTATTTGATTATTTTGTTTTAGATTTATTTATTGTTAAGTGATTGGTTGTTATTATTTTTTTAATGGTTTTGTTTAATTATCCACCAAGATATTTAATGCTCAAATATCCGGTTATTTTGTTTTGTTTTATTATTTTATTTTATTTTATTTTATTTTATTTTATTTTATTTTATTATTTTTATATGCATTTTTTTTTTAAATCATTGGTTATTATTTTAAGTTGTTTTGTTTATTTTATTGTTTTGTTTTATTTTATTTATTTATTTTTTAGATGGTGAACAAATATCCAGTTGTTACAAATGAAAACAAGATGAGAAGAAAGTAAATCATCATCAATTTTATTTCTTTTTTTTTTTTTTTCCCACAAATTGACCTTTTACCAAGACAAAACCTAGTCATTATTTTATTTCATTTTATTTATTATTTTTAGGTGTATAGATTTTTAAATTATAGGTTATTATTTTAAGTTGTTTTGTTTTGTCTTTTATTATTTTATTTATTTATTTGATTTGATTTGATTTTTGGTTATGCTTAATTATTCAGTTCAAGATATTTAATGCTATGAAATATAATTTGTAGTGGTTGACTTTTTGTAATATGTTAATTTTACAATGAGTTCTTATTTTTATATTTATATTTAATGAGAATTTGCTTTAACATTTTAGTTTATTAATGAATCAATAATTTACAGTAAATGCACTGTGAATAAATCATCCTCTAATTTCCAATTCAAGGAAATTAGTTCCTGAAAGTAATTTAGCTCATATAATTGCTTTAAGCATAATCACATTGAAATGCATGCATTGCTGCCACCTTGCATTTTAATTAAACAAACCTTCATCAGCACTTGTTAGTGTTTACAATGAATTACATGCATTATGTGAAACACATCCTCCATTCACTGGTGTGTACATTATCCCTGTCTCTTTGCAAACTGGTTTTGATGCACCAAAAATAACCCTGCACATTACAAGCAGTAATAGAGTTTAAATGTTAGACTGTAGCAGAGTTATGTCTGGAAATGTTCTGACCGTTGGGTGCTCCTCTTCACATATAATTGGCTTTGATTTCGCTGTACCTGTTATTTACTAAAGACAAAACAATTTATCAGCACCAGAATGAAAAGAAGTCTTTATATATAGGTGGCGCCAAATCTGCATAGAACGAGTGTGCCAAGAAATGCGTAATGTAATGTTAGAACAACACGATTGAAAACAAAAGAAAAGCTTACAGCAGCATACACTGTAAAAAAACAAAAAACACAAGTTGTTGAGTCGCTTTAAAATAATTTGTTACCCTGCTGCCTTAAAATTTTAAGTTCAGTCAACTCAAATAAGTTTATTCAAGTTGAAATGTTAAGTTGTACTAAGTGACAACTTAGATATTCAAGTTAACTAAACTAAAAAAAAAATTTGTTTAACTTGACAGCTGCGTTTGTTACTCGGCTGCCTTAAAATTTTAAGTGGAATCAACTCAAATATCTAAGTTGTCACTTAGTAAAACATAAAATTTCAAGTTGTCTACACTTTTTTCGAGTTGACTGAACTTAGAATTTTAAAGCAGCCAGTTAACAAATTATTTTTAGTTGATTCAACAAATTGTTTTTTACAGTGTGAGTCTTGACTGTCATGTTAGCCTGATGGAACCAATCTTCCTCTGTAAGTGATTTCAAAACGTAAGACAGTACCCAGCTTTAAAGACTACAGTAAAATTTCACTTCTACTGTTAAAGGGTTACTCCACCTCAAAATGAGAATTTTGTCATTAATCACTTACCGCCATGTCGTTCCAAACCCATAAAAGCTTTGTTCGTCTTTGGAACACAATTTAAGATATTTTGGGTGAAAATCAGGAGTTTTGTGGCTGTCCCATTGACTGCCAAGTAAATAACACTGTCAAAGCCCAGAAAAGTATGAAAGACATCGTCAAAATAGTCCATCTGCCATCAGTGGTTCAACCATAATTTTCGAAGCTACAAGAATACTTTTTATACGCAAAGAAAACAAAAATAACAACTGTATTCAACTATTCGTCTCCTCCGCATCAACGTAGTGCCATTTTGGAGAGTATCGCCTGGACGTAAACGGCGTACGCTGATTTCGTTCGAATCAAAGTGTAAATAAACGCAGAAAAAGGTGCTTTTACCAGTATTTGCTATACTTTCAAAACAAAAGCTAAAAAAGGCAAAATATGGAATTTTTTTCTTAAAACACAAGATTTGGTTTTCAAAAAGCCTTTTTCCAAGGGGGGTCGTCTTATAACCAGGGTCGACTTATATTTGGGTCAATACGGTACTCACCCTTGAGATGCTTCAAACCTGTATGAGGTATTTTAAAGAATGTTACCAACCACTAACTAACTGTTGACAAATATGATGCAGCAACAAATCCATAAATGCAGTTATGCCTTAAAATTCAAGATATTGGTGCAAAAAATGCCCCTATGTGTGTTTTGTCTCATATTTATATACATCACACATCACTCGAAATCACACGGGCACTAAGAGCGATATGACACGAGTGATGATTTTGTCCCGATCTATCACAAGATTAAATGTGATTTTATACAACAGTTCAGTAAATAAGAAGTTGATTTTTAAGTTAAATTTTGCAGAGAAAATATTTTGAAGCCATAGCAGAATTGTTGCGCATCTCCGACCAACACAGCGGTGTTTAGTTTCGTTTTGAACGCAGAGAGCCATTCACTACATTCCTGAATGAATCAGCTGTTTGAACGAGTCAAAGACATTTACCGCCACCTGCTGGCAGACATAGTTTCTTATTTAGAGTATAATTTCATTAAAAATAATAATAAATAAATAAATAAAATAAATAATAATAAGAAGAAAAATAAAAACATTAAAGGAATAGTTCGCCAAAAAAGAATAATTTAAAATTAAAATACAACACAACAATGACTTTATATTATCTTTTGGGAGTCATTTCTCATCGCATCATGTAATTAATTAGATTAAAATTTGTAATCGACTGACAGTTTAAATGTGATATTTTTGTTTTCTTTTTCTGTTCCGTTCATAGGCAGTGAACCAGGCAGGGGCGGGCCCCTACAGTGATCTGGTGATGTGTCGGACACCTGCGGCGGTCCCTGATGTTGTATCTGGATTTCGCCTCGTTGACCACCCTCTAAACCCAACAGAAAGTGAATCCTTCTCCCACTCCACCTGTCTGGCCCTCACCTGGGATGAGCCAAGCTGTAATGGAGCTGAAATTACCTCCTACAGCATCTCAATGGGCGACAGCATCATCAGTGCTGGAAACGTAACCTGTCACATTATCAGGGACCTGCTGCCGGACAGCGAGTACAGGTGACCCTTTTTTTCTTTTTTTTTTTAAAAAACCACTGTGCATCATCAGCTCCTTCGATGGAGGTCAATGTTTGTGCATTAGTGATGACCGGGGAATTATTTTCCCATGGTCCCTGTAATATACAGATGAGTGCTGGTGAGCCACGAGTATGTCAGTGCTATTAGCTCTACAAATGGACACCACTTACATCTGGCTCAAGATGTGTTTAGCAAAATTGTGCTTTTTGGGTAGATTCAAGAGTATTTATATAACTTCACTGTTACCAGGGTATTTTTTATAACCAGATATACTATGACACCATGGTACATTTGCAGTTTCTTAAAGGGATAATTCACCCAAAAATGAAAATCACCCCATGATGTACTCATCCTCGGAGTAAAATTAAATATTATAAATATTAAAAAATGTAAATGGGTGTTGAGATTTCGAAGTCCAATAAAGTGCATCCATCCATCATAAAAAGTGATCCACACAGTTTTGGGGGGTTAATAGAGGCTTTCTAAAGGAAATTGATGCATTTGTGGAAGAAAAATATTCATATTTAAAACTTTATAAACTGTAATCTCCAGCTTCCGCTGTTGTACATGCGTTCACAAGAAAGTAGCGTTCCAGCGGATGGCGTAAGGCGTAGGCGAATGCATGATGAATGCGGAAGCAAAGTGAAGAGAGCAAAACAAAACGCTGTTATTATGGTTTAAAATTGTAAAAGGCCTTTATTAACACCCCGGAGCCATATGGAGTACTTTTTTGATGGATGGATTCACTTTATTGGACTTCATAAAGCTTGAAAGAGGCAGGACATTTTTTAATATAGCTCTGATTGTATTCATCTGAAAGAAGGAAGTCATACACCTAGGATAGCTTGAAGGTGATTAAATCATGAGGTAATTGTTCCTTAAATTGTCTTAAAGTCTTAAATTCACCCTCATAAAACTGTAATAACCTCAAAAATACAGTAATACCTTGTAAAAGAAACAGTAATACAGTAGTATGTATATCCAAGTGCAGTTCTCCTTATGTACAGTTGAGGTCAAAAAGTTTACATACACCTTGCAGAATCTGCAAAATGTTAATTATTTGACCAAAATAAGAGGGTTCATACAAAATGCATGTTATTTTTTTTATTTAGTGCTAAATAGTACTGAATAAGACATTTCACAGAAAAGACTTTTACATAAAGTCCAGAAAATGGTTGAATTTATAAAAAAAATGACCCTGTTCAAAAGTTTATGTGCACTTGATTCTTAATACTGTGTTGTTATCTGAATGATCCACAGCTGTTTTTTTTTTTTTTTTGGATAGTGATAATTAATTATGAGTCCCTTGTTTGTCCAGCCCACTGTTCTTCAGAAAAACCCTTGAGGTCCCAAGATTTGTTTTATTTTTTTTTTTTAGCATTTTTGTGTATTTGAACCCTTTCCGACAATGACTGTATGATTTTAAGATCCATCTTTTCACACTGAGGACAACTGAGGGACTCAGTGCAACTATTACAGAAGGTTCAAATGCTCACTGATGCTCCTGAAGGAGAAACAATTCATTAGGAGCCAGGAGTGAAAACTTTTGAACAGAATAAAGATGTGTATATTTTTTCTTATTTTGCCTAAATATAATATTTTTTTAATTTAGTACTGCCCTTCAGAAGATACATGTTTCCCAGAAGTTACCTTGATCTTCAAATTCAAAATGTTATCACCCCCAGTTATCACCCTCCTATTAAAAGGAGTAGTTCATTAACACATTTGCATGAGGGAATGTGGACTCTCTCATTTGGTATGCTTGCTGGGTTTCCGGAAGGTGAGTCTGTTGAATATTATGTAACAGCTTTAATTTTGGTTGAACGACAGCATTAAATGGACCTCTTCATCAGGGTAATGGACAATGAAACACATCCCCAATTAATATGCCAAATGCAAATGCACTCATAATTATCACATAATGTCTCTAATGGAACTAGAGGTTTCGATATCTTTCTCGAGCAGTCCAAAAAATAACATGTTCCAGTTCACCCTATGACCCGATGCTAGCAGAATCTACTTGGGCACCTCATTATGTGAATATTAAAGCATGAAATAATGAAATATCTAACCCTGTGGTCTCTGAAAATACTTTTTTTTGCTTTTGCTTTTGCTATTACCAGTGTCGAGGTGATTTTTAATGGTTTTACGTATTAAGTTGTCCTCACACAGGTGTCCTAGCAGTATCACATTAATTAAACACGATCACTAATGTTTAACAAGCACAGTTCTTAGTTTTCAACAGTATATTTATTTATTTGTAATTATAAATACTTGAAATGTGAAATGTTATTTTTTCTTGAAAAGTGAGACTTAGGCTTCATTTCTTTAAAGAAAAATAGTTCTCTTCAACTTTAGTTAATATTTAAAATTTTGATTTATTTAATTTTGCTTTAATTTTACTTTATTATTTATTATTGAATTATTCATCACAAAATTAAAAAAAAGAAAGTTTTTTACATTTTTACTATTTTTTTTTTTTCAACAAAAAAAATGCAGTTTTATTAAACATAAAAAACCTTTATATTTCTCCCTGTTTTTAAGGATTGTGTAGCATTCAGACACTTCTGTGCACCTCCATGTTTTTCTGAATTCATTCAGTATTTCCAGAGAAAAATATTTGTTCCCCTACTGCTATTTTAGGCATTAAGTGCTTTAAAACATGAGTTTTGAACACTGTGAGACTTTTAGTAGAAACAAAAAGCTTCAGGTTTTGTAAATAAGCTTTTATAGAAATTCCATTGAGACCATAAATAGTTCTCATGGTCTTTACACATCTACACATTACATTTTATGCTTCCATTAGTCCCAAAACGTTGTATGCAAAGATGTACTAGTGGAAAAACAACTTTTTTAGGGATAACTCACTCAAAAATGACATTCATGTTGTTCTCTTTGAGCAGTCACACAGGTTTGAGCAAGGACTTGTACACAAGTTTTCCATTCAGTTAATAAATGGCACTAAACACAATTGGTTTGTATGCATTTGAATAAGTGCAAATTACATTTGTTCCATAAAAACAAAAAGTCATACAGGTTTGGAGCAACATGAGGGCGATTAAATGACAGAATGTCCAGAGGTCTTGTAATAACTTTCCCTCCTTTCAGAGCTCTTCTGGTAAAACAATTCTAAATGCTTTTCTTTCCCATGTGCACTTACAATAATTGGATTCTTGGATATCTATAGATAACTTCGCAGAAATCCTCATTCGAATGCAAGACCACCCCTTGAGCCAGAGTAGATCATTTTCCACTGTGCCATCAAACTGAGTGGAAAGGTCACCGAGCAGCTCAAGTCTGAAGATACCTGCAAGCTTTAACTTAAATTGACAGATGAAGCAAATAAAAGTGAAAGTGAACAAATGAAGGCCACTTTAGACAAAGCTGCAGGAACTACTGACTAGTTTGCTGATCAGTCAGCTTTAAAGTCGATAACTGTAGTCATGTGATGTTTCATTTTCGAACTAAGAGTACTGTAATGAATTACTGACAATGATTTTTCATGGAATAGTTTGTAGGACATTTAGAGAATCAAGAATTGATGTTTGAAGTTACTTGGCATTAATAACACTCCATTTCCTCTCTTTCTTCTTCTCTCAGCCTGCAGATTCAAGCAGAAAATGAAATGGGCCCCGGACCCTTCAGTCAGACCCTAACGGTGAGGACCAGACCCCTTCCCCCATCTCCTCCACGACTGGAGTGTGCAGCGGTCGGACCTCAGAGTCTGAAGCTACGCTGGGGTTTCAGCAACCGGAGCCAACTCGCTGACGATGCTACATACATCCTGCAGATGGAGGACAGGAGTCAGAGGTTAGCAGTGAGGAAGAGTGTCTAGGAATGTGAAAAATTACATTTTATAGTCAGCTAGTCGGAAGGTTTTCTGCATGACTAAGTTTTGGCTAATTTAGATTAGATTATAATTTAGAAAATGACCTGTTTTTTAGGTGCCTGCTGAAAATTTGAGAGACGAAAAAGTACAAAATGTATTAAAAAAAATGGTTTATTTCCAAATAAAAATTGCTTTGGAATGATATTTCCTATGAAAATGCTATGCAAACAAATACTAAAAATAGTTAATTTTATATTTGAATACTTAATAAAAAAAGTCTTGAAATCAAAGTAAGTAATTTCCAAATATTATTTTGTTTCATTATAAATTACTTTGACATTAATGCAGTGACAGTATACAAGCTAATAATTCTTTGCAAACAGCATGTTTTCCTTCATAAAATCATACAAATTTTTAATACTAATTTATATATATTTTATATTATGTGTTTAGATATTTTTTTATGTATATTTTAAAATATTTTATTATATTATATCTTTTATTATTTATATTACTTATTTGATATATATCTCATTTACATTGTTTATTTAAAGTATTTTGTTTTATTATTTTAGGTTTAGTTTCAGTTAATGATAATATCCGTGGTTCAATAATCGATAATCTTGCACTCAGCATTAACTAAAGTAAAATAAAATATTTCTTGTTGACTTTTTTTATTTTATTTTATTTTATTTTATTTTATGTTAGGTTCAGTTAATGATAATAACCCTGGCTCACATTTAAAAACAATTATACCTGTTTGTACCCGTTTATACTCTGCATTAAGTAATATATTTAATATTTTATTTTTCATATTTTTTTACATATTTATATTACTTATTTTTTATATATATATATATATATATATATATATATATATATATATATATATATAATATCATAATATCAATAATCATTTACATTGTTTCTTTTAAGTATTTTATTTTATTTAAGGCGTAGTTTCAGTTAATGATAATGACCCAGCGTTAACTAAATTAAAATAAAATATAAAAATCTTAAACTTTTTTTTATTTAAGATATTAACCATGGTAATTTTTCTCATTTACTATTTTATTATTTTTATTATTATTATTATTATTATTATTATTATTATTATTTTATAGGTTTAGTTTCAGTTATTGATAACCCTGGTTTAAAATGAAAAACAATAGTCTTGCACTCAGCATTAGCTAAATTAAAATAAAATATTAAGAACGTAAACATATTTTATTTCAAATATTTACCATGGCAATCTTTCTCTATTTTATTTTATTTTATTTTATTTTATTTTATTTTATTTTATTTTATTTTATTTTATTTTTAGGTTTAGTTTAATGATAATAACCCTGCCTCACAATTAAAAACAATTATACCTGTTTGTATCTTATACTCTGCATAAACTAAATTAAAATAAAATGTAAAGAATTTAACTTACTTTTTTCAGATATTTTCCAAAACAGACTTTCTCATTTTTATTTTATTTTATTTTCAGGTCAAGATAATAACCCTGATTCACAATTAAAAAGAATAGTCTTGTACTAAATCAGAATAAATATTGATATTTGCCAAGGTGATCTTTCTTAATTATATTTAGTTTATTTCAAGTATTTTATTTTATTGTTTTATTTAATTTTTTCATTTCTTTTGGTTGTTGTTTTAGGTTTAGTTTCAGGTAATTATAATAACTCTGGCTTACAATAAAAATCAGTAGTCTTGTACTTGGCATCAAAAGCTTTGTAAAAGGACTCAAATGGTGTAAATGTTCTTCTTGGTATATTAATTTTATTCATAGTGAAGCATCTCTGTGTGTGTGTGTGTGTGTGTGTGTGTGTGTGTGTGTATGTATATGCATGCACTTTCTCGCTTTAATTTGTCCCTCATGCACCCAAGCTTCTCTCTGATGTAAGCAGATCATCTGAAAAGCACATTTTGTGTTTGTGGGTCCATTAAGGTGGAGTCGACTAATGAGAAGACTCAATCTCAAAGCGCTGTTGGGAATTAGATTAGGAGACTCAGGGTTATCAAGACCACCTGCCTTAATGCTTTCTCAGAGTCGCTCGTCACTGACCCACCGATGGCTCATTTAGAAGCAAATGAAGGCCCGTGTTCTCCCCGGTTTTGAGCTTTCAGCCTAAGTTCCACTTCTGAAAAATTTTAACCATATAAACAGTAAAGTCTGGAGGTAATGATGGCCTGCCTCCACTGCGCATTCCTTCCTGCCTTCATGCTATTTATTAAAACGACCTGAAGGGAACGATGATCTCAAGCAATCATCCACAATCATCCAAAAAATTTTTTCTTTTGCACTCAAGACTTTTTTTTTCAATGATTAGAATTAGAATTAATTTTATGTGTGCATGTTTGTAACAAGCTTTCATCTTGTTAGGTTTGTGGTGGTTTACCGAGGTCCAAGCCACACTTTTAAACTGCAGAGACTGAGCGAATCGAGCCGGTACTGTTTCCGGATCCAGTCGGTGAGCGAGGCAGGCGAGGGGCCGTTTTCTGAGACGTACACCTTTGGCACCACCAAATCTCTGCCACAAACACTGAAAGGTACCACATTTATTTATACTCACTTATACAAGTAAAAAAGTTTAGGATCACTTTTTTTTTTTTTTTATTCAACAAGTGCGCATTACTTTGATCAAAGTGACAGTGAAGAATGTTTAATGTATAATGTTACAAATAATGTTACAAAAGATTTGTATTTTAAATAAATGCTGCAAATCAGCATATTAGAATGATTTCTAAAGGATCATGTAACACTGAAGACTGCAGTAATTGCTGCTTATAATTTGGTTTTGCCATCAAAGGAATAAATAACATTTAAAATGTATTCAGATGGAAACCAATTCTTTTAAAGCGTAAGAATAATTCAAAATATAGCTGCAAGCAGTGATTACCGGGTTCAAGCGTTTAAGGCATTTAAGCATATAAGGAAAAAGACATTACATATTATTTAGCAAGACTGTACCTACCTAAGTCAGATTTAAAAAGCGTTTTTTGAAAATCCAGTTAATTTACTATAGGAATATGAAGTTTTTTAAGCTGTGGTCCGATCCCCTTAAAACTTGCATGCTTGTTTCTTGTTGTTTTCCTTTAGGCTTTATAGGATTTTGGCTAAATTTGGACAGGCCCATTTTTTTTTTAAACTACCCTTTTATATCTTCCCAAAGGGTTCATTTTAATTTTTTGTTTTTTTTTTGGATAATTATTGGCCTAGAGAGTCCAGAGAATTGTACTGCAGTGTTTTTTCCAGACTGAGTGAAAAACCTAGGTCTAATTCACAAAAGTAGGTTTTCTCAATCATTTACCAAACGATTTGATAGACAGCAATAGTTCTAGAGGCAAAGTTGTCTGGAATGAGGAGTTCTATCATATAATACAAATATCGTGTGTATATGCGGAAAACTACGCGACATACAGTCGTTTACGGCCTTAAACAATGCGCTATCGCCCCCCAGTGGCCGACTTCTCAAATTTCTCCTCCTTATAGCATCACCAAGTGGCCAAGCTCTGCAATTCTTTTTCCTGTGCCCTCAGATTGAGCTCTTACATAAGTGTTGTGAGTTTGGCGAAAATATCTCATTCTGTTCAAGAGTTATAGGCATTTTACTAAAAATGGCCTTGCCCCTTTGAACATTTTGGTGCCCCTTTGCGACAGTCAAAAGTTCAACTTTTTTTTGATAAATATTGATATTCACTCTCCATAGAATGTTTCTGCAATGGTTTGGTTCTGATTGGGCGAAAAACCTAGGACTAGTTTGCAAAAGCAGGTTTTTCCAAAAATCGAAAAAATCGAATCTGAGGCGTGCATTTTGTCTGGCGTGAACCAAGGATTTCCACAACATAAAACACTTGAGTCTGTGACTTACGGTTTATGGGTTATGAGCGATTTTGTACTTTTGATCACTGTAGCGCCCCCCTCAGGCCAATTGGGGTGAGACATGGTCACGTTGTAGGCGGTGTGAATACTACCAACGGTCCAATTTTCAACTCTCAACAACTTACGGTTTGGTCTGCACAGTTTTACAGTTTTACATGGATATTGCTGATCGTGGCAATTCTAACAAATACAGAGGGTTTCAGTGCTATGCGCTGAATATTTGTGTCTTTACTGTATTTTTAATCAATAAATTTAAAAACTGTTATGTAAAGAAAAAAATAAAAATTTTGTCTTCTCAGCTCCAAGAGTTGTTCAGCTAGGGGGAAATGCCTGTGAGGTCACATGGGAGAGTATTCCAGCAATGAGAGGAGACAGAATCAGCTATGTGCTACAGGTGCTGGGAGGCAGAGATTCTGACTATAAACAGGTAAGATCCAAACTCCTCATTGAACCTCCTTTGACTTTTACTTCCGAGTTTAAAAAAGACTGTTCCCCTCAAATTGTTTCCAAGAACTTTTGCTTGTTGGAACTGTTGTGGTTGTGATAAGAATATCATGTGGGATTTTTATTTTGTTGCATGGAAGACCACCTTTTTCCATGTTAGGTTTACACGTGGCCACAGTCACAGCCGATGAGCTGCTGATGAATAGAATTTATTCTGAACAGGAAATGGAAAACGGGCTCAAGCTATTTGCATCATTTGCTCTTCGTTCTATTTTATCTGTCTTAACTCGTCACAATCAGCATTTGAATGAAATTGAGTGCTTCCGAACACACAGTCCCGCAGGATTCATTAAATTGTGCTGCGGAGCTGGAAAGAGTCACAGAAAGAGGGGAACATGTGATTATCACGATTAGGGTCCATTCAGGTGTGCAATCGCTTATTGTTTTGAAATCATTTCTGGTACGCCACTTCCATGGTGCGATAAATTGAATGGAAGTTCACTAAATTTGAAATGATGTGTGAATTTATTTATTCATTAAAATGAGAAAACGCTCCATTGCCCATCACGTGCTCTGTTCTTTTTTGAATATCATTGGGTAACTCTTACAAAGAAAAGGCTAGGGTATATTTCACTCCAAAATCAAAAGAAAAAAAAAAAGAAATTGTGTGTTTTAATTTGTTATTATTTTTTTTGTACATTACTTTGTGATAATCAAGACTATTTAATGACGTTTTGTCAACAAATTCCCATTACTGAAATGTGAAAAAAATATATATTTAAATTAAAATTAATATAAAATAGTTTTTTTTTCTTGGTATTGCAAATTTCTTAGTCAGAATTGCAAGATAAAAACTTGCAAAAAAAAAAAAAAAACTGATATAAACTGCGTGATATAAATTCAGAGTTTATTTCTTGAAATTGTGAGTTTATATCACATAATTCTGACTTTATAACACGCAATTGTGAATTAAGTCAGAATTGTGAGAAACTCGCAAATGCAGGAAAAACTCAGTTCTGACTTTATAAAACATAATTGCAAGTTAAGTCTTTGCGATAAACTCAGAATTGCAAAATATAAACTAGCAATCCTGACTTTTTTCTCAAAATTATGTGATATAAACCCGTAATTATGACAATTCTGACATAATAACACGCAATTGCAAGTCAAGTCAGAATTGTAATATAAACTGCCAATTGTGAGAAAAAACTCAGAATTGCAAGTTTATTTATTGCTATTATGAGTTTATATTGTGCAGTTCTGATTTTATGACACGCAATTGCGAGTTAAGTCAGAATTTTGAGAAACTTGCAACTGCGAGAAAAAAAACTCACACGCAGTTGCGTTTATATCACACAATTGTGACTTTATAAAACACAATTATGAACTAAGTCAGAATTGTGACAAACTTGCAATTCTGAGAAAATAGTCTTTTTTTGCCCTCATAATTGGACATTATAACTAGTCCCAGCTGCTTTGAGATTGACAAGATCCTCCTGTGTAGTTCTGGGCTGATTCCTCACTGTTCTCATGATCATTGAAACTCCACAAAGTTAGACCTTGCATGGAGCCCCCGACCAAATAATTGCACCAACTGTTGTCATCTTCTCACCAAGCTGCTTGGCAATGGTCTTGTAGCCCATTCCAGCCTTGTGAAGGTCTACAATCTTGTCCCTGACATCCTTGGACAGCTCTTTGGTCTTGGCCATGGTGGAGGGTTTGGAATCTGATTGATTGATTGCTTCTGTGGACAGGTGTCTTTTATACAGGTAACAAGCTGAGATTATGAGCACTCCCTTTAAGAGAATGCTCCTAATCTCAGCTCGTTATGTGTATAAAAAACACCTGGGAGCCAGAAATCTTGCTGATTAATAGGGGATCAAATACTTCACTCATTAAAATGTAAACAATTAATAACTTTTTTGAAATTCGTTTTCTCGTCGTTATTCTGTCTCTCACTGTTAAATTAAACCTACCATTAAAATATAGACTGATCATTTCTTTGTCAGTGGGCAAACGTCAAATCATTTTTTTCCTCACTGTACAAATATTAATGTTTTTTCACACAGAATAGCAGTTTGTTTAGAGAATGTGGACATTTCTTGTGATTCACCCTTAGAGTCATACATTTATTCCACTAAATTCAGCCTTGCTGGTGCTCTATTAATTGAAAAGCAAAAAATCCCTCTTTATTAAGGAGTGGAGTTCCCCAGGCTCCATATTAGCTTAATTAACTATTTAACTGTGCAGCCATTTCCCTGTTTATGCAAATACCACTAAAAGGAGATTAGAATTGACTTCCATTAATTGTTCTTTCTTCTGTTATTATTGCTTGAGTAGCAGTATTCAAGATTATGTCAATATTTGCATCGCCTTTAATTGAGATAAATACAAAGACTAATTATACACACATAATTGGTCTCTCATGGCAATAATATAAAAAAATACCAAAATTGAGCTACCGCTGTTTGAGAGGCTTAAAACCTCTTGTGTTGCCATGGAGACATAAACTGTGGTCCTTCTGAGAGCAGCATGTGACAGGTGGAACAAAGTCGCCTCAATACGTTTGTCTTCAACAATGTTTACTAGCTAGAAAAGCCCAAATAAATAACCGCTGCTTTGTTCCCGTTTTTATTTTCCATTTGCTCGGTGGTCTTGTTTTTCTGTGCATGTTCCAAAAATGGCTTATACTGCCTTTGAGTGGGCTATTGTCATCTCTACTTAGTTTTGACAGTAAAAACAGAATAATTTGTTTCGGTTGATTTGTGAAGCACGGACTTTGTCATTACTGCTGTGATTTGAGCTTGGTTTTGCACTTAGTTCATGTTTTCATGGTTATTAATGCAGTTTTATGCAGACATCCTTGCACATGAATGAATTCCCAAAAATATTTTTCTTTTTATCTTTCGGCCTCTTTCATTTTTTTTCTGTTCATTTCTCTTGAGCTTGAAAGAGTCTACCATCATGTTGTTTTTTTATATACAATACAGAGAAAAAAAGGTTTGTAAGAGCATTTATGTAACTGTGTAATCATCAGTGTTTTATGAACAAACTGAAGTACAGTCCTACAGTGTGATTCCTATATTATATTGATCATGACAGTGTTGCTCGCACTCCAGATGAAAGGATTACGGTGGCTTGTTGAGATTCCCTTTGAGGAGACTGAAGTCCTTTATTAGGCAAGCTCTGAAGATTTGTCTTTTGTAATATGTGGGTCAGAGACAGAGCGCAAATGATTGTTTGGCCTTCTTTCTGCCATCTTGGATGTTTTCTGCTTTGAGTTGGGAAACTACAATGTAGTTGTGGCCTGTGGTTCATACTTTGTTTGTTCATTTACTGTAGCGACCAACATATAAATAATAAATAAGTAATTTGAATATATAAATAATTTGATTTATGTTCAATTATTTTTGTGTTTTTTGGGGTAGAATATAAATGTGTATCTTTTACAGAGCTCCTTTCTTCCTTTTGTATTCTGTCATTCCTTTCATCCCTATACTGAATTAATTAATTCAGAATAGATTCAATTATTTACGTCTATACATTTGCATTTATTTTGTAATGCATAATTTTTGTAATATTTTAATAAAAAAATAAAATAAAATAATAATAGTAGTAGTAGTAATAATAATAATAATAATAAAACACATACTAGACATATTTATTTATATTTAATTTTTATATTAGTACATGTTTATATTCTAAGTCATGCTGTTATATTATTATTATTATTATTATTATTATTATTATTATTAATATTATTTTATTATTATTATTATTATTATTATTATTATTGTTGTTGTTGTTGTTATTATAAATGGTGACTGGGTTGGAATATAAAAAATTTATACACACAAAATATAAATGTATAGTTGTTATTAGTATTGCTGTTGTTATAAAAATAATGCTGATATATAATAAATATACAGATATAATATACAAAATGTATTGCAAATAAATACACTTTTATTCCATCCAAGTCCCCTGTAACATATAATTTATTAATAATATTAATAATAATAATAATAATATTTTAAATATAGAAATTATTTTATAATTTATTATATATTATATTAATTGTATTATTAATAATAATAATAATAATAATAATAATAATAATTACCTAAATTTTTGTAATTATTTTGTGTAAATATATTTTATTCCATTCCCCATGTATAACATATAATTTATTATTATTATTATTATTATTATTGTTTTATATTGTTTTATTTATGATATTAAAATATCTAAATTATTATAAATATTATATAATTATTTTATATTGTATGATGTATTATATTGTTAATAATATTTATTATTATTAATATATAATTGTTTTATATTATTTATTATATTAATAATAATAATAATAATAATAATAATAATGAAGATATACATATTTTTATTTATTTTGTATGAATGCATTATTTCGTCGCTGTCCTCCTGTGTAACATATAATTTATTATTGATTATTTATTGTTTACTGTTTTGTAATTTTATTATGATTTATTATTTTTAAAAATATAAATAATAATAATAATAATTATTATTATTATTATTATTATTATTATTATAATTATTATTATTTAAATAATAGTTTTACATTTTTGTTACTTATTCTTTAAAAATATTAATTATTATATAGTTGATTGTTTTATATTCTATTTTTATTATATTAATAATAATAATAATAATAATAATAATAATAATAATATAAATATTTGTATTTATTTTTGTATAAATATATTTTTATTCCATCCCAGTCCCCATGTATAACACTTTATTTATTTATTTATTTATTTATTTATTTATTATTATTATTATTATTATTATTATTATTTATTGTTTTATATTGTATTATTTATTATATTAAAATATCTAAATTAATTATCTTAATTGTTTTATATTTTATGATTTATTATATTGTTATACATAATAATAATAATAATAATAATAATAATAAATTACATTTTTTCTTTTTATTTTTAAATGCATATAATGTAAATACACCTTGTCCTATGTAGCTTCTTAAAAGCTTCTATATTTGTTGCAATAAACAAAAATAAGTTTTATGGGTCAGAATCATACATTTTTCTTTTATGCCAAATATCATTAGGATATTAAGTAAAGATCATGTTCCATGAAGATATTTAGTACATTTTCGACTATAAATATATCTCAACTTCTTTGAGATATATTAATAAATAAATAATAAATTCTTTATTAGTAATGTATAAATGTATAAATCTCAGTTTCAAAAAATTGACCCTTAGGACTGTTTTGTGTTCAAGGGTCACACATATAATTATCCAGAAGTGCACACAGTGATGGAAAAACTTGAACTGTGCTAACGCATTACTTTCCCTCTGTCCTTCAGGTATACAAGGGAGACGAGACGTCCTTCCAGCTCTCCGGCCTGCAGTGGAACACAGACTACCGCGTGCGAGTGTTTGCGTGCAGGCGCTGCGCAGACACCCTCCAAGAGCTCTGCGGGTCCTTCAGCCCATCCGCCCACTTCAACCTGCGGCGGTCCGACGCCACACTGGCTGTGGAAGCGGACGTCACCCGGGCACCCATGGGCAAAACCCTCACCGACGAACAGTTTGCCGGCCTCATAGTATTCGGGGTGGCCTCTCTCTCTGTCCTAATAGCCTTCCTGCTTCAGCTTGTGATCTAGAGCCGTTCTCGTCTGTCTCTTCAACTCGCAAAACCATTAATCCGAGTACTGTTTTCGGTCACTGACCAAAATACACTCCACATGAACAGATTTCGTGTTATTTTTTTACAGGTTTTCTTTTTTACTATAAGATGAGTTACAGCTTTAACAAATCAGTACTGTTTTCGTTTCTGTGTCTACGTTTAAGATGCTGTGCATATTTTTATATGTAGTATTTAGGAGATTTTAACACTAAAGTAATAAGTGGCCTTCCAGATCTCAAATGATATAAAAATTGAGTTTTTTTTTAAACGGTCAGTCCTTTAATCCTCAAATCAAGTGTCTAGACGACTAAGCGATATCACTGCTCTCGTTCCCTTATCGGTGCCCCAGGAAAGCCTGTCTGAAAGCTTCTTAAAAGCTTTATTTGTTCTCTACTCTTAAAAAAGGTGTCCTTGGGCTGTTTATACAAAAAAACAAAAATGAAAAAAAAAAAAGAAACCGCAACTGTCAGTCCAAAGAGAGTCAAATGTCAGTCTTTGCAATCACTCATCAATGTACAGTGTTGAAGTCTGGAGTTTTTGTACCTCAGGGACTTGGGAGGGCCTTGTGAACCTGTGCCTTGAAATCCACAAATCAAAACTTTGGTGACAAATCATTTCAGATCTGCTGCTTACAGTATTGCATTAACCCTCGACCTGGTCACATTGGTGTTTACTAGCTCAATCAGCCCTTAACCAAAGTTAGTGAGCATTTAACGATTTTGTTAGATTTATTTATGCTATATTCTTGTACTTTATCATGCAAATCACAGTGCAATCTTCATTTATTTATTACGAGAATCAAAACTGTCATATTCAATATTTTCCTCATGTAGCATGTCTTTTTATAAGGGGGGGAGGGTTATGACAAATCTTTATTTTTTCCAAATATAGCACAGCATTTTAACATCATTAACCTGTTATTTCAGATATAAGTGTATTGTTTGTATTCTGTTTATTTGAATTCAGATGTTATCAATACTGGTCAATTTCGTGATTTCCCACCTGCACAAACAGCAAGTTTTTAATTTTAGATTTTTTTTAATAGAGATATTAATCTACTCTTCATCTAGTAGTAAGTTTTTAGACAAACATTCCATTGTGTTCCGATTAAAAGAAGTTGAAATGACTTGACACTAGAAAACTTGAAGTGGAAACACTTGAAGAAAACTTTTTTTTAAGAACTCAAGACCCAGAATCTTTTTAAGAAAAGTGAAATACTTTTTTGTCCATTTCTTTTTCATATTTAGCTGGACATCAGGTAATAAGTGGCTTAGACGTAGATTTCCATGCTTGAGTATCGTTTCATGAAAATCATTCCATATTACCATTTTTTTTTTTTTACGTAACTGTCACATTTATTGATGTAAATTATAATCGTAGACATTATATTTAAAAACTACCATATCAATTTTAAATGTATAGATATTGAAAATACTACCCTTTGTATTTAAGATGATTATGTATCTGTAGTATATATGTAATATATTTATACACAATAAATTTTGTAAAATTTCTGAAACAAGGTGTTTGCATTTCATTTCCATCAGTTATTTTGAGTTATTAATAAGGACAGAACCATTTATTATTATTATTACTATAATAATATTATTGTTGTTTTATATTATATGTTATTTGAAAATATATAATTATTATTGATTATTACTATTATATAATTATTGCAACTGACTGTTCTGTATTATATTATTTTATTATTATTAATAATTATATAAATATTTGTATTTTTTTTTAATAATTGAATAATAATTGTTGTTGTTGTTTTATATTATATAATTTATTATTTAAAAGTATTTAGGTGATTTTTTTATTATATAAGTATCATTTTTACATAATTATTTTATATTATATTATTTATTTTATTAACAATAATAGTAATTATAAAAATATTTGTATTTATTTTGTATAAATACACTTTTATTCCATCTCCATGTAATTATTTATTTATTATATTATTTGAAAACGTTATTAATATTATTATTATATAATTATTAGAATTGTTATATATTATATTTATTTTATTATTATTAATAATAATAATAATAATAATAGTAATTACAAAAATGTTTCTATTTATTTTTGTATAAATACATTTTTATTCCATCCATATCCCCATTATTTATTTATTTATTTATTTATTTATTGTTTTATATTATATTATTTGTTTTATTATTAACAATAATAGTAATTACAAAAATATTTGTATTTATTTTTGTATACATATTTTTTATTCCATCCCCATGTACTTATTATAGTTATTTATTGTTTTATATTATATTATTTATTATATTATTTGAAAATGGTGGTTATTATTATTATTATATAACTATTATAATCGATTGTTTATATTATAATATTTATTTTATTAATAATAATAATAGTAATTACAAAAATGTTTGTATTAATTTTTGTATAAATACATTTTTATTCCATCCCAGTCCCCATTATTTATTACTTTATTTATTTATTGTTTTATATTATATTATTTATTATATTATTTGCAAATACATCAATTGCTGTATTATTGTTATTATTGTTATAATTACATTATTCTCTAATTTGAGGGGTTTTTTATATTATCTTATTTATTATTATTATTAGAAATAATAATTAGGACAAGCTGTGTAGTCAATAACACAAAAACATTTTAATTTTAAAATCAAATACTGTGTGACATCAAAAACTTTATATCCACCTTATTCTTCAACGCGGAAATAAGCCTATGGTCGAGACTTCCGGTTTATTAGCCAAGGGAAACAGAATAACAAGGGGCAGTAAACTATAACTCTTTGTACTACAAACCAGTGTGTTAGTAATTAAGATCATACATTAAAGTAATACGTCAAGACACTAATTTGCAATATCAAGCAGCAAGATGAGACCGGAAGCCACACCTATAACAATTACAATTTCTTACGGGAAAAATAAGGTGGTGTGACGAGAAGAAAAACAATGTGCAGTAAACGGTAAAACTGTTTGCACTACAAACCAGTGTGTTTATAGTTGATAGGCTACAATACCTTCAAATAATACAGTAAACACACCAATTTGCAATATCAACAAGCAAAATGAGCTGTTTTGTCTAAAAATAGCTAAACGCGGAGACCGGAAGCCTTGCACATGAAGCTTACAATTAGCCGCGCCCGCTCTAACGGCAAAAATAAGGTGGATATGTTACACAATAACACATTCCATGAAATGTCTCACAGTGTGCGTTAAAGGCAACAGACATCAGATAGATATCAAACATCATTCAGAAACATTCAAACACGTTCCCACTCGAAGATTCCCAGTCTTAATTCAAGAAATAGCTGTACATTTAAATTCGAATGTCATTGCCAAAGCAACATAGGCTGAATTCAAACACAAAAAGCTACTGTGGCAGCAGCGTTCACAGACATGCAATAAGTGCACTTTTAATGGCTGCTACACATTTATGTAACAATAACACAAGCTTGATGAGCTTTTTATGGCATGGGATTTTCATTCAGCACCATTGTAATTCTCCCACATCGGGTACAATAGAGTGCTTACATCTACAGTGCTCTGTCGTCCAGTACTTCACACAGTTTAAGGCATTTTTGGATTCGTGTGCATATGTACAGTTTGCATGAATACCAGGGTAAAGGGAATCGTTACACTGCTGGTGTCTGCTGATGATGGTACCTGTGCGTAAACGTCTTCATAAAATACGATAATATTTGGTGAATGCAGGTATGCTGTGCATAAAATGCAACCATCAAAAAAATCGCTAAGTTGTGTTTTTATTTGTATTTTAATACCAAAAAACGGCTTCAGTCAGCATTAGAGTAATATATAACCATAATAATATAATTTCCAGGGCTTAACAAGTTTCTGCTATATACAAGCTAAACTGAAAATATGGGGAAAACAAGCGAATGGTTCAAATTAAATGCGTATCACCCAAAATAATGAGGTTAATGTTGACTGTCTTTTTTTTTAGTCTGAGAAAAAGTGCACATTTATTAAACGAGGCTTTTCCTGTGTCACGTGCTCCAGCTGTATTCGTTCCACACCGAAAAGCTCTCCGCGTTCACGATGCTCTTCACCGACCGTCCGGGAGCGCGCTTGACTCCGAACAGTTTGCAAGCCGCGCTCCTGTACTTCTTTGACATGATGTTGTAGAGGATGGGGTTGATCGCGGCGCTGAGGTAAAACAGCACGAAGGAGACCAGGTTGCAGTATTCGCTGATTTGGGAGATGAGAGGAGAATTGGCCTCGGATGACTTGGAGAACAAATAGCGACCCACGTGAAATGGCAGCCAGCAGAGAACAAACGCAAGAACCACTACAGCTGATGAAAGAGAGAAAAAAGTGTTTGTAATGTTTTACAAGAGTTTCGTGTTTTTAATTGTAGGACTATAAATTAGAAGTAGGCCTACATTCAATACTCTCTCAGAAGAAAAACGTGCCTTTGTAGTAGCCTACCTAGCCTATCCATATTGGTACCTTAAAGGTATAAAAGTGTACTTTATTCAAACATACCACCACAGTGACAGCTTTTCAACCTTTTTTTCTGAGAGTGTACGATATTCTTGCAAAAAGTGCGTTTAGAAAAAAAAAAAGTTGTTCGACATTATGACACGTGGGACATTATGAGAATGAAGTGAATCAGAATCAGTAACCGATCAGACTGAAGTGTTTCTGATTCGCTGACAACAACCGGCTTATAAGAGTCAATCGTTCGGTAATTGGACTACACTTGTCGCTATGGTTTTGATTCACTCAAAAGAACCGACTAATAAGAATGACTCATTCGGGTCACTAAAAAAACGTTCTGGAATGATGCTACGCTAGTCACTGTATGTGTTCTTTAAAATAATTCGATTCTAGTTTATTTATTAGTAATTTATTTATAACTAGTTTAAATTAGTAGCAATATGTCACAAACAAACATATTATTGTTTACTTATTTAAATATATAATAAAATATATTTATAAAAATAATAAAAATGTGTCTTTTATTAGTAGCCTATTCGATTTTACAATAACTCACAAAAGGTGACTTTACAGTGATTTTTACCAAATATAGCCTATAGGCTAATAATAGAATAAATATATATTTAAATATAGCCTACAACAAATACATTAAAAAATTTACAAATATATATTTAAAAACAAATGTCCTGTTAATTGTAAATAAATGGGTATTAAATAAATGCACATTTAAATAGAAAAATAATAATTATTTTGTACGATTTGTAATTACACAAAAATTATATGTCAGACTTTTCAGGGCATTGTTGAGCTTACCAAGCATTTTGACCGTTTGCTTATTGTTCTTATCCCGACTAGAAATGGGTCCGACAGGATTCTCCTTTCTTCTCCACAGTCTTCTGCCAATGAGGCTGTATAACACTGTCAAACACAGGACCGGGAGGAAAAAAAACACGCTGGAGACCCAAACCATCATAGTAAGCAGTCCGGACCGAATGGCGTACTCGGTCGCTTTACACTCGTTGGTCTCCCAAGGGTTGGTGCCGTTCTCGTGCTCGACCCCAACCAGAATGAAAATGGGTCCCGCGCTGCACAGAGCCACAGTCCAAAGAAGTAAAATCACCCCTTTTACCCGACCCCGTGTGACAATGACTTTTGCCCTGAAGGGAAAACAGATGGCGAAGTATCTCTCCACGCTGAGGGCGGTGATGTTGAGGATGGTGGAGTACGTGCAGCTCTCACTCACGAACTGAAAGAGTTTGCAGAGCTCGTCGCCGAAGTTCCACGGTCGGTACCGCCAGACCCGGTACAGGTCGAGCGGCATGCAGAGGAAAATCAGCAGGTCTGAAAGTGCCATGCTGCAGAGGTAAAGGTTGGTGGTGGTCCGCATGTCTTTGTATTTAGTGACCACCAGGATGGTCAACAGGTTCCCGGCAATTCCGACGAGGAACAGGAAAGAGCACGTCACTGTGATGCCAGTCAGGATAGGGATTGGGAACAGATGCACCGGGTACTCAAAGTCCTCAGCTGTTGCATTACTATCCATAATGTCCTCAGCGCACAAAGTTATGCTGAACGGGCAGCTGGACACGTTTGTCCAATTAGTCATTATGATGAGATTTCACAGGATTTGCATGGACTTAATGGCACCTCAGCTGTTGTTTCCATGCACATCTTACAGGTGTTCAACGCGAGTAACCTGTCAATGATGCGCCCCGAGCTGCGCGCAGGAGGTACACGATCCACTCCACGCATGCGCACTGGATGCCTTGACTTATTGTGATGTTAAATGAGGATTTGATTTAACGCTCTCTCTATTTGCAACGTATTTTGTGCGCTTGCAACTTTTTTAACGTTTAGAGCATTTCTAACTATTAGGAGACAAACAGCGCTCTTAGAGCGACTGAAAGCTGCTTTGCGAGGTAAAGAGCAATTTTATGTTCGTTTTATGCCACCTGGTGGTGTAACCAGACTATCTTATGCTATTTAAAATAACGTAACCGAAATAATAAATCCAAGTTGCTGCTGCTGTCCAGGGTGCTGAAAGCACATGTTTAGCAGCTGTTGTTTGACCATATTTGTGGCCCTGGACCACAAAACCAGTCCTAAGGACCATAGCTATACTTGTAACAATAGTCAAAAATACATTGTGTAGGTCAAAATTATCAAATTTTCTTTTATGCCAAAAATGATTCGATATTACGATCATGTTCCATGAAGATATTTAGTAAATTTCCCACCATAAATATATCAGAACTTATTTTTTGATTAGCAATATGCATCGCTAAGAACTTAATTAGGACAATTTTAAAGGCGATTTACTCAATATTTCGATTTTTTTTGCACCCTCGGATTCCATATTTTCAAATAGTTGTATCCAAATATTGTCCTATCCATACATCACTGGAAAGCTTATGATGTATAAACAATAATCAATTCAAAAAATTGACCCTTATGAATGGTTTTGTGGTCCAGGGTCACATTTATTTCTTTTTTTATGTATGATTGGTGGATTTTAAACTTAATAATTTTTTGGATCACTCTAAAATATATATTGTTTACCTTTAGTAACAGTTGTATTTAGAACCATATTAGCCTTGTGACTTTTTCTCTTGTTCTTATTCAAGGATACTTCTCTCCAATTTCCTAAAAAGTTACAGCGATATTACATTTATGATCCATATTGTTAGAATTATTTCTTGGGTTTTATGCGTAAACCCAATCACCATAAATAAATAAATACATTATAAAGCTATCCCACGATTTTATATTACATTGATCATTTTTACTACTTTTGGCCTTCATAAACTTTTTTGTTCATAAACATTGTTTACATAAACACATAGAATACACACTGTAACTCTAAACTCAGCTGTGTTTCAGATGTTTTCACACCCCAGGACATCATCACGGCTAATGTTAACAATTGTGATCCATGATGTATATTCAGCTAATAACTGTTAATACCAAAAAGTACCTAAATGACTTTTTAAAAATGTAAAATCCTGATCAAGATATTATAAGACCAAATAGAGTGGTTAAAAAAACCCAATAAACAATATACACTACCAGTCAAAAGTTTTTGAACAGTCAGATTTGTAATGTTGTTTAAAGAAGTCTCTTCTGCTCACAAAGCCTGCATTCATTTGAGCGAAAGTAAAAACTGTAACATTTCTGTAACAGCTGCTTTCTATTTGAATATATTTTAAAATGTAATTTATTCCTTTCATCACTCCAGTCTTCAGTGTCACATGATCCTTCAGAAATCATTCTAATATGCTGATTTGCTGTTCAAGATACATCTATTATTATTTTTATTATTATTATCAATATTTAAAACAGTTTTTTGGGGGGAGATTAAAATTATAGAAATAAATACTTTTATTTAGCAAGGATGCTTTAAATTGATCAAAAGTGATGATAATGACATTTATAATGTTACACAAGATTTCTATTATTTTTTATTTATTAACTCTTTAACTGTCACTTCCTATTTTAAACATAGACGTGAAAATTAACTATCCAAACTTATATTTTTAGAATTCATGACCATTTTAAAATGGTCTTCAAAGGATGAATTTTAAGATTTTACCATTTCAATTATTATATAGTTTCTGAATGAAGTGTGATAGGGGAAAAGGCAACAAAGAAAGTCTTTTTGTGACAAAGGTCAGAACTCCTGTTATGATACATCTATTTCAGATTTTTTGAGGTGCACTCTTGTCATAAATTAATCTATTCATTTTCCTGCATAATTTGTAAACACAAAACAGTGGTAAAATATGTTTTTAGGAGTCTTAGACCTTTCCAACGATATATAGTTGGTCATGATTACATTAGGATTTGTTTGTAATATGGTGAGGTAAATGTAGGCGTCCCACTGAGAGGACAGTTAAATGGTTAAAAAAAACTGAAAATTCTACTTTTCAACATAATAAAGATAACAAATATTTTTTGAAGCAGCAATATTAGAATGATTTCATGAAGGATCATGTGACTGGAGTAATGATTCTAAAATTTAGCTTTGAAATCACAGGAATAAATTACATTTTAAAATATATTCAAATAAAAAGTTATTTTAAATAGTAAAATATTTAAACATTTTACTATGTTAGCTGTACTTTGGATCAAATAAATGCAGGCTTGGTGAGCAGAAGAGACTTCTTAAAAAAGCATTAAAACTCTTAACTAAAAACTTTTGACTGGGAGTGTATAACAATAACAAAAATAATACATATTAAATACTATTAATAATAATAACTACTAACATTAATGATAATAAACTATTGTTTAAAAAGTCATTTATAACAGGATTAAGGTCCTACAGCACTTTCCAAGCATGGTTTTTAACATAATTCTATTTAGCACCAAAAAAGGTTCTGATTTTGTCACAACCCTAATTTGGTTCTCTTTAGAAAAAAAAATCCTAAGAGTGTAAACCAGATCTGACAATTAAAGAAGACTACTTTTCAAAAGTGTCTGTTCATAATAAAGGCATTTTTGAAAAATAAATCTGAAACCATTATTATTATTATTTTATTCGTTGTATTCATAAAATATATTAAGGTAAACGTATTCCACGTTTTCTATAATTGCTTAAGAACACAAACCTTTCGATTTTGACCACACGATGGCAGCATTGTGACTTAAAAAAAAACATACATTTTGGTGTCTGCGTCTACCAAGTATGTTCACATATTCTTAGCTCAAAATATTAAAATTAAACTTGAAGTAAAAAAAAAAAAAAACGTAGAACCTTAATATTTAATAAAGTAATGAATTCATTCTACCAGTTTAGAGAACAAAGTTTCTTCAAAGTCTAGTCTATGCGATTAAATATTTAATTTTTAAAGTTCCTTCCTGCTTTTCCAGTATACTGGGTTTCAAAGTAAGAATGGCAAGAACAGCCCTGACAAACAAAACGTTGCATCCACTTTGGTGTATTAGTCTATACGCTGCTGCACACGCACACACAAAACATTTGTACAAATTTGAGGCATTATTTCTCATTTTGATCTGTCCATAATATGTAATGGATGACAGGGTGCATATTAGTACCTTATAGGTAAATTTTTGTAGCTAAAGTGTACATAGACTACATTAGTACCTTATTTTCTTATTATCTGATAGTGTGTAGTAAAATATGTAAGTAAGGGGTCTCTTCTGCCCATGAAGCAGATGTCTTTGAAACTTGGGAATGGGGAAAAAGAAAAATGCTTCCATTATGTGTCATAAAAGAAGTGATGTAGTGTCATTATAGGAATGTTTGACTTTTCATGCATGAAGGGGCTTCAAGTCAATGACTATCATGAGATAGTTGATAAGAAGCCTGTGATGCAAGCTGTGGTTTTTTTTAAACGAGATTAGTTGAGATAAAGCGTCTGATAACGCCGAAACCGTGTGAACTGACACCCATCATTTAAAAACATTATCAGAAAGTGCAAAGGTGAACCTCTAATTTGTGTTTAGTAAATTACCTCATTTGTTTATTGATGGTAAGACAAATATATGGATTAAAATCTAATGACCTACGGAGCCATTCTTGTTTGTTTTCAGGGCGTCTACTATGAGGAACGCTGTGTAGGTAGGCATATGTCGGTGGTTTCCGTTGCTGCTGCAGTGAAGTATAGGTCTCTGCGGAACAAGAAGAAGGTGTTTCCCAATTATTGGGCGTTTTCAAACCGGTCTAGGCATTTTCCAACCATCCAATTAAGACCGTAGGCTTTGTCCAACCATCCATTCAAAACCGTACAGAAGCGGAAATGCGGTATTATTTCTCGTTTTTCTTTCTTAATGTTTACTATTATGTCGATATCGCGACAACATTTATGTGAAAAAAATAAAATAAAACGTGAGTATAAAATACAGGCTACAGTACCTATTTTTTTTTTTTTAAGTGTTACATTAAACTACTGAGAGATCTTTAATATGGAATTTTTTCATAAACCAAATTTCCTGTTCTTATGTTATAAGATACAGCTTATGTATATAATAATAATAATAATAATAATAATAATGATAATGAATTTACAAAAATCCATTTACCTTCATATGGTGATCTCTCATTTCACCGCTTTCTCGCTTTATCACTCATATCTGATGGGAAAACCATATTCAAGTATTAGGAATCAACTACTAAAGTTTTAGCAAACCAGGCACAGAGGTTGAAAAACGCCCCCAAATTGAGGAACGCCTTTTGTTGCTCTGCAGAGACCTCGCTGCAGTCGGTTTGTAAATTAGAGCTGCGGTTCGTTTACGGGGTCTGTCGCAGACTAATTTTGTAGGCTTAAAATCATTGTGTTCACGTTGCTTTTGGGATTTTGACTGACTAATATAATAGAGGAATAGTCTGATGATACAGACGCACATTTCTAAATGAAAATTTTTAGGCCCATAGAAAGATGATTATAATTACTACTGATTAACCCTAGCCAAACCCACAAGCCTATGCCTAAAATTAAACCATGTAGTGCAAACGGTTTTACCGTTTGTTTAGTAATGACAATAAACAAGAACGTAGGCCAACTGACTTGTGCGTGTTGCCCCAGTAGCAGACTAAAAGCGTCTTCACTGTCATCACTCACCTCCAGATCCATTAAGGGTTTTCCATTTTCCATTTATGTGTAGGCTACTGAGAGAAACCCACTTCGAGCAACGCTGTCGAATGAGAGAACGCCACGCAGAGATGTTCAAAGTCCCACAAACTCCCACAAACTCAAATTTTCAGGCAAAAATTGTCTAATTTGTTTAGTTCTTTGCCAACAACACAAAACAAGAACACAGGCCAGTTATGCTGTGCCTGTTACCTCAGAAGCACACCAAAAGCTGGTCTGGAATGACATAAATATATGGAGCGGAGTGACACAATTTCAGCTCAAAGTGTTTCGTCATCACTCAGCTCTAGATCCATTACGGGTTTTCCATTTTCCACTTATGAGTACTGAGAGAAACCATAGACTGTAAAAAACATGGATGTAGTGTCAGTGACGTCACCCGTAGGTTTCTGAAGAGCGTTTTTGAAGCAAAAGTTGGGCGGGGCCTGTCGTCGCCATTTTGGAAGCGCGTCACTCCAGGAAAATAGAAAATGGACAAAGAGGTGGGACGTGGGTGGAGCTAAGATGTCTGGTTGCTGAAACCACGCCCATCCTAACTGACTCAAAAGTTTGCCTGACATCTGTCACTCAAGTGGCCACGCCCTTAATTATGCAGAATTTTAATGCTTAATATAATTTAAACGGGTGAGTTAGAAAAAAAATCACCCCCCTCAGAGTTGTCATGAAGGGCAAAACTAGCTGTAAAAACCAAAACCACTTTTTGTACCAGGCTGTAAACATGTTTTTATCTGTAAAAAAAAAAAAGTTGAACATTTTAACACGAGAGTCTATGGGGATTTGCTCCCTTTTGGAGCCAGTCTCAAGCGGCCAGCCGATGAACTGCAGCTTCAGTCACTTCCATATTGTTTCAAGAGCGAGAGCGGGAGGTTGTCGCTTGAGAGAAACCCACTTCAAGCATGGCTGTCGAGCGAGAGAACGCCACACAAAGACGTTCAAAATCCCACAAACTACAAGGGGCAAAGATTTTCAGGAAAAAAATGTCTAGTTTGTTTAGTTCTTTTCAAGGGACAATAGAAAAGGACATAGGCCAATTATGCTGTGCCTTACCTCAGCAGTGCACTAAAAGCTGGTCTGGAATGATGTATATATATATGAAGCGGAGTGACAATTTCAGTTCAGCATTTTGTCATCACTCGGCTCCAGATCCATTACAGGTTTTTCATTTTCCAATATGAGCACTGAGAGAAGCCCACTGAGAGCAACGCTGTCGCGCGAGAGAACGCCACGCAAAGACGTTCAAAACACCACAAACTCCAAGGGGGCAAACATTTTTAAGGAAAAAAATTGTCTAGGTTGTTTAGTTCTTTGCCAGCAACAATAACCAAGAATGCAGGCCCTAAAAGCTGGTCTGGAACAACGTAAATATATGGAGCGGAGCGACAATTTCAGCTCAAAGTGTTCTGTCATCGCTTGGCTCCAGATCCATTACGGATTTTCCATTTTCCGCTACGAACACTGAGAGAAACCCACTTCGGGATCGAAACTTTCTGGCCGCCATAAATTTGGAGACCTTCTAGTTTACATTTACAACTACAGGTAACACTCGAAACCCTTTTAAAACAATTTACTGAATAAACATATGGTGTACCTTTTACTTCCTGAATATATTTCAAAGTCACATGAAAACAATTATATACCAGCATGTGAACATCATAATTGTTATTTTTAAGACTATTAATAACATCTCAGCGGGTGTGGACGTCCATACATAATTTAAATGGGCGGGTCCAGCAGTGCAGAAGAGGAAGCGCGACCAGATGATCCGCGATTGCCTGCTCTAGCGCTGCAGCTGACTTTATATTTGAGAGCAGATTCACAACAGGGCGGACGTGCCTCCAGTTTTTTTTTATAAGGTATGTTTACGTTACTTTATATGACTAAACAAGGTTCTGTTCTGTGGGTAGTAATTGTCTGAGTAAGTTTTAACACGCGGAAAAGTAATGACATCTTGGCTGAATGCAATGCTAGACCTCTATGCAGTAAAAGTGACAGGTTTGAAACGCATGGCAACAGAAGGTGGCAGCCATATATTGCTTGTGGACTGCATCGCATCAGATCAATCTATGTTAGAGACGCCTTGGGATTTAATGTGCTTAGATTAACTAAGAACTTAAGTGCGACATCTTTCAAATAATGCAGTTATGTTTCGATTGCCCACACCCACTGATTTTGCAAGGCAAACAACCTGCTGTACCTGAAGGACAACTTCGGAGACTACAACTGATTCTTAGTTACAATAGCTGCTACAACTGACGGGGTTAAGATAAATACTCAACAAACAAGAGTTAAGCTATGTGTACTTCATTGTATGTTAATATTTTTCTTGGAGTCTAATTTCTGGGAACTAAATGTGACTGTTTACTCCACGTAGCATCCTTTCTCATAAAGAGGTGCCCACACTTTTAAAAATAAAGGATCAAAAAAAGGAGTTTTCCGCTCCTTTTGTGGAAAGGTTCCATGGAGATGAAGGGTTCTTCGTGGAGCTGTATAGACGGCAATGTAAAATTGGCACACACATTCATATAAATAGGCAGATAGATCATACTCATACATCATGATAGCATTTGTTGCGATGGCATTTATTTATTTATTTATTTATTAAGGCATTGCATATTTATTTATTAAGGCTTTACATATTTATTTATTTATTTATTTATTAAGTCAATTAATTTATGTATATTTATTTATTAAGTAATTGCATATTTATTTATTTAGTTAGTCATTGCAAATTTATGTAAAGACATTGCTTTTTTATTTATTAAGGCATATTTATTTAATTATTTATTTAGTCATTGCTTTATTTATTTATTCATTAGGTCATTGCATATTTATTTATTAAAGAATATTTACTTATTAATTAATGCAGTGCTTATTTGTTTGATTGATTGCATATTTATTTATTAAGCCATTGCATTTTTATTTATTTAGTCATTGCGTAATTATTTATTTATTTATTTATTTATTTAAGTCATTGCATATTTATTTAAGGCATATTTATTTATTAAGCCATTGCATTTTTATTTATTTAATCACTGCATATTTATTTATTTATTTAAAGTCATTGCATATTTATTTATTAAGGCATATTTATTTATTAAGTTATTGCATATTTATTTGTTTATCTACTTATTTATTAAGTCGTTGCATATTTATTAAGTCATTACATATTTATTAATTTATTAAGTCATTGCATTATATATTTATTTATTAAGTAATCAGTTTATTTATTTATTTAATCAGTTTTTTAATTGATTTAAGTCATTGCATATTTATTTATTTATTTATTAATCATTGCATATTTTATTTTTATCGATTGATTGATTAAGTCATTGCATATTTATCAATTTATTTATTGTGTCATTGCAAATTAATTAATTAATTAATTCATTCATTCATTTTAAATCATTGCATATTTACTTATTAAGCCATTGCATATTCATTTATTTATTGCGTCATTGCATATTTATTTATTTGGTTATTTACTTATAAGGCATCTGTCTTTCTTTTCTTTTCCTCCCATTTTGATTTTGATTTGATTTTTGTGAATTGTGACCTGGACAATTCCAGCAAGGTTTTTTTGAGATTTCTCTGAAAGTGAGTGATGAATATGCTTCATTTTCTAGATTAAAATCCTCTTCAAAATCTTGTTTTAGGCAGCTGAACCTTTACATAAACATGGCTTATATTATAATCATTATAGAGTCTGACCACACTGTATTGCATAATCCTGTAAAGTGTGCATGGTCATATTGTTCCTTGTCACATCAGTAGGATCCCCTCAAGGATCTCGGGACGGAATGGGAGTGCTCAATTGACTTAGCGGGAAGGTGTGTGAATTGTTTCACATTGTAAATAGCTATTTTACCCTTTGTACCATAATGAGGCTAACTCCTGACAACAACACACGTTTCGATAATTACTACTGTACGCTCCTTGACCCACAGGTGTGGTTTCTGAGTACTGGAGCCGTGGATCACGAGATATGACAAGTCTATAGATTTATTACAACAGAGCTGTCAGGTGTCAGGAGGAGACGCCTAATCTACATGTCATATCTGCTGTACGTTACATTGATAAAAGTGTTGCCAAGCTACACGAGTTGCTAAACCGCCTCTTCCCCTGCAGCGACATCAACCTTCCTCCTCTTTTATTAAATGCAGGGGGCTGTACAAGATGAGTTACCACTTTTGCATGCTGGTCACATGAGCAAAGCTGTCTTCGCGTTGACATTGGTGGTGTCGTGTGCTCTCATTGTGGTTCATATGCACCTTCACACTTTGGATCCTCTTTGCAATGCACATGAAACCATTAGATGTACATTTGAGAACCATTTTATGGTCAATCCTTAAGAAGTGGTTCTGATTTTACTACTTTTCAAAGTAAAATAGTGATATGACCAATATGTGCGTTGATCTTGAGGAAAGAGGAAATTGAGCTTGTGGTCTATGTGTAATTGTATGTGTTTTTTTTTTTTTTTTTCTCAAGGGGCAGGAAGTTGAGTTCAAGTGAGGATGAGTAATAGATCCTAAGATACAATGTGTTTATTTTTCATGTTCTCGTATCTGGGATTGTTCTGTGGAACTAGAATGTTCTATCACAATTCTGAATACAGAGCTTAAGGGCTTGTGTTTACGCCAGTGGTTTTGTTAGCGGTTTTAGATTTGTAGTTGTACCCAAGTGTTTGTTTGTTGACATGCATTTGTGAGCCACTTTCAATACGACAGGAATGACTGGCGGGTTAATGAAAGTCCTGTGACCAGACACACGCTCAGTCCCTCTGTTTTCAGTTTAGCATAATAAACGCATGCTGTTGTGCATCATGAGTAACTCGGAGTAGTAATTTAAAGAGACAGTTCACCCAAAAATGAAAATTACGCCATGTATATGACTTACTTCTTTCAGATGAATACAGATGGAATTACATTAAAAAAATCTCCTGGCTCCTCCAACTTTATAATGGCAGTGAATGGCTCTGAAGATTTTGAAGTCCAAAAAAGTACATCCATCTATCATAAAAAGTGCTCCAAATGGCTCTTGAGAGTTAATAAAAGGCCTTCTGAAGCAAATTGATGCACTTGTGTAAGAAAAATATTCATATTTGAAACGTTATATACCATAATCTATAGCTTTCATAACTGTTGTACACACATTTATGAGAGTAGCATCCTTTAAAGGAATAGTTTACCCAAAAATGAAAATTACCCCATGGTTTACTTATCCTAAATTTGTTTATGTGTTTATGACTTTCCTCTTTCAGACAAATACAATAGGAGTTATATTAAAAATTATCCTGGCTCTTTCAAGCTTTATAATGGAAGTGAAAAAGTTTTAAATGTCCTTATTTAAAACTTTATAAACCGCAATCTCTAGTTTTTGTTACTGTTGTGCGCGTGTTCACGAGAGAGTGGCGTTCCTTTAAAAGGAATAGTTCACCCAAAAATTTGCTGAAAATTTGCTGAATGTTTACTCTCCCTCAGGCCATTTAAGTCAAGATGTAGAAAGTTTTTTTTTTCTTCATCAGAACAGGTTTGAAGCAACGTAGCATTACATCACTTGCTCCCCAGTGAATCCTTTGCAGTGAATGGGTGCCGTCAGAATGAGAGTCCAAACAGCTGATAAAAACATCTCAATAATCCACATGTTCCTCAGTTAACATGTTGTGAAGCGAAAACCAGCATGTATGAAAGAAACAAATCCATCTAGGTGTTTTAGGCCAAATTCTGACGGCACCTATACACTGTAGATGATCCATTGGTAAGCAAATTGTGTAATGCTACATATTTTAAAAAAAAGTTTTAACATGTTGTGAAGCGAAAACCAGCATGTATGAAAGACACAAATCCATCTATTCCGAATTTTGACAGCACCCATTCACTGCAGATGATCCATTGGTAAGCAAATGCTGTAATGCTACATTTTTTTAACATGTTGTGAAGTGAAAACCAGCATGTATGAAAGACACAAATCCATTTAGGTGTTTTAGTTTTATTCCAAATTCTGACGGCACCCATTCGCTGCAAATGGTCTAATGCTACATTTTTCTTAATCTTTTCTGGTGAAAATCAAACTTATCTACATCTTTAATTGCCTGAAGGTGAGTGAATTTTCACTTTAGTGTAAAACCAACTATTCCTTTAATTTCTGATTTGATATTTGTCTCAAATCTTTTAAACAATTTTTAAAAATTAAATATGTCCTCTGACATGAATATCCGCTGTGTATTGAAACACTGTTGATGTATGTATCTTTGTTAATCCCCAAAAGGAGAAGTTCGCAACACAACAGCAACAGCAGACAAACCGACAGAATTGCAATTAGAAGAACTGGTGTCAAATTAAATTTAGAAGCTGTTTTAATCGAAACACAGTGAGTTTAACAATATTATTAGAGTTTATTAGAGTTGACAGAATTGCAATTAGCAGAACTGGTGGTAGATTTAATTTAGAAGCCGTTTTAATCAAATCACAGTGAGTTTAACAATATTACAAAAGTCACAAGGCTGAGAAAAGGAAAAAAGCAATACATGTAAGTCACAACTAGAGGGCGCTTACTCCAAAGATTTACACTTGGTCATGTCTGCAGTGTTTTTTATTGAAAAATACATGAGGGAAATCTCATTAGGTAACCGGTGGAATGCAGTGATGATCCAGACAATATGAAAATGCTCGTTTGAATAATTTTGCTGCAGCCATAAAGAGTAGTAATGGTTCATTGTGGATTCAGTGCTTGTTTGCGGATGTGCTCAGCAGTGGCGTATTTATCTGCTCTCTGGGCATTAGCTGGTAACATGCCTGCATTGATGTTTAATAAACAAATAAATAAATAAGGAAAGAGATTCCTGGCAGTGGTGTGGTAGCCCTCCTCTGTAATTCTTTATATAAGCCCATTAGAAAAGCAGTAGGCAGGATTCTATTGGACATGCATTTAATATATCACCAGCACACAGTGCCTGGATAAAACTGATCAACGTGGTCTGTGCAGACATGACTCTATCTAATGTTGATCAAGGGTGGGAATTAGTACAGAACAAAGATTGTTTTAGATTGTGAAATCGAAGATTCATGTCTGATGACTTTCATGAGTAATGCATATAGAATGTTTGCATCAAGCAGAAATCAGACTTTTGATTTGATCATTTTTTTCAATATTTTTTTTTTTTGTGCATTTTCTTGTACAGAATTTACACACAGATTTCACAAAATTAATACATTAAACTTTTGGGAATTAACATAAAGAGTGTTTCAATACGCAGAGTATATTCACATTAAAGACTGATATACACTCCAGTCAAAGATATACACTCCAGTCAAAAGATTTGTAATGTTTTTTTGAAGTTGTCTCTCTTGATCACCAAGCCTGCATTTATCTGATCCAAAGTACAACAAAAACAGTACAATTTTTAAATATTTGTACTACGTTTTACTACACTGTACGTTGGATCAAATAAATGCAGGCTTGGTGACCAAAAGAGACTTTCAAAAACAGTAAAAAAAAACAACAACATTTGACTGGTACTGTATTTATTTATTTATTTTATTTCATTATTAAAAAAAATAATAATAAATAATATATATATAGAGAGAGAGAGGGAATTGTGTCCCTCTAATTTTATAGCAAAACTTTGGACAGGACCTTTTTTTATTCTAACATGACAGCACCTCTGTGTATAAGGCAAGGTTCATAGAGAAATGTTTGATTCAATCAGTGTTTAAATTCTAATCCCAGCTGAACACCTCTGTGTTTAAATTCTAATCCCATCTGAACACCTCTGTGTTTAAATTCTAATCCCAGCTGAACACCTCTGGTGTGATTGTTTTTTTTTTTTTTTTTTAAATGCAGACCTTGAGCCAAAAGCTCATCACCAAACACCAATGACTTGTACATACACTATAAGGACAAAAGTATTGGGACACCCCCTTCTTTAGAACAGAAAAAGGTACTTCCAAAACTGTAGCAACAAAGATTTGTATTTCCATCTCTCTTGCTTCAGTTTTAAAAGTGTCTAAAATTACTGTAGCCATATGCACAAGTCATTGGTGTTTGGTGATGAGTTTTTGGCTCAAGGTCTGCATTTAAAATCACACAAGATGTGTTCAGCTGGGATTAGAACTTGGCTTTATGCAGACCAGTCATCTATTTTAGGATGTTTTAAAATGTCATTTATTCCTGCAGTGGCTATATTAGAGTAAATTCCTTCAGAAATCATTTTAATATGCTAATTTCATCAAAAATGTTGAAAACATTCTACACTGTAAAAAAATCAATCACATGACCAATAAGTTATGACAACATGTGTTTTACATTACTTTAACCCATCAGAATAAGTTTTCAACTTCATGACTCATTTTTAAAGCCAGTTTAATGTAATTACTTAAAACAGTCAAGTTAACATCGGACGCCCATTTTCTACAAGTTGGTCTAATTCTTTAGGGTCTTCATGAAATGTCTGCAAAATACTTTAAATGGTTAAAATTCCTAAATGGTTGTGTAAAACAACACTGTTTTACCTTGATTTAAAAAAAAAAAGAGTGAATTGATTTTTATCATGTATAGTCATGGCCAAAAATATCGGCACCCCTGCATTCTGTTAGAAAATGCAACCCTTCTCTTAGAAAATTGTTGCAAATATTTTGGTATTCACATGTTTATTTTATTTTAATTTTTTTTTGCATTGGAACAACACGAAAAAACAGAAAAGAAAAGTCAAATCTGATACAATTCCACACAGAACCCAAAAAAAGCACTGGGCAAAATTATTGGCACCCCTAACTTAATATTTGGTAGCACCCCCTTAAAAATAACTGAAATCAATCGCTTCCTGTAACCATGAATGAGATTCTTACACCTCTCTACTGGAACTCTTCTTTTGCAAACTGCTCCAGGTCATTCAGGTTTGAAGGATGCCTTCTCCCAACTGCTGTTTTGAGATCTCTCCACAGGTGTTCTATGGGATTCAGATCAGGACTCATTGCTGGCCATTTCAGAACTCTCCAGCACTTTGTTTGTAACCATTTCTGAGTGCTTTCTGAAGTGTGTTTCGGGTCATTGTCTTAATAGAAGACCCATGACTTCTGGTGGAGACGCAGCTTTCTGATACTGGCCACTACATTACGCCCCAAAATTCTTTGGTAATCATCAGATTTCATGATACCATTCACACAGTCACACAGTATGTTCTTCCAGAAGGATTGTGGTTTGGTCACATAAGTGAGCAGTGGTGTCCTACCGTGGCATCCCTTTTCATTCAGATGACGACGGATAGTGCGAGCTGACACTGTTGTACCCTGTGTCTGCAGATCAGCTTGAATTTGTTTGCAAGTTAATCTGGGTTCTTTATCCACCATTCAAACAATCTTTTGCTGTCATTTTGCATGAATTTTGCTCTTCCGTCCGGGTCCAGGGAGGTTAGCTACAGTCCCATGGGCTTTAAACCTCTTGATGATATTGCGCACAGTAGGCACAGGAACATTAAGATCTCTGGAGATGAACTTGTGACCTTGAGATTATCCATGTTTTAAAAAAAAATAAATAATAATAAATTCTCTCAAATCTACAGACAACTCTTTACACTTCTTTCTTTTCTCCATGCTCAGTGTGACACTCAACACAAAGGCTGAGTCAACTATTCTTCATTTTAACTGGTTGCAAGTCTGATTGCAAAGCAATTATTTCTTACAATTTTGACAAGGTGCCAATGAAGTGTTGCATTTTATAACAGAATTGCAAGGGTGCCAATATTTTTGGCAATGACTGTATATGCAAACACCATGTACTGTAAAAGTGAATTTATTTATTGGTACTGGATGACTATAATTGACTATATTGTCTCATCCAGTGTAACATGAGTACTTCAACGTCTACTAGTTGTTTTTGTGTAAAGAAACATCATGTTTATGTCCTTTTATCACATTTAACCATCTATGCTGATAGTTTTTGTTACTTTCTGCTGTATCTCAGGTTTCCATCAGCACTGAAAGAGCCACAAGTGTTACATTTCAAACACAAGCGGCATGCTCTCTTTATGTGTGACTGTTCGACGTGTGGGTGTGTATGGACTGTCATGTCATCTGCCATGCAGTCCTACCAGGAGATGAACATTTAATAACAGCTTTCTCCCAGAGAACAACAACCACTGTGGGCTCAAACGCTGCTTCGCTGCTTTGTTTTAAATGCTAAGAGTCCACAAACTGGTGTGCATCTATTAGATTGGGTTAAAATGCGATTAAAACAAATGAGGCTGTGGTGAATGTGATGTTTGTCTGTAGACTCAATCCATTCAGCGATAAGAACGGGAGATAAGTGTTATACAAAATGTTGGCCCTGAATCATCTGGCAAATATTAACATAAATGGCACTTCTCAGGGAGAAATGTCAGTCTCCAAGAGGAGGGATAAAAAAGCACATCCCACACAAAACATATGGCACAAGAAGCATGTTGGTGCATCTCTGGTGAGGCTAGTAAGGCTCCTCCTCTCTTCTTGGCATGTGACTACTGTTTCAGCCCCCATTATTTATGGACAAATACTCCGACACACTGCTGTTTGGCTGTGAGCGCTGTATCAGTGTTTGACTGTATTACTCGCTTCTGCTTATTTTGACTTTCTGAAGAGAAAACGACGCACAGGATAACAGAAATGATGGGGGCATCTCTGCCTCTGCGTGGTCAGGTTAGTGAACATTCTTTAACGTCAGTCAAATTTATTGTTATGTCAACTCCATATATATTTAAATGGAAAAAAATCTCGTTGTGAGTAGTTGAAATAGTTTGGATGATATGAGAGATGCATTTCAAACAGGCAGAAATGAGGAAGGAACTTCTGGTATGGGTCACTTTTGATTTTTGAGATGGGGGTGACTATTAGTGCTTGTAAATGCTTGTAGTATATGCACACATCAGAAAGATCTGCGTTTGCACAAAGGGTGTGCTTTTTGAGATGTTTGTGTACACGTATGTGGGAGAGAGTGAGTCACTGTGGAATGTCAGTGTGATATAGGCAGACATTTATATTTATTTGAAAAAAATTGCAATTAAAGCATCTCACTTTATGGAAACAGCGTGTTCCTCCTACAGTGCATGCTGTTTGCCTACCAAATTTGTGTCTGGTAATGTGTACTTTACCAGTCCTTGCATTGTAAATGGAAACGGTGGCTTGTATTTGCATTTGGTCCGACTGTGGTTTGCTGTAGTAACATTTGTTAGTGTTCTACCAGTTATTAAAATAAGGTTTCACACACCAGCAATGTTTGGGAGAATGGCTTCAGATTTTGCCAGTGAAAAGTTTGGACACATTTCACTCAGTTTGTTTTACATGATCATAAGGAACGTCGGATCTAAAGGCTCAACCTTTCTTATTTTATTTTATTTATTTATTTTTAATTTAATTTTTTTTTTTTTTTTTTTTTATTACCAGTTATTAAAATAAGTTTCCACATGCCAGCAATGTTTGGGAGAAGGGTTAAAATACAGTGCCAGTGAAAAGTCTGGACAAATTTGACTCAGTTTGTTTCAAATGATCATAAGGAATGTTAGATCTAAAGGCTCAACTTATTTTTATTTATTTTATTTTTATATTATATATTTTTAATTTTTATTTTTTCATTTAATGTTTTCTTATATTTTATTTTTTATTTTATTTTATTTATATTTAGTTTTATTTCTTTTCTATTTTATTTGACTTTTTATATTATTTCTTTTTAGTTTATTTCTTTTATTTTCTCATTTTTTATTTCATTTTATTTCTTATTTTTAGTTCATTTTATTTTATTTCCTTTATATTTTCTTTTGTTTATTTTTCTTTTTTCTATTTTTCTCTTTCCATTTTTTATATAATATAATTTAATTTAATTTATTTTATTTTAGTATATGAACTTGAAAAAATTAAGAATATATATAAGAAAATTTAAATATAACCATGTACCTTTTTAATTTGTTTGAATTAGTATTTTTTGTCAGTATATAATTGTCATAAATGTTTTTTATAGTTTTGATGTTATTCTAAGATGTGGAAAATAGTAAAAACTAAATAAAAAATGAATAAAAGAGACCAAATTTTTGGAGCGATACGGTAGGCATGTTAATCTATATTTCAAAGTATTGCAATATTTCTTCTTGCAGTACTATAACAAAATTCTGACTGTGTAAATAATTTTTCACATTCATATTTTTTGAGGGAAAAAGTGGTGCTAAATGAGACTGATCGAAATATACAGGTATCAGGTTTGGAATTACAATACACTAATAAACCTAAAGGATCTCAATATTGTCACGTCCTGACCCAAATATCAATATAATATTGTTTTGTCAGGTCTTTTTCACTCAATCATTCATTCTTAATTACTCTCTTTCATGTTATTTGAACCTTGTGAAAGTGTTGTTTGTATCAGGGCAATGTGTTTTTGTCATAGTCTCTGTTTAGTCAAACCGGTATTGCCACATTAGCGTCCTCTTTCTGCATGACAGTACTGTTCTGCATATTTAGTGTTAAAGAGGGGCATGCTTCATCAAGTTGCTCCACACACAAGGACACAGTGGCCATTTTTCCTGCTTCTATGTTTGAAAAGACTTGGTCAGTTGCCAGTCAAACTGATACCTTTCAATGAGCACTATTGGCTGTGCATTAATTACAGGGATAGTCCCACTGGAGCAACCTGCAGAACAATGCATGGGTCAGTAACTCGCTGGTTCCTGGATTGCATTTAACTATTGAGCATGTTGTCTTTTTTCCTTAAAGCCCAGAAAGTAAATTATTAAAATACAACCTGCCAATATAAAAGCAGAAAAAGCAAAAACAACATGATAAAATACTTTGCAAAACTCGATTTTTAAAGGGATTGTTCACCCAAAAATGAAAATTGTGTCATTAATTACTCACCCTTATGTTGTACCAAACACATTTATCTGTGGATCACGAATTAAGATATTTTTGACTAAATCAAAAGGTTTTCTTACCCTGCATTGATAGCAACACAACTCACACATTCAAGGCCTAGAAAGGTAGTAACATGGTTCATATAAGGTGCTTGAAGTACTTGAACTTGTTGAAATTGAAAATATTTGAATTGTTGAAAATGGCAATATTCCTGAAGAGGTACTTGAAAAGTGCTTGAATTATTAAAAGACAATGTATCTAAACAAATGTTTAATTTAATGAATCAGTAAGGACATATCGCTTCACGCAATTCAAAAAACATCATAACTTTTTCGCTTATTTGAGTTAATGTCAGAAAACAATCGAGCTAAGCAAGTAGTAGTACTGACTGTGTGTAAACATGGCTGAAGATGCAAAAAGAGGAACAGCTGAACCAAATCAATTGAATAATTTTCGCTGGAAACGCTCCGATTGATTCAAACTCGTGACTCGTGATCATTCATTTCAAGCGATTTACGAGCAAAAAAATGTATTAAATTAAAAGAGCCATCCATTTTTCGAATTTCAACATCGCTTGTAGCAATTTTAAAAAGCACGTAGTGATGGGTGGAATGGAACTCCCAATCAGTTAAACCATTGCGTTGCAAAATGATTCACTGCTCCAATCGCATCGCGTATCAATTCAGATTAGAACTTCAAATCATGTATCGCAAATCATTTGATTTAGATCAGAACTGGTTCGGAAACCAATTGAATTGAATCACAAATTGTATGATTAAAAATCAAATGATTCACGATACGCAAAGTTCTGATCTAAAGTTCTGGTCTCTTCTGATCTGAAATGATGGTTCACAAATTATTATTTAGATCGGGACTTTGGAGTGTTGATCTCAAATCTTTTGCTTTAGGTCGGAACTTCAGAACGTGGATTCTTTTTTTGCTTTAGAGTGATCTTGGTAGTGCCGTTCGTGAATCATTTGATTTAGATTGGAACTTCAGAGCACTGATCACAAATCTTTTGCTTTAGATCAGAACTTCAGAGCGTGGATCGTGAATCATTTGATTTACATCATAACTTTGGAGCATTGATCTTGAATCTTTTGCTTTAGATCAGATCTTGGAAGTGCAGATTGCGAATCATTTGATTTAGATCAGAACATCAGAGCGTGGATACTGAATCATTTAGATCAGATCTTGGTAGTGCAGATTGCGAATCATTTGATTTAGATCAGAACATCAGAGCGTGAATGGTGAATCATTTGCTTTAGATCAGAACTTCAGAGTGTGGATTGTGAATAATTTAATTTACATCGGAACTTTGGAGCTTTGATCGTGAATCATTTGCTTTAGATCAGACCTTGGTAGTGCAGATTGCGAATCATTTGATTTAGATCAGAACATCAGAGCGTGGATACCGAATCATTTAGATCAGATCTTGGTAGTGCAGATTGCGAATCATTTGATTTAGATCAGAACATCAGAGCATGGATACTGAATCATTTAGATCAGATCTTGGTAGTTTAGATTGCGAATCATTTGATTTAGATCAGAACATCAGAGCGTGGATACCGAATCATTTAGATCAGATCTTGGTAGTGCAGATTGCGAATCATTTGATTTAGATCAGAACATCAGAGTGTGGATGGTGAATCATTTGATTTACATCATAACTTTGGAGTGTTGATCTTGAATCTTTTGCTTTAGATCAGATCTTGGTAGTGCAGATTGCGAATCATTTGATTTCGATCAGAACATCAGAGAGTGAATGGTGAATCATTTGCTTTAGATCATAACTTCAGAGCGTGGATCGTGATTCATTTAATTTACATCAGAACTTTGGGGCATTGATCGTGAATCATTTGATTTAAATCGGAATTTTGGAACGTGGATTGCGAATCTTTTGCTTTAGATCAGATCTTGGTAGTGCAGATTGCGAATCATTTGATTTAGATCAGAACATCAGAGCGTGGATGGTGAATCATTTGATGTAGATCAAAACCTCAGGGTGTGGATCGTGAATCATTTGATTCAGATCTGAACTTCGGAGCGTTGATCGTGAATATTTTGCTTCAGATCGGAACTTCGTAGCACGGACCTTGACTCTTTTGCTTTAGATTGGAAAGTCAGAACGTGGATCATTTGATTTAGATTGGAACGTGGATCGTAAATCATTTGATTTAAATCGGAATTTTGGAACATAGATTGTGAATCATTTGATTTAGATCGGAACATCAGAGCGTGGATAGTGAATCATTTGATGTTTGTAGCACATGTGCTTGATTTTCAACAACACTCTGAGTATGGTGCAATCATTATTTCCCAAGGCCACCTAAGGCCACTGAATGCCACAGTGTGCTTAGTTTTGACACTTGAGCAGCATGAGGTTGGGCGTTAAAAGCTTGAGGGTGTTTATATTGTGGTGGTGGGAATGTGTCTTTGATGCTTCCCAGTGGTCGAGCTCCTTTATTTTAAGTAGTAGTTTATTGAGCTGATCGATCACATCTGCCTTCACAGGTACAGGAGCATCAGTAAAAAAAAACACGGGAGGTTTCCAGAACTGTTGAAATGCATGTTTGCATTCCTCATCTTATCAGAACGTCCTGATGGAGGTGAAACTATCTCAGCGAAAGTCAGCGGCACTGACGCAAAGCGATTGAAGTGTGAATTAGAGTTTTGCTGACTGTTCAACACGGAGGAGCTTTAGCGGCCTATGTGTATGTTTGTACACTGGAACTCGAGGTTATTTTACTGTCTGATTTGCATAAAGCAAGGAATATTTGAATGAAGCATTTGACCTTCACATGTCTGCGTGTCAGTGGCTTTCATGAGGATTTTTAGGAAAGAGTTTAATTTTTGTCCTCCAGAGAAGTATTCATGCCGCTGTTCCTGTGTGATTTGTTACCATTGGCAAACGTGCTGTTATAATCCACAGCAACCTGTTTATAGTAGCTTTCCATTCATCATGGTAATATGAGCACACATTTATCGAAGTGAGCTTTTCTTTTGGCATACCAGGATGTAAATTGGTGGATGAGAGCCAATTCAACAATAATGCTGCGAAGCAAGATCTTTCAAACAGCTGAAAGCCTCTGATCTCCCTCTTCACAGCCTCGTTGAAACACATTTAGTCCACGGATGCAAATTTAGTAGCCAATAGTGCACAATATCAACCAATATTAGATCATATTGGTCAATCTGTACAGTATTGGTTGATATTTAGATTTAATTGTGCATCGATTCTCATTTTTACAAAACGATATTGATTCTTAAATCCCAAGAACCGATTAGTCTAGCTAGCCTGTTTTCCGTTAATGAACGTGTAGTGCACCTCCCATCCAATAAATTGCAAAAAAAAGCTTTGTGCTTTGTGCATTGTTTTTGATATGAAACAAAAGTCTCAGAGTTTAAATTCTGTCTATTTTATTGCTGTATTTAAACAATAAATGACGTTTTGGCGCTTTTAATGTGGGGTGACAGATCTCTGTAGCACCTCAGCACGAAATACAAACACCCGAAGGTATGTTATCCATATCGTGTGTCCATGTATTCACTCAATTGATGTCTATGTATAACATCTTGTAAACAATGTTAAGTAATGTCACATTTACCTCAGAAAAACATTCGGTGAGCATAAACTCGCTACATCTATAGAGAGGAGCATTTTGCTAAATGTATCTACCATATAACATATTCATTATAATTGTTTACTGTTTTACAGTGTTTAATTGATGTTAAATAAATCTGTAAAAAAATTAAAGTTTGAAAAAAAAAAAAAACATGCGCTTTAGATTCCTGTTCTGAATCAAATGATTCATGATACGCGCTTTGAATTGCTGTTCTGAATCAAATGAATCGCGATACGCGCTTTGAATTGCTGTTCTGAATCAAATGAATCGCGATACGCGCTTTGGATTCTTGTTCTGAATCAAATGAATCGCGATACGCGCTTTGAATTCCTGTTCTGAATCAAATGAATCGCGATACGCGCTTTGAATTCCTGTTCCGAATCTAATGATTCGCTATACGCGCTTTGAATTCCTGTTATGAATCAAATTCATCGCAATACGCGCTTTGAATTCCGGTTCTGAATCAAATGATTCACGATACACGCCTTGCATTCCTGTTCTGAATCAAATGAATCGCGATACGCGCTTTAAATACTCGCCGGTTGGAACGCTTCAGTGAATCATTTTGCGACGCAGTGGTAACTGATTTAAAGTTTCAAATAGCTTAGTTGATGCTCTTTGCTCGCTTTCTCTATATCATTTATTTGTTGTTTGAATAACAGTGGAATTGAAATCATTACTTACAATCTAAGTAATGATTTAAGCCAACTCACAAAGTTTTTATTAAATTGTGATCACGTTAGACGCAGTTTTCGTCGTATTAAAAACATTTTATGACATGACACTCATTATGTGGTACTTGCCTAAAAAGACGGGTTTATAATGTGCATTGTTAACAGATTAATCAGGCTATAGTCTTACTGGAGTTGGGTAAACCTCCGCCTATGGAGAGAGAAAAAAGCTTTCAAAAGCATCCCCCACCCTCTCTGCTTTTTTCACAAATCGCACCCTGTTTTACAGCATTAGTTGAGAGGTTTTTTTTCCTTGATTTGGCATGTTCTGTACCTATATCCAAAGTAATCAATAAAGAATCAAATCCGAAATCAAATTGCATGCTTTAAATCGGAATCAAATCAAATCATGAAATTTGTGTCAAAACCCAGCGCAAAAAAAAGGATGGCAGCAGTAAGTCCTATTACAAGAAGCATACCAGTTTCCAAAAATAATTTGTTTTAGAGAGGAATATCATGTTTGCTTGTGTCAGGCTAATTCTCTTACACATCGATTCCCGAGGGCAGGTTGATTTGAGACAAATTAGCAATATTATGTTCTTTAAAATGAGCTGCTCTTCAAGAGCCTTTGCATCAGCTAGTCTTAGAGGAAGTATGTGCAGATCTATTTTCATCCCCTTTTAGTGGTTACGAAAATTCGCTTTTTCGTAATCACACTTCAGGTCAGCTAACAACTCATTCAGTAGAGAAGTGTCTGAACTGTTACTGAAGATGATTGTGATGATTGTAATGGGCTTTGATGGCTCCAGGTTGACTCACATCCATGGAAACAAGAGTTGTGCTTTAACAGGAGTGTCTAACAAGCCTGATTCCATCATAGACAAGTGAACCACTCACATGAATGCCACAGACCCACTCACATACACAGCATGTCAAGTTTAGAGTTGATTAAAGTATTACAGGTATCACTATGTCATGCAATATGCTTGACGTGCCATTTCCTAGAAAGCCAAATGTCAAAATCTCAATCAGGCTTTCATGATAAATTTCTTATGAATCAAACATGATATGAGGATATGAAAATAGAAGTTGTGCTCAATATAAAGTTCCTGTTTACAATATTGACCACTGTTCAAAAGTGTGAGGTCGGTGAGATTTGTGTTATGTTAATGAGAGAAGTCTCTAATGCTTCTAAAGGCTTTTATTTGATCAGAAATGCAGTAAAACAGTAATATTGTTAAAGGGATAGTTCACCCCAAAATTACAATTCTGTCATTAATTCTCACATTGTTCCAAACCCGTAAGACCTTTGTTCATCTTCAGAACACAAATTAAGATATTTTTGATTAAATCCGTTAAAGTTTACTGAAATGTTCCCAGAACCAGAAATGCAAAAAGGACATCAGTAAAACAGTCCATGTGATATGCGATTAATGGTGGAAGATGTGATTTTTTTTAGAAGAGTTGTTAAATAAAGTCATCATTTTTGTTTTCTTTGTGCACAAAAAGCATCATCATAGCTTCGTAAAATTACAGTTGAACCACTGATGTCACATAGACTATATTAACAATATCCTTATTATATTTCTTGGCCTGGGACCATTTCAAGTTGCAGTCAGAAAGCTCTCAGATTTTATCAAAAATATCTTAATTTGTGTTCTGAAGGTGAACAAAGGTCTTACAGGTTTGGAACAGCATGAGGGGGAGTAATTAATGACAAAATTTGGGTGAACTAAAAAAAAGAAGTTAGCTTAAAAAAAAACAAACACCTTTTTTGTCTCTTTTGTTGAACTGTGTAAAGCAAATGTGCAGTGCACAGGCCAAAGGTGACCTTTGTTGTGACATTAATGAATGGTGTTGCTGTGGTACATGCAGCTTGTTTGGACAAAAGGGGGATTTTTGGTTTTGTATGAGATGTTTTTATGCTTCTCAAACCTTTTTGTAAGCTGTTAGAAGGAAAGAGGAACAGGATGGAGGTTGCAGACTGCGGTCTGTTGTCCCCTATTTAGTTCTCAACTTTTATGGTCAGCAGAGACTTCTGAATGAGTTAGTCTAATCCTCATTCCACACACATGTTTGTTTGACATTCCCTATTATGGAGACAATATTCAAACAGTCATATCTTAAACCATTCCATGAGTGTTTGAAGGATTTATGGCTTTTTCTCAAAAGCAAACAGTTTTAACACTTCCTCATTTCTCACGTTGTGTGTCTTGAAGGAGTGCCCTGGCCGGCTGGCCGATTGTTAGCCATGCTGCGACAGCAGGAACCCACGGTCAGCACCCTACATCTGGTGGCCAATGATATGACAGATATCATGGAGAACTTGGACACACGAGAACTCGACATTGGCGATGGGGAAGAGGAGTTTGACGGCCAGGATCCCAATAGTGCAGGTAAAAGAAACGAATTACAGCATAAAATCAATAAATAATTTAAGTAAAATATTTTATTTTATTATATATATATATATATACACTCCCAGTCAAAAGTTTTTGAACAGTAAGATTTGTAATGTTTTTTTTTTTTTTTAAAGAAGTCTCTTTTGCTCACCAAACCTAGAAAACCAAGAAAAAGCAGTAAAATGTTGAAATATTTGTACTATTTAAAACAACTGTTTTTTTTTTTATTTGAATATATTGGAAAATGTAATTTATTCCTGTGATGCAATTGCTGAATTTTCAGCATCATTACTCCAGTAAAAAAATCGCAGGAATAAATTACATTTTAACATTTATTCACATAGAAAACACTTATTTTAAATGGTAAAAATATTTCACAATTTTACTGTTTTTGCTGTAGTTTGAATCAAATAAATGCAGGCTTGTTGGGCTGAACAGACATGTTTAAAAAAAAAACATTAAAAATCTTACTGTTCAAAAACTTTTGACTGGTAGTGTATGTATTACAAAAAACAAAAATTAAAATAATATTTTAATTTTCTGTTTTTCTAATACATCTTTTTTACAATAGTAATGTTTTACTGTAGTTTTGATTGAATCCTTTATGAGCTTTTTAAAACATGAAAGTCAGTAGTATGTAATTGTCAGAAATTATTTTTAAGTCATTTTTTTTTCCACAGAACACCGCATCCCCTTCTCAGCTGTGTACAAAACAATAGGCTTCAAAGAGTCCGGGGCACGTGTTTATCTTACTGCGTTTCCCATCACGGCCAAAATCCTGGAGGTGGAACGTTTCACTTCTGCCCAGGATCGCTTCAACATCACCTCCCAGAGAAGCGTCTCTAAGGTGAGATCTCCCACTCCCGTTCCCTTTCATGAAGTGTTAACATGTGGGCTGAGGAGGTATATTTGTTGCCCGGGAGATTTAGAGGTTGCCAAGGCAATTTACATGTTGCCCTGGAGATTTGGACACTATATACGAAAATACTTAGCACATGCAAAATAGTTTTTCAGAAGAATAATGACAAAAGGCGCTGTTAATGAATGTAATGAAGACTCATCACTCAGTTTTGGAAGTGATTCATTAAATCAAATAGTTGAAATATTTAGGGAATAGTTGTTTAAATATTTAGGGAATAGTTAATTATGTCCCCTCCATCATGTCGTTCCAAACCCAAATGCTGTTATTTGCATTTTATTTATGTCTTTCCATACAATGACCATGCTGACATCTGTCAATGTCCAAAAAAGCACCATCAAAGTGGTCCGTACAGCTTTTGCTCTATATTCCATGTCTTCCATATTATAGTTTTATATGTTTGTTGTTGTTTTGTCCTGTTCTACTTTTGTGTTGTTTAGAAAACAACATATAAGTTGGAACGATGAGGAAAAGGATAAGTAAATCAAAACAGAATTTATTTTTAGGGGTTCAGGCGCATAGCGATCAACAGCGATCAAATGAAATATCATTTGAAATCGCTAATTACTCCTTAACTGTTAGTCGCAGGCTCAGATGTCTTATGTCGTTGGGATCCTTGGCTCACGTCGGACAAAACGCATGTCTTTTGCGTACTAGTCCTAGGGTTTTTACCCGATCTGAACCAAACCAGTGCAGGAAGATTCACCGGACAACGAATATCAATAATTATCAAAAAAACACAAAGAGACACCGAAATGTTTGAAAGGGGCAGGGCCGCTTTTTTTAAAATAGCTATAATTTTTGAACAGAATAAGATATCTTTGCCAAACTCACAACATGTATTTAAGAGCTCAATCTGGAGACAAGAACAACACAGGTCTATCCGAACGAAACTCGGGTGGGCCTGTTTGACTCGCATCCTAAAGGTCTGTGAGAACTTTGAAAGAAATTGGCCACTAGGTGGTGATATTGCATTTTTTAAGGGCGTAAACACTTGTAAATTGTGTGGTTTTTCACACATATGTACAATATTCGTCATGCAATAGACCTCCTCATTATGAAAACTTTGCCTCTAGGACCACTGCTGTCACTGCTGTTTGTTAAATGATTGAGAAAATGTAAAAAAACTACTTTTGCAATGTTGAAACTTACCCTTTGGGAAGCTATAACAGGGTCGTTTAGAAAAGGGGCCGGTCCAAATATACCCTAAAGCCTAAATGAAAACTCAAAACTTCACAAAACATGTTGAGCACATGCGACGGGTGATTCTAAACAAGCATGTAAATTTTTAGGGAGACCGAACCACAGCTGGCGCTATAACAGTCATAAATGTTAAAAAACATATTTCTGCCAAAAATGCTTCTTTTAATCATTGATATAGGTGGTTACAGGTTTGCTAAATGGTATATAATATCTTATTTCATTTGTGCTTAAATGTCTTAAAGCGCTTGAACCCCGGTAATTGCTGCTTGCAGCTATATTTTATCAATTTTTTTTCTAATGGTGGTTCTTGTATACAGGTGCTTCCTGCAGTGTTTAAGATCGAAATGAGACATGGAAACTTCACCTGGTTGATAAAAAGGAAGGAGAAACATTTTATGGAGCTTCACAGGGAACTACGCACCTACAAGACCTTCCTCCGAATTCCACTGCCATCCCGCAGGTGACTTTTCTTCTTTTTTTTAACATGTACAAACGAGTCTAAGATTTTAAATAAAAAAATAAAAATACAGTAATATAAACAGATATTGTAAAACATTATTACAATTGAAAATAAATGTTTTGTATTTTAATATATTTATACTGTAATTTATTTCTGTGATGCAAAGCTGAATTTTCAATCATTACTCAAGTTTACAGTCACATGATCCTACAGAAATCATTCTGATGTGATGATTTGGTGATCAATATACATTGTATATGTACACGTTGTATAAATATACATTGTTATCTATCAAAAGAGCAGCGTTTGTTTGATATAGAAGTATTTTGTAACTTTTGAACTGTCTTTACTGTCACTTTTAATTTATTGCATCAGTCTTGTTTCAATCTTAAGATCTCTTCCTCTGTCTTTGCCATCTTTATTTCTGTTCTTTTCGGTCAATAGTCATGCAGAGCGGAGACACACTATAAACAGGAACCTTGAACGAAACATGCCAAGTCTACCCCGGGGAGGAGGCGAAGAACTGGCCAGGGAAGAGCAAGTCTCTAGTCGAAAAGTCAGTTTCCTGTTTCACTGATACACTGCTGACAACTGCATAAGATTGGTGTCTTGACTAGTGTGATTTCCTTTACAGAGACAACTTGAAGACTACTTGAATAAGCTGCTTAAAATGCCAATGTACAGAAACTACCATGCAACAGTATGTGTATATTTAGACGTACAATATTTCAGTCCATATGTTGTTTCTGAATGACATGCATGTAATTCTGTCCTGTTTTATGCCACAGATGGAATTCATTGATGTGAGTCAAATGTCCTTCATTCATGATTTGGGACCAAAAGGCTTGTAAGAGCGTTTTTTTATTGGCCAATAATGACATTTTAATAACTGTTCATGGATATATTGTTGCATTTTGTGACATTTCGCGCGGTTTCCTTTTTAGGGAGGGCGTGGTTCTCAAAAGGTCAGGGGGTCACCGTATTCCTGGACTGAACTGCTGTGGCCACAGCAAAATGTGCTACCGCTGGTCCAAACGGTCAGTTTGGTGTCATTTATATTCAAATTATACACAGCAATTGCCACTAGTTCACTCCTGAATTTAAATTTTCAGATTTTTTTTTTTTAGTCACCCTCACGTCATCCAAGATGTTCATGTCTTTCTTTCTTCAGTCGAAAAGGAATTAAGGTTTTTAAGGAAAACATTTCAGGATTTTTCTCCATATAGTGGACTTCAGTGGGGAAATTGCAGTTTCAGTGCAGCTTCAAAGTGCTCTACAGCTGAAGAATAAGGGTCTTATCTAGCCAAACGGATGGTCATTTTCTAAAAAATAAAATGAAAATGTATATACTTTTTACCTGAAATGCTCGTCTTGCACTTGTGTCAACAACTTCATGCGTTAAGTAGTTCTTGTTGGTTAGTTCTGTCTCTGTGTACTTCGATTCTAAAAAGGTAGAGTAGGGCGAAAAACTTCCAACTTCAAAATCATCCAACATCGTTGCTTTACTGTTTTTACTGTTTCTGATAAAGTAACACCCTAAGAAAAAACAAATGCAATAACACAGCTGAGATGCCAAGTTCAACTGCTGGAATAAGCTAAGGTAATGTGACGGCTGCCTGACACCTGTCACTCAAGTGGCCACGCCCTTAATTATGCAGAATTTTAATGCTTAATATAATTTAAACGGGTGAGTTAGAAAAAAATTCACCCCCCTCAGAGTTGTCATGAAGGGCAAAAATGAAAAAGGACGAAAAATGACAGGGTTCCCACGGGTCATGGAATTTCTGGAAAATCATGGAATTTTAAAAGGTCTATTCCAGTCATTGAAGTCAGGGAATTTAATATTTTTTTGGTCCAAGTCATGGAATATCAGGGATTTTTGTTTGTTGCTTTAAATTTTAGTTTCCATTTAGCAAAATGTAATTTTTCTATTTGTGTTTTACCATTTTATTACCTTCCCCCACGTCAACTACAGGCACCAGGCTGTACCTGATAACTAAGGCAAACATGCCTGGAAAATGTACATTTCAAGAGCTACATAATGTCCACTTCAAAGACTGGGTGTGAAAAGTAGATGATAGAGAAGCAAAACTAAATGTGAAGAAATAAAAAAAAAAAACTGAATGATGAACTTGATTACAAAGAGAAAATCCTTCAGAGTGTTTAACCCCTGCGATCATAAAAACATAAATTAATTTCTGTATAAATAGTACAGAAAAAGCCAGTTTCCGCCACTAAATAAAAAAAAAAAAAGGTTATTGCAACTGATCTCACAATTCTGACTTATTTTCTCACGATTGCGTGATACAAACTCGCAATTCTAACTTTTTTCTCAGAATTGTGAGATATAAACTCGCAATTCTGAGAAATAAATTTAGAATTGTGAGATAAAAAGTCGCAATTGTGAGTTAAGTCAGAATTGCATGATATAAATTTGCAATTGAGAGTTAAGTCAGAATTGTGTGATTATAAACTCGCAATTCTGTGAATATATCAGTATTTTTTCTCCTCAGAAATGAGCTTATATCTCACAATTCTGAGAAAAAAAAGTCAGAATTGCGAGTTTTAACTTTAGCTTTTTTTTTCATTTAGTGACAGAAACGGGCTTCCATAGTTTTGTACTAACAACGTTTGTAAACAAGTAATTAAAGCTTGCAAATGGATGGATCCGTTCATTATAGATCATGGAAATTCAGCTTTTTAGTCAGTGAAAGTCAGGGAAAAGTCTGGGAATTTGACATTTGGACAACCCTCCCAATTACAGTGGGAACCCTGAAATGATGACAACAGTTATTTGTCAATGAAATTAACACTGCTACATAATATGTAAAGTTGAGCTAGTGCAAGACGAGCATTTGTGATTAAAAAGTATATACATTTAAAATTGTATTTTTAGATTATTTTTTGAAGCTGCATTGAAACTGCTATTTGGACCTTCAACCTGTTGATCCCCATTGAAGTCCACTATATGGAGAAAAATCCTGGAATGTTTTCCTCAAAAACCTTTTTTTTTTTCAACTGCAGAAAGACATGAAAATCTTGGATGACATGAGGCGAGTAAATTATTAGAAAATTTTATATTCTGCAGGTTGAAAATGCAGTAAGATGTTTTTCAAGTAAATACCCTTATTTTTCTTACTATTGGTCTTTACAGGTGGATGGTGGTGAAGGACTCTTGCCTACTCCTCATGAAGCCAGACTCAGGTGCCATCTCATTTGTCCTGCTAGTGGATAAGGCGTTCGGCATCAAAATGGAAACTAAAGACACTGAGACGAAGCATGGTGTCCGCATAGACAGTCTGTCCAGGTTTGTGAGCATAAGGCAATATGCAGTTGACATGCAACATCATTTTTTTTTTTTGATCAAGTAAAAGAGCTTTTTGTTTTTAAAGGACTCTGGTTCTGAAGTTCACGAGTTACCGTCACACCCGCTGGTGGGGGCAGGCCGTCGATGAATTTGTGCGCAAATACAGCAGCAATTTCCTTAAGGATCACCGCTTTGGCTCCTTCGCCAATAAACAGAAGAATATCCCTTCGAAATGGTAAATATTGCTTTTTACATGCACTAGGTGACTAAAAAGATTGGTAATATGTTACAATAAGGTTCATTAGTTAACTACATTAGTTTAGTTGCCTGAACTAAAAATGAACAATACTTCTACTGCATTTATAATTCTTAGTTGATGTTCATTTCAGCATTTACTAATGCATTATTAAAATCACAAGTTGTGTTTGTTAACATTAGGTAATGCACTGTGAACTAACTTGAACAATGGACGACTGTATTTTTATTAACAAAGATTAATAAATGGTGCAATAAATGTATTATTTATTGTTCGTTCATCTTAGTTAATACATTAACTAATGTTAACAAAGGACACCTTATTGTAAAGTGTTGCCAAAAGATCATATCATACTTTTGACTTTGGCCAATAAGCAATCACCTAGCAACTCCCTGGCAACCTCCCAAAAAACCTTTTACACAGGCAGGAACCACTCAAATTTATTTTAGAAAATGTAAAATCTAGCGAACATTTAGCTTTAGTATTATGTTATATTACTATTTATTTAATTTAAAAAAAGTTGATTTGGGGTTACGAAACTTTTAGCCTAAAGCTTAATAGTTTATGAAAACTTAAATAATTAACTTCATTATTAAACTTAATTTTAGCTCATTTTTAGTCCAAGTTAGAAATTAGAATATAATATTTGTTTATTATATTATATTATATTATATTATATTATATTATATTATATTACTGATTCCATTATTTCTTGAAAAAAGTGTAACTTAGTTTTAGTATTGTATTATATTAAATCATAATATAATAGCTATAATTTTTATATTTATTCTTTGGAATTTGGGATTATATTATATTATATTATATTAAAACTAAGTTACACTTTTTTCAAGAAATAATGGAATCAGTAATATAATGTAATATAATATATATATAATATATATTATACATTTAAATTGTAGCTTTAGTATTATATTATATTAAATCATAATATAGTAGCTATAATTATTTTGTATTATGTAACTGACTGTTATTCTTTAGAATATGTATTGTATTATATTAAATCATAATATATTACCTATAATTATTTTATTATATTACGGACTATTTTGGATTTATTTTATTATATTGTATTATATTATATTATATTATATTATATTATATTATATTATATTACTGATTCCATTATTTCTTGAAAAAAGTATAACTTAGTTTTAGTATTGTATTATATTAAATCATAATATAATAGCTATAATTTTTATATTTATTCTTTAGAATTTGGGATTATATTATATTATATTATACTAAAAATAAGTTACACTTTTTTCAAGAAATAATGGAATCAGTAATATAAAATATATATATATATATATATATATATATATATATATATATATATATATATATATATTATAAATGTAAATTTTAGCTTTAGTATTGTATTATATTAAATCATAATATAGTAGCTATAATTATTTTGTATTATGTAACTGACTGTTATTCTTTAGAATATGTATTGTATTATATTAAATCATAATATATTACCTATAATTATTTTATTATATTACTGACTATTTTGGATTTATTATATTATATTATATTATATCTTAGGAAAGTATAATTTTTAGTTATATATTTGATTTTATTATAATAGGTATTGTATTATATGATAATGCTATATCTTATTACTGATTCTATCATTTTTTTTTTGGCATTTTTTTTTCTTCTATTAAGTAGTGTTAACTATTATAGAGTTTTGTACTATGTTGTATTATTTTACTGATTATATTATTATTTTCTTTCAGCTAGTATATTTCAAAACCATGCAGTAAAAAAAAAATCAATACTGCAGCTAGCAGAAGCAGGTCTCAAAGGTTTGGCAGAACAGATAAACATATGAAAGCTTCAGCCGCCTGCTGCTGTGTCTTCGGGTGAAGCCTGTTTCACAGGAGTAACTTGAGAGAAAGAGAGGGAAAGTGTAACCATAGACGGCATCCTCTTTTGACCTCGTGGAGGAGTGAGATAGTATCTAGGGCAGCGGCTTCACTTCTGGTCTGGCCAGATGATTTGTTGTTCATTGTTGCAGCATTAAGCCCTATTAGCGTGCTTGTTCTCTGAATAATGAAGATTACTGTATGTAATTACGTTTGAGAAACAGTGAGAGTGTGAGCTTGAGACTATCAGCCTTACCTATTGGTTTGACTGGCGGGGTGTGTGTTTCAGGTATGTGAATGGGAAGCAGTTCATGGAGGACGTGGCGAATGCACTGGAGGAGGCGGAGGAGGAGATTTTTATCACCGACTGGTGGTATGTTGAGATAAAACCACTCACTCCCATACACTCAGCTTTCCTTTGGGTACTATTGATTCCTTTTAAGAGTAATGCATAGATCAGATGAACTGCATTGGTTAATCTTCGCAAAATAAAACTTCCCCAACCTCTGAGAAAATCAATAACCTTGCTCAGTTCTTGGAATGCAGGAGGATATTGAGTTTATTTCTTAAGGAGTTTCTTGGAAACGGAAAAGAACAGACTATACTAGACATACTGACTTTAAGATATCAATGGTCTTACCTGTCCTCGCATAACAGATGTTTATTGTTTCCAAATAGAAAATGATGTGTACTCCATAAATATAAAATGACAGAGAATTCAAGCATATTTGATGTTTATTATGCATGTGGTCCACAGTTTACATGGGAAATTTTGCAGTCATTAAAAATCATTATAATTATTATCTTAAAACATTATTGCAAAATCTTGAATACTAGAAAATGTCAAATATTGGCGCATTTCTATATTTTTATGTCAAAATATTTTATATTTAAAAAAAAAAAATTTATTTAGATTTTTCTCGATTTATTAATTTAATATAATTAAATTTAATTAATTAAAAAATATCTAGTAACAATGTATGACTGCAAAAGTGTATTGTATTGTATTTATTATTTATTTATTTATTTGTTTGTTTGTTTTTATTTATTTTTAAATAATTACTAATAATTTCTTGATCTATAATTGTATTTATTTTTAATTGTAATATAATAAAATATGAAATAATGTAATAAAATTTTAATGAAACTAAAATAATTATATATATATATATATATATATATATATATATATATATATATATATATATATATATATATAGTAATTTATTTGGATTTTTGAAAAATTCTATCCTTTATTAATTTAATTTCATTGAATTAAAGAAAAATCCTCATCGTATAGTTATATAATGTGTAAATGTATTTATTTATCAACTCATTTATTTGTTTTTTTTTGTTTATTTAGAAATAATTACCGATTTATTATTGGTCTTTATTTTAATTTCTTTTTATGTTTTTGTAATTTTTCAGATAATTACAAATATAATATAGAGTAATAAAATAATTAAATGATAATTAAAATAAAATGTTATTAAATTAATAAACAAATTTAGGTTGCTGAATTTGTTTTGCTTTCATATATATATATATATATATATATATATATATATATATATATATTCTTTATCTTTGTATTAATTTAATATAAATTAATATTCTTTAAAAAGTCCATCCTTTATTCATTTTATTTATTTTATTAAAAAATATCATTATCCAGTAAGAATGTATGACTGCGATAATAATTTATTATTAATCTTTCATTTTAATTATATTAAAATTTAAAAAATAAGTTGTTGGATTTATTAATTTATTTTGCTTTCATTTATATTTTTATCTTTTAATAATTTAATATAATTTATTTAAATAAATTCTATCGTTTTTTAATTTAATTTAATTATAAAAAATCTAGTAACAATGTATAACTGCAAAAGTCATATAATATTTTAATTCATACTCAACGCGTTTATTTATTTATATTGTAATACAATTTTAATTAAAATAAAACCATTTTAATTATATTAAAATAAACAAGTGTAAAATTCATTATTTATGTATTTTTTTCTAATTTATATTGAAAAAAAAATAGAAATTATAAAATTATATTATATTTATATTTAAAATATCCTTATCCAGTAACAATGTATGACTGCAATAATAATTTATTAATGATCTTTTATATTGTAATACAGTTTTTTATTAAAATAAAATTATATTTAATACAATTATTTAATTTATTATTAATAACTTGAATAATATTAAAATAATAAATGCAAGTTATTGAATTTATGGTGACACTTTAATTTACAAATGTAACATGTACTTGCTAATATAATAACACTTAATTATGCATATTTACATGCAAGTAACCCAAAGCCAAACGCTAATCCTAACACTGAACATATAGTTAAGTACATGTAGTTAATTAATATTGGTCAGTATTTAAATGAATAAAGAATAAAGCTATGTTTATGTCATTAAACTAAAGTGTAACCGAATGTATTCATTTACTTTGTTTTTATTTATATTTTTATATTTTTATTAATTTAATTTGATCTTAATTTAATATAAAAAAAAATCCTCATCCAGTAACAATGTATGACTGCGAAAGATATGAAAGTTTATTGTTCCGAAGTTTGAGAATCTTTAAATAGAAAACATTAACTCCCAGTATATTGTTGCTTGTCACGTTCACAACAACAACTGGGATGGAAGAGATGTATTGCTTATTACTTTGTCCTGTCATAACGATTAGGTCATGAACTGAGAGAAAAGCCCAAGGGAAGGTAGTAGAAAGAAAAAGAAGCAAAGACAGATAGCTATATACTTTGTACACACCCTCTCAGAGGGCACCTCCAGCTGGGAGCAATGGCCAAACGGATCCGTTACCTTCATCAGACAGATGCCTGGTGCTGTATTACAGCATCACTCAGTCATCACAGCAGACAACCTGCAAGTGTGAGATGCCAGCGTGTGTGTGTGCGCACTCTTTTTTTCCCTCACTTAATACATTTGAATTTATGTAGGCGACAGTGAGATGTGAGACTAGAAGTTGATGCATATTTGATGTTACAAATGCTTCCCCCTGCTGATGAGGTCACCTCTGTGTGTCACGGCAGGCTGAGCCCCGAGATCTTCCTCAAGAGGCCTGTCGTTGAGGGCAACCGCTGGAGACTCGATTCCATTTTGAAACGGCAAGCGGTGAGTTAATCCATCCCTGAGCTGATGATAATGATGAACCGGCTATCCATCTGTGGCTTTACTGCACCAGCAATAAAACCTTCCCATTCAGTGTTCTCATGTAATAATTTACACTCCAGGGTGTTTTCAGTTTTCTTGGTAATGTATTAATATTGACTGGCGGATTTGCTGTGCTGATTATCTAGAACTGTTTGTTCTTGCAGCAAAAAGGTGTGCGGATCTTTGTCATGTTGTACAAGGAGGTGGAACTGGCTCTCGGCATTAACAGCGAATACAGCAAACGGACACTACTGCAACTTCACCCAAATATCAAGGTGAGATGAAAGTAGTCAAACAGATGAAACTGTCATTATGAACAAGTTGACAAATTACGGAATCACTGGAATCATACATACAGTTGAGGTCAAAAGTTTACACCCCCCTTACAGAATCTGCAAAATGTAAATTATTTTACAAAAATGCACATTGTTAGTTATTTAGTACTGACCTGAATAAGACATTTCACATAAGATGTTTACATATAGTCCACAAGAGAAATTTTATAAAAATGACCCTCTTGAAAAATTTACATATACTTCATTCTTAATACAGTGTTGTTACCTAAATAATCCACAGCTGTTTTTTTGTTCAGTGATAGTTTTTCATGAGTCCCTTGTTTGTCCTAAACAGTAAAACTGCCTTATTTTGTCTTTTGGGAAACATGTAAGTATCTTCTGTAGCTTCTGAAGGGCAGTACTAAACGAAAAAAAAAAAAAGATAAATAAGATATTTAGGTATTATCTCTATTCTGTTCAAAAGTTTTCACCCCCAGCTCATAATGCATCATTTTTCCTTCTGAAGCATCAGTGAGCTTTTAAACCTTCTGTAATCGTTGCAAATGAGTCCCTCACTTGTCCTCGGTGTAAAAAGATGGGTCTCAAAATACAGTCATTGTTGGAAATGTCTCTTGCTAATGCCTATATACCAAAAAATACCACCGAAAAACAACTAGACTGTATACTACTGTATCAAATTTTAAACATTAAGTCGTTAAAGACAAGTAATAAAATAGGAACCAACAAATCAATTAGCAATAGCATAAATAAATAAAACTAAACAAATGTCAGGTACAGAAATTGAAATCAAATGTTTAAAAACACTGCATAGTTTTCTTTTCATGAATAAAATATTGATTAATCCTCGTTAAATTTACGAAAGATATTCAGTCAATGATTTTGTTTTGTTCTTTGATTAACATTAATGACAGGCATCACGTTTATTACACGGCTGTCTCTTTAACACCGAACACAGATCTAAAAATACTGTTACACATGCCTTTTTTTCTCATCTGTTTACGTTCAATGAAGACAAAATGTCTCTGTGCGCACGCTTCAGACGCTTCAGATGTGTGCGCTGAATGCAAACAGTGCGCAAGGTCTTTTCATACCAGCACTTAAATAGTTTAAAAATCACATAAAAAAAGCACAAAATGCATGTGTTTTATCAAATACACAGTTATTGGAAATTTCAAAGCGGTTTATAAATTCAACTATATTATTTTCTCTTGTAGACTATATGTAAACGTCTTTTATGTGAAATATCTAATTCAGGTCAGTACTACATAAACAGTAACATGCGTTTTGTATGACCCCTCTTATTTTGGTAAATAATTTACATTTTGCAGATTCTGAAAGGGGGATTTAGACTTTTGACCTCAACAGTACAGTAGTAAATTTGGGGAGTCTGTAACAAATTTCAGAATCTTTAACTGCTATGTCACATCAAAGAGTGCTGACAACTTTCTTTTCTCAGGTAATGAGGCATCCTGACCACGTCTCCTCTTCTGTGTACCTGTGGGCACATCATGAGAAGATCATAGTCATTGATCAATCGGTGGCTTTCGTGGGAGGCATTGACTTGGCGTACGGACGCTGGGATGATCAGGAGCATCGGCTGACTGACATAGGAAGTGTTACCAGGACTCTTCCTGTGTCTGCAGAGGTTTGGGACAGCTAATATTTTTGCTTTATGACATACTAGCAGTGTTATTTTAGTATTATTTAGATATTGTAGTGTTTATTAATATTTTAAATATTTGGTTTTAGTAATTTTTCTTGTGTTTTTGACATTTTCATTAGTTTTTGTTTTAAAATAGATTTCTCTTTTTTCCATCTAATATTTATATTTTAGTATATTTTAAATACCCAAAATACATTTTAAAGGGCTAGTTCACCCAACATTGAAAAATACCAAATTATTTACTCACGCCGTCTTTCAGATAAATACAGTCTGAGTTATATTAAAATATGTTTTGTTTTCTTCAAATTTTATAATGGCAGTGAATGGCTGTTGAGATTTTGAAAATCAAAAATGTGCATTCATCCATCATAAAAAGTGCCTCACATGGCTCTAAAGGTTAATAAAGACAATATAAAGCGAATCGATGCCAAGAGGAGACAAAATTCTTGCAAGACTATTATATTCTCGCAGGAGCTACAATTAGCCAAATCTAGAAATTACGGTTTATAATGTTTTAAATATGGATATTTTTCTTACACAAACACATGGCTTTGCCTCAGAAGGCCTTTATTAGCCCATGTGGAGCACTTTTTATGATGGATGGATATATTTTATTGGACTTCAAAATCTTAACTGCCATTATAAAGCTTGGAAGAGCCAAGACATTTTTTAATATAACTCCAATTGTATTCGTCTGAAAGAAGAAAGTCATATATACCTAGGATGGCTTGAGGGTGAGTAAATCATTGGGTAATTTTCATTTTTGCGTAAACTATCCCTTTGAAAGTTTATATACACCTTGGAGAATCTGTAAAATGTTAATTTACCAGAGTAAGAGGGATCATACAAAATGCATGTTATTTTTTTTTATTTAGTACTGACATGAATAAGATGTTTCACATAAAAACTTTTGAAGACCCAGTGCAAAAGTTTACATACACTTGATTCTTAATACTGTGTTGTTACCTGAATGATCCACAGCCATGTTATTTTTATTTATTTTTTTTGTTTGTTTAGTGATAGTTGTTCATGAGTCCCTTGTTTGTCCTGAACAGTTAAACTGACAGCAGTTCTTCAGAAAAATCTTTCAGGTCCCACAAATTTTTTGTTTTTTTCAGCATTTTTGTGTATTTGAACCCTTTCTGACAATGACTTTTTGAGATCCATCTTTTCACGCTGAGGACAACTGAAAAGGAAAAAAAAAACGATGCATTAAGAGCCAAAGGTGTAAATTTTGGTGTATACATTTTTCTTGTTTTGCCTAAATATCATACTTTTTTCATTTATTACTGTACTTCAGAAGCTACAGAAGATACTTACATGTTCCCCAGAAGACAAAATAAGTCAAATTTACCATGATCTTCAAATTCAAAAAGTCCCCCGACTCTTAATACATTGTTTTTCTTTCTAAAGCATCAGTGAGTGTTTGAACCTTCTGAATTGGTGGATATGAGTCCCTCAGTTGTCCTCAAAAAAAGATGATCTCAAAATCACACAATAATTGTTGGAAAGGGTCCAAATACACAAAACACTGAAAAAACAAAGAATTTGTTGGACCTGAAGGATTTTTCTGAAGAACAGCAGGCAGTTTAACTGTTCAGGACAAACAAGGGACTCCTGAACAACAAACAGCTATCACTAAACCAAACAACAAACAAACAAACAAACAAACAAAAAAACAGCTGTGGATCATTCAGGTAACAATACAGTATTTTTTTTTTTTTATCATTTTTTATAGATTCAGCTATTTTCTCTTGTGGACTAGGCCTATATGTATATGTCTTTTATGTGAAATATCTTATTCAGGTCAGTAACAAATAAAAGTAACATGCATTTTGTATGATCTATCTTATTTTGTTACATTTTGCAGATTCTGCAAGGTGTATGCAAACTTTTGACTTCAACTTCAAAGTTTGTTTTAGACATTAAACCTTAAAATAAATCCATTTTCATGATTTATGAATTCAGTCAAATACAGGAAATACTTATTTGATGTCCTACTGTGTGTCACAGAATGCTTCTGAAGGCTCTCCAGCTGTGGCCTCTCAATCAAACGGGCCCAGCACAGTGCACACTAACAGCAAAAGTTTGCCTGTTGACACAGTGGACCAGCCCAAACTAAAAGGACAGGGCAAGACCAAGAAGACCCGATTCAGCATTCGCAGGCACCTGCAGAAACACGGGCTGGCGCCTGCAGACAGCGTAAGCAGCGTCGAGAGCTCTGAAGAAAGTGAGTACGCCTCCATCTCTGGAGCGCTGGCGAATGCAGACTAGTGACATGCTACTGACCTAAACTCCCACATTCAGCTGTTATCACAGCGCACGGCTGATTTTCTAATGCCCACTGGCAGCGCTTTCATATGACTGACCAGCTTATGCAATGATTTACAGTGTAGTTCAGAAAAACATGAATCATTAAGGTTTTGGTTGAGGCTTGTGAAAACATTTCTGACTGTAAGATGAGGATTGGGTGTGATATTAAAATGTGTTGTTTTCAAATACGCTCATGAATATTTTAGTCTAGAATTGATATTTTTCACTCACGTTTTCATACCACGGTTTTTAACAGTGTTGTATTAGGTTATAAAGATGCCCCTTGTCTTTAGGTTATTCTAACAGTATTTGCAGCCACCAAAATTTGATCCCTCTAAAATGGATTGAGCTGAGGGTGTCCATGCCCTCCTGCTTGTGCCCAAGTGGTGAGTAAGAATCAGGCTTGGGTGTGGACTCTGTGAACGGTTGCTTCTAATTCTGATCCTGAACAGTTTTGTTGTAAAAAGCTATTTTATGAATCAAAAGAGCAACCTTTCAAAACACTCAGAGTCTACACACTGTGTGGTTTGCTGTGTTTCAAAACTCATCTGAAGGAGTCTGCGAAAATACGATCTGACTAAGAGGCAGAATATCCAAAGCTTGCAGATTCCAAGCATGTGTGTTAGTTTGGACTGGCGCGGCAGTAACACAGTGCGAAAGCATGGATTGTTTTCATAAGACGTTGAAAGTTGAAAAAACCTTTTGGGTGTGTTTTTGGAGAGATGCATGATTTTGTAAAAAAAAAAAAAATACTTTTTTTACTCTTGGTTGTGTTTTTCTTTGATTTTTGTCTTTATTTGTTGCTAAATTTCTTTCATTTTTGTGTCACTCTTATCAGAGACTGAAGCGGCACAGGATCTGCAAGCAGATGTGATTGGCCTGATGGGGAACACACGGTTCTGGCATGGCAAAGATTACTGCAACTTTGTTCATAAGGACTGGGTGCAATTGGATAAACCTTTTGATGGTGAATTATTGCATTTAAAATTTGCACACTTTTTTAAAGATAACATCAATAAATGTTTTATATTTAAATATAATATAAGTTTTATTATCTGTGTTCATATCTACATTTGGAATAATATTCACATTTTTTAATATTAACATGCTTTGAAATTGCATTTTAAAAAGTTTTATTTAAATTAATTTTTAAATTAAATTTAAAATTGTGTAGAATTTTTAGATTCAAATCATTTAAATTTAAAGTTTTTTCTGCACTCTTTTTACAGATTTCATCGACAGACACATAACTCCCAGAATGCCTTGGCATGACATTGCCTCTGTGGTTCATGGGAAAGCAGCCAGAGATGTTGCACGGCATTTCATTCAGCGCTGGAATTTCACAAAGGTGAGAAAGCCAACATTGGCATCATTTAGCACAATATGTCTTTGTGTCATCTCGCAATAATTTTTTCATACAGTTGAGGTCAAAAGTTGACATACACCTTGCAGAATCTGCAAAATGTTAATGATTTTACTAAAATAAGAGGGGTTGTTACCTGAATGATCCACAGTGTTTGTGTGTGTGTGTGTGTGTGTGTGATAGTTGTTCATTGTTCCTTGTTTGTCCTGAACCGTTAAACTGCCTGTTGTTCTTCATAAAAAAATTTCAGGTCCCACAAATTATTTGTTTTTTCAGCATTTTTGTGTATTTGAACCCTCTCCAACAATGACTGTATTTTGAGATCCATCTTTTCACACTGAGGGACTCATATGCAACTAATACAGAAGGTTCAAATGCTCACTGATGCTCCAGAAGGAAAAATTATGCATTTAGAGCTGGGGGTGAAAACTCTTGAACAGAATGATGTGTACATTTTTCTTATTTTCCCTAAATATCATATTCTTTTCATTTAATACTGCCCTTCACAAGCTACAGAAGATACTTACATGTTTCCAAGAAGACAAAATCAATTTTAATTAAATCTTTAAATTCAAAAAGTTTCTCGGCTTTTAATTCATTATGTTTTCTTTCTGGAGCATCAGTGAGTGTTTGAACCTTCTGTAATAGTTGCAAATGAGTTTCTCAGTTGTCCTCAGTATGAAACAATGGATCTCATTGAGATCAGGAACTGACTCAGGAACAACTAACAACATGGTACTAAGAATCAAGTGTATGAAAACTTTAGAACGGGGTCATTTTTATAAATTCAACTATTATTTTCTGTTGTGGACTATTATGTAAACTTCTTTTATGTGAAATGTCTTATTCAGGTCAGTGCTAAATAAAAAAAAAATAACATGCATTTTGTATGATCCCTCTTATTTTGCTAAAATAATTAACATTTTGCAAATTCTGCAAGACTTTTGACCTGAACTGTATATGCTTGTATTTGCAATGCCAACTTGTTTCAGATCATGAAGCCCAAATACAGATCCCTGTCGTACCCGTACCTCCTTCCTAAATCTCACACTACTGCGAATGAGATCAAGTATCAGGTCCCTGGCTGCACCCAGACTAATGTCCAGGTACAGCGTCAATATTCCCTTTAAGCCTCTTACAGACAAATACCACATACAGCTTTCATAATACTAATTCTCTCTTTAATTAGGTGCTACGATCCGCCTCGGACTGGTCAGCAGGAATAAAATACCACGAGGAGTCGATTCATACGGCGTACGTCAATGCAATTGAAAACAGCGAACACTATATTTACATAGAGGTGTGTAACATATACTCGGTTCTCTAAATGCGTTCATATTTTCCCCATCTAATAGCCTCATTGATGATGTATTGGTTACTAACCACAGAGACTGTGGCTTTTATATCTATAGAATATACAGGATGACCTATTTCAGCCTTTTAGTGGGCTAATGTTGTTTCCTCTTTCAGAACCAATTCTTCATAAGCTGCGCAGACAACAAAGTCGTTCACAATAAAATTGGAGACGCCATTGCCAAGAGGATCATTAAAGCATATCGGTGAGCTGCGTTCAATAAGGTCCTCTTGTCAAGTCTCCAGCCTCTTTGTATGTCCACAAACCTCTGACACACAAAGGAACACACGTTTTTTTAACTTATAAATCAATAAGACAGAGACAAGACAAAAAGGGAATCTTTATTGGTAAAACAATAGCCAGCCATGAATAGAGAGTGTGTAAGGCCATACTTACACAAACTGTCTTTGAAATTATTCTCTTACTCTAAAGGTAACAAGTAATCTCGTGTCTTTTCTGTGTGGTTTACAGGGATGGTAAAAAGTACCGTGTGTATGTGGTCACACCGCTGCTTCCTGGGTTTGAGGGGGACATCAACACTGGAGGAGGCAGTGCCATACAGGCAGTCATGCACTTCAATTATAGGTAACACTGAATATTAAGAATCGAGTATTGCATAGTAAGAATTTCCTTAGTATATGGGCCATTACAAAATTTGTCAAAAACAAATTTAAAAAGCACTTAGGTATTCAAATCTTATATGTTTACTAAGATCATTATATTATCTGTTGAAGCCCACAATAATATTTCAAATATCAGTACGCTTAATATATATAAAATCATCATTTATTGAGTATTTTAAATGAGGTGGCTGTCCTGAACCCTAACCCTTAAATTTCAACTTGTGAAAATATTTAAATAATTATAAAGTATCTTTTTGGCTCTTTTAAAAAGTGAAGTTCAAAAAAATATTTACTTTGTATTTTCTTTGTACATTATGAAACTTAAATTATGTAAAAAAAAATATGCATACCGAAACAGTTCGTTTTAAATTCATGATTTTAACTACACCCCTACATTTATGATCAGGATATATTCATGTACCTCTCTCTCATAGCTACAGGGTGAGTAGATAGGCCCCGTAATTTTGAGGTAAATGTGTTCAAAAATTGGAAAAATCTGTGTGTATTTTTTTTTTTTTTTTTTTTTTAAATTAAGCACACTTTTTTTGAGAGTTATTCTGTCACATTAAGTTTTTTTGTGTACCACTGTTCAGAACTGTTCTAGCTAACCATGTGCTAATTAGCATATTTGAGCTAGCTGCAAAAGTGTCTAAAATTACCCCTAATTTTTATACAGTCATGACCGAAACATTTGGTGGAGTTTGGGTAGTGACATAATTTATTTTTTGGGTGTTTTTCCATTAATTTGTCATTACCGTATCAGTCATAACCGAAACATGTCATCATTCTTTCGCTAGTGACAAAAGGGAACACATAATCCTCATATTTGCGAGAAATAAGAAAATTTTAGTACAGTTCTGCAAATTTTTAGTAGTTTTTTAGCATGCAAGTTAAAATTCTGTGATGTGATGTGGCCGCTACTAAAAACTGAAAATTTTCACTACTGAAACAGAATGTTTTGTAAAAAAAAATTAAGTATACTGAATTATAAACTGTTATTATCAAGATGTTTTTGGTTTAATGTATATTCAAACTAATGAATTTTAAGTTACCTTTTTTTTACGTTGAGTTTTAATATTGTTAGAAATTAAGAAATGTACCTTTTGAATTTTTTTTATAAAATAGCAAAAAATATATATATTTTACAATCTAGATGCAAGCAAAATCTTAATAGGTCAATATAACTCTTAAACTGTGTTTCGGTAGTGACAAATTTGGGGAGAGGACAAATATAAAAAAAAATACATTTTTAATACAATTCTGAAAATACATTATGACAATTAACTGCACAATTACTAGAAATGTGCACTGTGGATATTATACAATTTGCATACATACAAGTTTTTTTATTTTTTTCTCAAGACTGACTTTGGACCAATTGTAAAATGTAGAATAGCCCATATATATTACAGGGACATTTCCTCTGAGGAGGCAAGGGAGGCAGTGTCAAAATATTGGATGAGAAAAAAATGTGTAGTACTACAATAAAACAACGGCAATATTACAAAATATAACATTGAAAAGTGTATCAATCACTCGTTTTTCTAAAGAAACACTGGCAGCGACACCAGCAGGTAAAGTTACAGCTAGAGTCTGCATCTCTCTTGCCTCCCCTGAGCCCACTGAGTTTTAACAGACCCCATAAAAAAAGCATGCGGTGAGTTTGTTGGGGGGTAATTGAGAATGAATTGAAGTTGAAATGAGAGGAGGCAATGCCTACATCACAAAATGATTAAATATGAATGGTTATGATTAGCTGTGATTGGTTCATGCAGTAAATCCCACCTCTTGTGTTCGTGCATGCTCCACGTTCGCAAATCAGTGTGAATGAATAACTAATTTAGTAAAGTAAATAAACAACTCACACACTTAGATACCACTTTGTTATGCCAAAATAAGACTTAAAATGGCCTTAAAACATTATCTGTTTTCGTGATTAATCAGCTTGGTGAAATTTAAAATAAATATTTGTGTCGGCGACCAATGTTTACCAAGCTTTGATGACCCAAATAATTTAGAAATGGTTAAAAGTTAACTATTAAAATAGCTGAACATAATTTCACAAGTAAAATATATTGTTTAAATTGTTTCCACCTTGAGTTATTATTTTGTAATAAATGTAAAATGCTTAAAAACACTACATTTATGAGATTCATACTAGGCTTTAATAAAAAAATATATATATATTGATTACATTATTGATTAGAAATGCCTTTGATTGGAGGAGTTTGTTTGCTGTTTTTCCTAAAGTTATTGTGCCATTTTAATGCTCTCTTGTTTGTGCAGGACCATGATTAGAGGAGACTGCTCCATTATCTCTCAGCTGAAGAAAGAAAGTGAGTATGGAGATATATAAATACCATAAATGTTTAATCTGTGAAGGGTGTGTCTAACTCTTCTGGTTCATATACTAACCAGATGTTTTTCATTGGGTTTCTGTGAAGTTTCTGCGGTTGACCCATGCAGTGCAGGCACTCAAAGTCCTATGTGGTTTTCCGTATTCACCGTTTTGAAAAATGAATGGCTTGGTTGATTTTATTTGATGGGTTTCAGTGTCAAAAGAGAGGCTTAAACAGACAAGAGCAAGAAAACAAGTATTTCCTGAAGTGCTAACCTTTTACCCATAAAAGCTTTAGACTTCCCATTCCATTGTTGTACATCATTGTGTCTTAAAGTTTGCTTTAGTTGTAGCTTATAACTTATAAACAACAACTGTACCAATCCATGAAGTGACTTATTTAATAATACTACTGTAGATCTTAAAGAAGCCTTAAGAATATTAAAACACAACAGCGCCCTCTTGTGGTTCGTAATTCGTAGTAAAAGAGAAAATCATAGTGGTTAGTTGTAAAAGACCTTGTGGAGAAGCATGCAATGTGTGTTTGTTATCATGCACCATCTACTTGCAGTCAAATGCACTTGCAGTGTCACTGTGTGGTGAGGAACAGTCTGTCTGTAACCATTAACCCCACCATAAGAGAGGAAGGAGTGAAGTTTCTCTTTGAATTATCCAGCACGTCGTTGGTGTTCTGTTGCAGCTTCACTGGATCCGAGCGTTCCCGCAGTGTCCCGAATACGGATACAGATACATATCGCTGTTCCTTGAAAATGCAGGCTTCATTGTGGGTGTACCATTGGTCGGATGAGGTTATGCTGTGTAGCTGCACATCCTCTTGTTCAAATATAGTTATGTTTAAAAGGGATATTACAAAATATGAGATTAAGCTGTATGTACGACTCTACTTTTTCTAAAGTGGTCAACTGTAACACCAGCAGATTAGTTTCAGAGGAAGGAAACGTCTCTTTTGTCCCTTGAGCTCCTCATGTGGTGTTCATTTTAGGAGTGTCGAAATATATGTGAAAAGTCCAAGTTCTCACAGAGCAAATAGGTTAAGTTTATGGAAATGGACAGACTAATTACAAAGCAAACTACTTAGTTACTCAGACTCAGATACCATGTTCGGTCACGTCCCAGTTGAGATTAAATGACTTTAAACTAATTTAAACTAAGCTGAGCCTGAAAATCCTTTAAGTCTAACTAACCTCTGTGCCTCTGATCAGGTAGCTTATAATAATAATTATTTACATTTTATGCATTTGGTAGACAGTTTTATCCAAAGCGATTTACATTCACTCAAGGTACTTATTATTAAAATAAATGACTGTATTAAGTCGGGTTTATTTATAAAGCGCTGTTTATAATACAGATTGTTTCAAAGTAGCTTAACAGTATTACAAAGGAAAACAATAGACTTAATGTTGCAAAATTCATCAGTTGTGAAACTGTAGAGGGTTTGCATTTACATCAGTTACCCAGATGCGCAGCCATATTGGCGATACTCGGATGTAAACAACAGTGTGGATTGTGCTGTCTAAACCAAAAAACATGTGGAAGCTGCTAAATCTTATAGAGAAGGGTGCAATATTTTGACACACTAAAGTTAATAGGTGGTAAAGATATGCACGAGCAGTATTAATTAAGATATTAGCCTAGATATAAGATATTTCACCTATCTGACTGGAAATTATATGAACAAATGCAAATGTTGTCAAAATTCTTGCCAAGGAAATCCTGGTTCAGTTTGTCCAACCACCTTTTTAGCACTCCTTGATTTGTTAATAAGTTTTGTACTCCACATGTTTTTCCTGGTCCGACCGAGTAGAATAGCCCAAAACATGACAATAGTTGACAATTTTCAGTGGCAATAATCAGCAAAATATGCTTTGTTTCTTCGGTTCAGTGGCATTGTTTAATGATGCATTGTGAAAACACTATAAAAGCAGCTTTACAGAAGAAAAATTGTTTTCATTATTCACCTCATTTCAGTTCATCATTGTTGATTCAGTTCAGTGAGACCATCAATGTTGCAAATTTCATTATTATTGTGTTACTGCTTAAAAAAACAGTGCGAAATAGTTTGCAAAAGATGTAAAAAAAAAAAAAAAACACTGATGAATTTCTCAATTTTAATCGATTCTTAAATCCCAAGAATCGATTAGTCTAGCCTGTTTAGTTGATGAACTCAACATGTGCTTTGTTAATTTAATAAATGCCATTTTGGCGCTAATGTGGAGTGCCGGAACACACCTCAGTTCTAGAGATCAGCAGATGATCGTCTCCTCCTCTTTAATACCAGTTTAGCATTAATAAACATCCAAAGGTATGTTAAAAGAAAGAGTACAACTTACCAAAATCTGCATCCTGTCTCATGTAATCGCTTGATCCAGTGTTTGAACCGCGCAAAGACGTCAATGGTGGCTTGTAAACAATGTGTCACGTAATGTCACATTTACCTCAGAAAAGTCAGCTAAAAAAACTAATACATTTCTCAAAATATTTCCACAGATTAATAAGTTATATACAGTTGAGATCAAAAGTTGGCATACACCTTGCAGAATCTGCAAAATGTGAATTATTTGACCAAAATAAGAGTGATCATACAAAACGCATGTTATTTTTTATTTAGTCCTGACTTGAGTAAGACATTTCACATAAAAAAATATTTTCATATAACGTTATTCCACAAGAGAACATAATAGTTGAGTTTATAAAAATTACCCTGTTCAAAAGTTTACATATGCTTGATTCTTAATACTATGTTGTTACCTGAATTTCCTGTGTTTTTTTGTTTAGTGATAGTTGTTCATGAGTCCCTTAACAGTTAAACTGCCTGCTGTTCTTCAGAAAAATCCTACAGGTCAGCATTTTTGTGTATTTGAACCATTACCAACAATGACTCTATGATTTTTGAGATCCATCTTTTCACACTGAGGACAACTGAGGTACTCATATGGAACTATTACAGAAGGTTCAAACGCTCATTGATGCTTCAGAAGAAAAAATGATGCTTTGAGAGCCAGGGGGTGAAAACTTATGAACAGAATGAAGATGTGTTCATTTTTCTTATTTAGCCTAATTATCTTCTTTTTTTCATTTAGTACTGCCCTTCAGAAGATACAGAACATACTTACATGTTTGCCAGAAGACAAAATAAGTTAAATTTACCCTGATCTTCAAATTCAAAAAGTTTTCACCTTCACCTTTTCACCCAAGTTTGGCTCTTAATGCATTGTTTTTCCTTCTGAAGCATCAGTGAGCATTTAAACCTGTAAAATATGCACTCCCTCAGTTGTCCTCAGTGTGAAAAGATGGATCTCAAAAGCATACAGTCATTGTTGGAAAGGATTCAAATACACAAAAATGCTGAAAAAACAAAGAATTTGTGAAATCTGAAGGATTTTTCTGAAGAACAGTGGGCAGTTTAACTGTTCAGGACAAACAAGGGTCTCATGAACAACTAACACTCAACAACAACAAAAACATCTATGAATATTTCAGGTAACAACAAAGTATTAAGAATCAAATGTATGTAAACTTTTGACTATATTTAATGTCCTCTATGTGAAATATCTTACTCAGATCAGTACAAAAAAAAAAAAAAAAAAAAGATTCTGTATGATCCCTCTTATTTTGCCAAATTAACATTTTGCAGATTCTACAAGGTGTATGCAAACCTTTGATCTTAACTGTAGGTAAATGACACTATTTTTATTTCTGGCTGAACTATTCCTAGTAAACATCACATGAAACCGGAACATGAATGTGTAAAAAAAACTCAAACCCATTTGCTGTCTCCCTATTTGTGTCTGCAGTGGGTGATCAGTGGATAAATTACATCTCATTTGGGGGTCTGAGGACCCACGCTGATCTGGAGGGAAGGCTGGTGACTGAACTGATATATGTGCACAGCAAGATGCTCATTGCCGACGACAACACTGTCATCATTGGTGAGTAAAAATAGACATTTGCAGACAGGAAAAGCATAACGAATGTGCATCCTCTGCACACATGTGCTAATAGATCTGATGTGGCAATCGTAATTTGTGGTAATGTGAAGTAAACCGTTACACATATTAGAGAATGACAGAGAGGAAATGGCTCCTCCTTCTGTTAAGATGTAGGATTGTAATCCAAATGTCTATCCACCTTTTTTTTTCCTTAAGAACGGGTAAATTTGATGGGTTTAGCTTCCAATCTCATCCGCATCCAGCTGTTTGTCGTTGTTTTTAACTGTAGCTGTCTTACCAGGTTATTTTAATGTATTATCTTAATTATGAACACACTGGTTTGTAGTGCAAACAGTTTTACCGTTTACTGCACTTTGTTATTCTTCTCATTATTTCCCTATAGCGGCTAATGAATTTTTACGGGAGTCTTACTTCCGTGTTTAAAAAGAAAAAGGTGGATTGTTTTCGTTCTTTTATCATCATAATCATAAATGTGCACTGTATCCATCAGGTTCTGCCAATATCAATGACCGGAGCATGCTGGGTAAGAGAGACAGTGAGGTGGCCGTCATTTATGAGGATATCCACACCGTGAAGTCAGTGATGGATGGTCAGGAATATCAGGCCGGATGCTTTGGATTGAGCCTGCGGATGGAGTGTTTCAGGTTCAGAACTCATTCAAGTCTGTTTCTTGCATTTAGCATTTTTAGAAACGCAAATTAGGTTCAAACATGCTTTCTACTTTCTTTGAAATCGATAGGATGATTCTAGGCGCCAACACTGACTCCAGCATAGATGTGACGGACCCTATCAGTGACCAGTTTTACAAGGAGGTGTGGATGGCCACTGCTGCCCGCAATGCGACCATCTACCAGAAGGTCAGCTTAACCTTAAATTTCAGCTTAATCTATCTAGGTTCTTTTCATATAACCAGACTGAAACATCTCCATCTCCTCTAGGTGTTCCGCTGCTTGCCGTCTAGTGACGTTCGGTCCATTTTGGAGCTGGATGGCTTCCTCTCTAAGCCTGGTTTGGATAAGGAAGACCCTGCACGTGCTCAAGAAGAGCTGAAGAAGATTCGAGGCTTCCTGGTGCAGTTCCCTCTGCAGTTCCTCAGCGAGCAGAACCTTCTGCCACCCATCGGATCAAAAGAAGCCATGGTGCCCATGGACGTGTGGACGTGAGAGAACCTGCCCACATCATCCGAATAAAAAAATCAACTGCAACTCTAGCAGATTATATTATAATGAACACTTCTGAGACAGAAAATTAGATCTGGAGGAGCTTCAGCCATAAGTTGTTTACCCACCTGGAATTAAGGACACCAGACTTGTTTAGTTTGTTTCGGTTCATGTTTAAAGCTTGATTGTTTATATATTCTAACACTATGCAACTAATATTATTTTTTATGAACTATTCTCATAAATCCTACAAAATGGTAACACGGTGAAGACTTTGGTGTCCTTGGACACTGCTGAATATTGGTTTCTTGAACAGTTTTGTGCCCTGTAACATGCACTGAATATGTATTATTCTCTGCATTTAAGTGCCAACTATGTGTAACTTTTAATCTTTTCTCTATATGAAGTGCAAACATTCCTTGTGTGCTATATCTCAAGGTAACTTATGGTTTTGTGATAGTGGACATGGTCCATTAATTGTTGCTTTCCTATGGTACGAATTGCCATGTTTTCGTGGCCTTATTTGTTTACTGTGTTCTTAATGCTAAGTATGAACTAAAATCCACCAAAGCATTTGTCTATTATGACTAAACTAAGTTGATTAGTATTCAGATTTATCCCCATAACTTGTCTATATTGTACAGTATACTGTAAAAACGCTGTGCCTGGAGCTTTAATGAAGATTACAAACCGTTCTTGAAGTAATGAAACCGTTGATCATCACATTCCATTTAGAAGTACTGAATCAACTACAACTGCTACGGTTTAAATAAACTGTTCAAGTTTATGTCCATGTCACTGTAAAGACTGCAGCATGTGTGTCCCGCATTCTGAATATGCAGCAAGTATCTTCAACAGTTGTTATCCAAGCACTCGAATGTCTGCATTGTTGACTTTGTATCTGCACTTTTATAGTAGGTCAGAAACTGAGTTCTGTTCTCCTTCTATCTTTTCCTTGTGTATTTTTACTTTTTTTTTTTTTTTTTTTCCACCCATGAATTGCATTTTTGCACAAAATATGTATCGTCAAAAAACACAAGTGATCTGTGTTGGGATGTTTATGAAATATGTGAATTGATGTTATGCAAATGATTAAACAATGATTTTCACACTACTGAGCCTGTCTGTAGGTGGATCGATCTGTCTATCTACAGTATCGGTCTATCTGTTTATCCATTAGTCTATCTACCTGTTTATCTATAAATGGAGGTCTGTCTACCTATTTGTCTGCCTGTCTCTATATCCATCTATCTATCTATCTATCTATCAATATCTCTCTCGTCTGTCTGTCAATCTATGTGTCTGTGTCGTCTGTGTTTCTATCTGTGTTGTCTGTCTGTCTATCTATCGCGCTGTCATCTGTCTATGTCTGTCTCTCTTGTTTATTTATCTTCGTCTATCTATCTGTGTCTGTTGTTTGTTTGTCTGTCTCTCTCTCTCTGTCGTCTGTCTGTCAGTCTATGTCTGTGTTGTCTGTCTGTGTCTCTTGTCTATCTGTCTGTCGTCTATCTCTCTCTTGTCTATTTATCTTCATCTATCTGTGTCTGTTGTCTGTCTATCTCTGTCTGTCTGTCATCTGTCTATCTATCTGTCTATAGTCTGTCATATTTACATATCTGTCTGTCATCTATCTGTCTGTGTCTGTAATCTGTCTGTCTGTCTGTCTGTCTGTCTGTCTATCGGTCTGTCTCCCTGTCGTCTATCTATCTGTCTGTCTATAGTCTGTCATATTTACATATCTGTCTACCATCTATCTGTCTGTCAATATCTGTCTAATCTGTTGTCTGTCTGTCTATCTATCGGTCTGTATATCTGTCTCTCTCTGTCTATCAATCTGTCTGTCTCCCAGTCATCCATCTATCTATCTATCTGTCTATCTATGTCTATATCTGTCATATTTACATATCTGTCTGTAATCTGTCTATCTGTGTCTCTATCGATCTGTCTAGCTGTCATCTATCTATATCTATGTCTGCAATTTGTCATATTTACTTATCTGTCTATATCTGTTTGTCATCTGTCTATGTCTGTCTGTAGTCTGTCATTTGTCTATCTCTGTCTATATGTCTGTCTGTCTGTCGTCTGTTTATATCTGTCTGTCTTCTGCCTGTGGTTTGTCTATATCTATATATCTATCTATAGTCTGTCATATTTACATATCAGTCTGTCATCTGTGTCTATGTCTGTAATCTGTTGTCTGTCTGTCTATGTATCGGTCTGTCTATCTATCTGTCTGTCTCCCTGCCATCCATCCATCTATCTATCTATCTATCTATCTGTAAGTTATATTTACATATCTGTTTGTCATCTGTCTATGTTTGTCTGGCTGTAGTCTGTCATTTGTCTATATCTGTATGTCTGTATATCTTTCTGTCTATATCTGTCTTCTGTCTGTGGTTTGTCTATATCTATCTATAGTCTGTCATATTTACATATCTGTCTGTCTATATGTATGTCTGTAATCTGTTGTCTGTCTGTCTATGTATCGGTCTGTCTATCTATCTGTCTGTCTCCCTGTCATCCATCCATCTATCTATCTATCTATCTATCTATCTATCTATCTGTCTGTCTGTCTGTATGTCTATGTATTTATCTACATTTTCTATCTATCTGTTAGTATATTTATTTGCAGTATCTGTCTGTCTGTCTATCTATGTATTATCTGAGTGTTAGGATTTACTACACAAATGGTTGATTGGACCATCAAGTCTGCTCTGTGGCTGACTTTGTGTGTGTGTGTGTGTGTGTGTGTGTGTCTCTGGGGTGTCTGATAATGACTGAATGTGTGAACACTGTCTTACTGTCTCAGCGTTCTGTGTGGGGGGTGTGGTGTGTACATGTGTTTCTTTGGGATATGTACAGCTGTCATGTTCCCTGCAGACCACAGTCTATGAGCTACAGCTGAGCAACAGTCCCTGATACAATCTCCTGACCTTTGACCTACCTCTCAAATAGTTCACATATCACGTCACTGGGCGTCACATGGGTGAAACTCACCAGTGCAATTATAAAGCCATGAAACCTGACAAGTGACTTTGGAAACCTTAATCTTACATACAAATATTACATTTCCCTGTCAAATTGATATTAAACCAGCCGCCGTTTTCGCATATGAATGCTATTATTAGAATGATGGTCTCATAACTGGCCTAAAGTTTGCCTTGAGCAGATCTCCGTTAGCTGTTATTGTAGAGAACAAGCCCATACACAAATTGTCATTTCTGTGTGACTGAAAAGAAATTTGAAGAGAGATAAAGACCTGGATTACTACAAAAGCGTGTCGTCCTGTGCTCAAGCTCATGCATGTCTGAACATTGTTTCTAAAATCCTTAGATATGTGTGCCTGTGAGCCTTTTTGTTACAATGAGAAAAGTGAGTTCGCTTTTTATCAGGATTAAAATGTGTCCAGGTGTTTAAATATATTGATTTGTAAACCCCAGGAAGAGGATGTGGTGCAATATTTTCACACAAGGATGAGTCAAATACTCACTGGGGCATTTAAAGGTTCTTCAATAAAGATTTATAGCAAGGTGATAATTAAAAACGCAATTTTAACCCACCTAAGGACATGCAATCATTGATGAACAACAACCACCATCTCAAAAAAAAAAAAAAAAAAAATATATATATATATATATAGATAGATAGATAGATAGATATAAATTAAATGTAATTTTTTAATTAGTATAATTTTTTTCTTTCTTTTTTTAATTTTATTATATCCCCATGACGCTGTTTCAAGAACTTCATATTTATTGTAATAGGCCTGATTAACCTACTTTTTCTTCACAGGAATCCACAGGGAAAATGTTGCATAACCACGGTTTCACACCTAATAAATATCTCAGAACATATGCGTGTCAGACGCCGTCATTATAGCAAAGATTTTAATGATATGTGTACTAGTGTGAACGATTTTGTTCTGCTAACACTAATTCACTGTCCATTAGACAGGGAAGAAAGATAATCGCCCTTTTCCTCAAATCTTCAGAGAAAATCTAAACAACAGTGACGATGATGAATGGAAGCAAATCTGGTTTGAAGGCATGTAATGTGATCAGGCTAAGCCACACAAATACAAAGGATCTTATCATAAAGGCAGGCTATTGCACAAACCACTGCAATGGGGTTGACTGCATTGTCAGCACAAAACATTTTCTCACAGGCAATGCTAACGCTAATGGTGCTGTTGCAACAAATAGTGCTTTAATACCCAATCAGGTTTTCAAGTACACAAAAACGGCCTGTTTTTACAGGCAAAAGTCACTAAGGAACAAAGCCGTCTTGTGGCAAAGAGGAATGAGAGAAATGTAGCACACACATAGCAGAGTCTGTGCTGATAAGATGAAAGCTATTGCGCAAGGGAGCCTTCACACTGGCTGAATACTTGACAGGGATTCACTCTGGGGAAACATGGATTTTTACAAACAAGATGTTGTGGGAAAAGCTTTAAAAAGGGGCTGTATGACTTTAAGATTCCTGTAAGGCACATTTGTGTGTATTTTCTACATAACCTCTAAGAAAACTGTCAAAATAATTTGTTTTACACTCCGACTTCCCCTCATCCCACACATAATTCCTTTAGGATAATTAATAACCACATTAAGTTTTATATGCGACTGAATGATTCCACACATCCACCACTAGATGGAACAATATTCACTGCAGTGTCATTCATAGATAGATTGAGAGATAGATGGATAGATCGGTAAAACAGGCATGTAAATGGTTTATCGCCACAGTGTCTCTGCAACGCATTTCAACCCATAACAAAGCAATTGTGAACCGAGCTCCAAGCTCAGAACATTGAACATTGGGACTGCCGTTATGACAGACTGAGTGTGTCAGAGAGGATGTTTTCTGCCAAGGCGAATGCGAGAGGAAGGTGGTGTGGGGGGAGGAGGTGTCTTATAAATCGCGCTGCTTACATAAACGGAAGGTGAGAGGAAGTGTGCTGTTTGTGGCTCACTGTCGCACTCACTGTCTGAAGTGCGGCTTCCTGTTTCTGACTGCTCTTACACATTGTAAGCTGCTCAATACATGCACTTAATCACAACAACAGCTATACATTTTTTTTTAAGCAAATTAAATAGTGGTTTTCTGTTCACAGCTCGCTGTCACAATTCAAGGTAGTTGCTATAAGGTGTTCTGAGAGGTTGTAACATTATTATTTGAGTTGCTAGGGTGTTCTTAACAAATAGTAAGGTGACTGTTTATGCAACCGGCCCTTGGGTTGGTGCTTAGCTAATTTGCCATATTCTGCTGATAAAAAGTCTAAGATGGATGCGCAGTTTTCAGCCTGGTCATTGCTGGTTTGCAGGGAGGTTTTAGAGGTGTTTTGACCTATTGGTCAGGGTAGAATCAGCTTGGCCAGGCTGGGAAACCAGCTTGACCAGCTCAGCCATGCTGGGAGACCAGCTTGACCAGTTCAGCTAGACTGGGAGACCATCTGAAACTAGCTTGGACTGGCTGGGAGACAATCTTAAACCAGCTTGGCCAGGCTGGAAGACCAGCTTGACCAGATTAAACCAGCATGGACTGGCTGGGAGACGAGTTTAACCAGTTAAGCCAGACTGGGAGACCAGCTAAAACCAGCTTGGACTGGCTGGGAGACCAGTTTAAACCAGCTTGACCAGTTCAGTCAGGCTGGGGGACCAGGTAAAACCAGCTTGGCCAGCTGGACTAGTTCAGCCTAGCTAGAAGACAAGCTAAAATCATCTTGGCCAGGCTGGGAAACCATCTTAACCAGTTCAGCCCAGCTAGGAGACCAGCTAAAACCAGCTTGGCCAGCTGGACCAGTTCAGCCTGGCTAGGAGACAAGCTAAAATCATCTTGGCCAAGCTGGAAGACCATCTTTACCAGTTCAGCCAGGTTGGGAGACTATCTTAAACCAACTAAGATCACCAAACAAGTTTAGGCTGGTTTTAGCTGCCCCCTCCCCTCCCCCCAGCAGGTTTGCTATGTTTTTTTGTGATTCACAGATTAAAGTAGTAAGCTATGTTACACTTACCTACTTTAAGAAATGATTGTGTTTTGTTCTACAACATTATTTACACAGTGTGCTCAAAAAACAAACCATCTAAATTCAGCCCAAGCTTAGTGTTGCCAAGTGCATGGTTCTCCCGTGGAATTGGGCTGCTTTAACACTGTCAATGCGGTTTGTTTTTCATGTCCAAGAATTGAAGCAACCTCAACAACGTGATATTTAGCCCCTAGAATGTGAATTTTATCAGGGATACTCCACGAAAAAATGCGTTTTTTACGACCTAGGACACGATTGGGCTTTGGGACAGTTTTGAGTAGCAATTGGGCAGGTTTTGTTGTGAAAACCTGGCAACCCTGCCCAGCTGGTCTTCCAGCATGACCAGCTAAGACCAACCCGACCCAACCCAAACCAGTTATGATCATGTTTTGACCAGACTGGAAGACTAGTTAAAACCACCTAACCACCCAGGAAACTGTAATTTTTGAGCTATGATATGTAGCTATAAAAGAACTACAAACATTGTCCAATTTGTCAAGGATTTTAACTCATTTGCTTGTGGTAGTTTTTGTCATTATTACTTTAAAACTGTATGTGTGTGTGTGCGTGTGTGTATATATATACGAAACGTTATATGCTGTTGTATACATTGCAAGTGTTATTGCAACTACTGAGTTTGGCCCCGCCTCCACACTGGCCACGCCCTAGGAACCGTGGTGATTGACACGCCTTCGCCCGAGCCCTGATTCACACGTCCACTGGCGCGCTGTGTGCTTTGGACTCGTGCGGCAGCGGTTCGTCGGTACAAGCACGAGATGTCTCCTTTACATGCAGCCATATAGCGGCTAAATCGGTTTTATACACCCGGAATCGCGAAGAACAGCGACGCCGCACCACCCGGGAGCTTCATCTGGTCCGACTAAAGTCAATCCAGCCTGTTTACACGGATCAGCTCGGCGTCTGTATTCATGATATTTCGGGCATTATATTGTTGAAAATAACAGATAATCATGGCGAGTGACTCTCCTGCGAGGAGTCTGGATGAGATCGACCTGTCGGCTCTGCGGGTAAGTGGAGAGATATAGTGAGGTGTTTTGACTCACAATGGGTGAAATATATTGTTCAGCATCTCAGCATTAATGATGGAGGGGAAATATGGGAGCTGCTGATATTCATGCACCTGACCGAGAATCACAGCTTAGAGATAGACGGACGGCGTTAGTATTAATAGAAATATTGCATTGTGCTTGTATTAGATATGTTTTATTAGTAGTAATATGAGATTTGATAAACGCAACGATGCAATATATGTTAGTCCTCGAGCATTTGATGAATAATAGCCCTGGAAAAAATACAATTCGTGTGAATAATACTCGAAAACGTCCTGTTCGATCAACATTAGTCCTTCATTTGTATCCGTAATGTGACTGAAACCGAGTCCGAAGTGATTATGGTAATTTTGTTTGTCAAATTTCGCACTGTATACCGTCAGTTTGTGTTTTTTTTTTGCGTCATCCGCATTTTGCATCTGAATTAAATTATAGCTCAATGTTTTACACTTATACACACTGGCTGTATCTGGTATTTATCCGACTGCTATGCCCTATGCTGCATGAGGCCTATAATAAATAGCAATGTGTGCATTGCAGACAGCTTCACTTCTTGTCCCCGCCATTATATGATAATGATATACTATCAAGATGTTCTAGTGTTAAACGTGCACGTATTGTGTTGGATTTGCAGCTTCTGTTTTGTCTGTCTGTCTGTCTTTTGTTCAGTCTGTTTGAGATCATTTCTCTGTGACATACATTCTCTGGCTGGGTGGTCAGAGCGGTATGCACTGGGCTGCTGTTGAGTTCCTTGGCTTTCGGATGCTCTTGATGGGTACTTGGTTCCCCTTTCCACCAATATGAAAAATCACTGGCTCTTGAAACCTGCTGGACTCTAACAGAGAGTTAACGTGCGAATGCCTTGGTCACACTTCAGCAAAAAAGTCCATTGTTTTTTTGGCAGTAGCGCAAAAAAGCACAGCTTACACAGAATATACTTTCAAGACGAACAGTTTTCTGTTGGTCAACGCAGCAAATTTATGTGACCAAGTCTGTGTTTGGAAATTTTTTGCTTTCAGCCGAAACTCCTGGTTGCACAGATTCACATTGGAATGACTGGATTTCGCTGAGCAAAGGTACATGTGAAAAGTACCAGGGTCAGAAGGTGACATAAAGAGAATTTTTATTTATTTATTTTTTTAGATGAAAAGTGTAGTATGACCACTCTTTTACTCGCACACAACTAGACAGCTCTCATTATAATCAATGAATATTTACACACTTTACACCTTAAATGCCCAAAATGACATCCCACATGTCGTGTTTGCACTTTATGTTCCTCATGAATGATATAATGATGCTAAATGAAACTTAAAAGGATAGTTCACCCAAAAATGAATATTAACCTATGATTGACTCACCCTCATGCCGTACTAGATGTATATCTGACTTAATTCTGATTGTATTCGTCTGAAGGAAGAAAGTCATATACACCTATGCCAAATCTATTTGCTATATACATGTTCTCTTTGACGTGTGCAGGACTTCTCCCATCATTTAGTCCACCTAAACCCGCCCGTCCAAGCTCGCATTCATTTGCCTCCATTTGTGATTGCAATGCTGATGTCTCAAAATCCAATCAGGCAACAGATTCATAGAAACAAGGCCCCGCCCTATGTTTTTCTTTTTAAATAATCTATTACACACATTTGTGCATCACAATACAGAAGAAAAGATTTGTCACTACTTCCAAATGACTTTGGATGTCAGATCATGTTTTCAAAACATGTAAACAAAATTCTGAGGAAATGCTGGCCTGAATTGTGCTGCTCTTTGTTTCTGATGCTCTAGTTTCTAGACGCTCTATCTATATGTTCTGAAGTCTCTGAAAGCTGGACGCTCAGACTAAAGTAGTGCAATTCCTCGAAGACGATGTGCTACTTCTGTGGGCTTGTGTCAGATCTGTTGAGTAAGATGACAGACCCTGATTGTAGGCATGTTAGTTATGCAACATGATCTTACCTGCGCAGCTTGAGTCGCGTCTGGACATGATTTGTGAGGTAATCAGTTGATTGTGGAAAGCAAAGAGGGGTTTCACTCTATATTGTAATGTAAAGCAGGTTAGATTGCAGCTAACCTGTGACAGCATCACCTGACTGTTTTCGATGCCTTGGCTCGGGATTTACTGAAAGCAATTTCAGATTTGTCTATTATGAATGGAAAGTTTCATCTCAGAATTAGTCAGAGTCATGTTCGTTTTGGTTGCGCTGTGGAAACCGCTCGCCATGCCTGACTGCCGTCTTGAGCGACCATGTCTGTGTTTACATCGCTGTGTAGGCGTTTGGCATTTGAGACACTCTCTAGACTCGGAAACAGTACAGCGGCCCTCTCAAGCTTTCCTGTGTCTCTCCATGTGAGGTATCTTTAATGCTTTTTTTTTCTCCCTCGCCGCTACCCATGGGCAAAGCTATTTTCCTCATGTCTGCTCACGAGCTCGCCACTCTCGCAGGATCTTTTGTGCTTAAAAATTAGGTCACCCAGTACAGTGCGCATGGTCTTGCCTCACAGGGGAAGTGTATGCTTTGTTTCGCTGACACAGATCTGGACAAGTGCTTGGTGCTACATATATAGCGCATGAGTCCCTGCTGATGGTTTTAGTGAATTTTACATCACGTTAACCTTTGACTAGAATGTCTATTTACCTTTCGTTAGGTCATGATTCACTCATCCTCAAGTCATTCCAAAACTGTATGACTTTCTTTTGTGGAACATAAAATAAGATATTTGAAAAATGTTTGTGTGTGTACTATGGAAGTCAGTGGGGTCCAGTGTTGTTTTGTTCCCCATTGACATTTCAGAATATCACCTTTCATATTCAACAAAAGTCGTACAAGTTTGGAATGACATGAGGGTGAGTAAATTATGACAAATTATGATTGAATTTTGTTTATGCAGACTCAGCTCTTAAGTATGTACAGACAGATTTTAATCAGTATTGTCATTGTTAACACACTACTTTTTTTTTTTTAACCGTTATTTAAAATCTATGAAGTATGAAATCTATGAGTTATCTCACAATTCTGACTTGTGTGATGCATTTTTTTTCTCTAAATTGAGATATAAACTCGTATAGATATCACCCAGAATTTATAAAATCAGAATGGAAAGATTTAAAGTCAGAATTGCAGGATATAAACTCTCAGTTGTGAGTTATAATGTCCGAATTGCAAGATATAAATACAGTTTTGAGTTATAAAGTCAGAATGGTGGGATATAAGCTCACAATTGCAAGATATAAACCACTGAGTTAAAAATTTAGAATAGCGAGATATAGTCAGAATTGTGGGATATAAACTTGCAATTGTGAGGAATAAAGTAAGAATTGCAAGATCTAAACTTGTGATTCTAACTTTTCTCGCAATTCTGACCTTTCTTGCAATTGCGAATTTACATCTGGCAATTCTGACTTGTTTCCCAATTGCATGATACAAATTCGCAGTTCTGACTTTTTGTCTCAGAATTGTAAGATATAAACTCGGTATTGTGATTAATAAGTCAAAATTGCGAGATATAAACTTAATTGTAAGAAATAAACTAAGAATTGTGAGATGTAAATTCACAATTTTGAGTCATAAAGTCAGAAAGGCAATATATGAAGTCACAATTGTGAGATATTAACAATTTTGAGTTATAAAGTCAGAATGGCGAGATGTTAACACAATTTTGAGTTACAAAATCAGAATGGCGAGATATGAAGTCACAATTGCGAAATATAAACAATTTTGAGTTATAAAGTCAGAATAGCAAGATATAAAGTCAGAATTGCGGGATATAAACTCACAATTGTGAGATATAAACACAATTTTTAGTTATAAAATCAGAATGGTGAGATATAAACACAATGTTGAGTTATAATGTCAGAATGGTGAGATATAAACAATTTTGCATTATATAGCCAGAATAGCAAGATATAAAGTCAGAATTGTGGGATATAAACTTGGAGTTGTGAGAAATAAAGTAAGAACTGCAAGATATAAACTTGCAATTCTGACTTTTCTCACAACTACGAGTTTGTATCTTGCAATTCTGACTTTTTTTCTCAATTGCGAGATATGAACTCAATTGTGAGAAATAAAGTAAGAATTGTAAGATATGAAGTCAGAATTGCAGGATATAAACTCTCATTTACGAGATATAAATTTTGCGTTATAAAGTCAGAATAGCAAGATATGAAGTAATTTTTCTCAATTGCGTTATACAAATTTGCGATTCTGACTTTTTTTCTCAGAATTGTGAGATAAATTTGCAATTTTGAGCCATAAAGTCAGAATAGCAAGATATAAAGTCAGAATTAAAGGATATAAACTTGCAATTGTGAGAAAAAAGTAGGACTTGTGAGAGAGAAACTCACGATTCTGCCTTTTCTCACAAATGCGAGTTTGTATCTCGCAATTCTGACTTTTTTCTAGTAAGTGCGAGTTTGTATCTTGCAATTCTGACTTTTCTCAATTGTGTAATGCAAATTTGTGATTCTGCCATTTATTTTCAGAATTGTGAGATATAAGCTCGCAATTTTGAGTCATAAAGTCAGAATAGCAAGATATAAAGTCAGAATTAAAGGATATAAACTTGCGTTTCTGCCTCACAAATGCAAGTTTGTTTTTCGCAATTCTGAATTTTTTTCTAGCAAGTGCGAGTTTGTGGCTGAAATGTTGTTCCATAATAAAGCTGAAATAAAATAAATATAAGATGAAACAATTAGAAACAAATTTTCAGAATGGAAATAAAGCTATTAAATAGAAATGAAAACTTAAATAAAACTGGTTCAAAATATTAATAAATACTAAAATGTCATATTTTAAAATATTATTATAGCTTATCAGCATAGCATAATAGATACTGTAATTATTAGTATTGTCCATTGGGTTTAAATGTTGAATGTCACAGGTGTGTTTCATTTCTTTTTTTTTTTTGAGCCACAATAGATGGTGTCTCTGAGCAGTACATCACAGGAGCGTTCCATGTTCCCATTTGCATGTTACTTCTACAGAAGTGTGTGTGTGTATATGTATCTGCATGTACGTTGAACCTGTTTTGCCAGCATTGAAGAACTAACATATAGTTCCAGCCTCATGTTTTTCCCTGTGAATAATTAATAGGTAAAAGACTGTTACATCCCAGAGTCATGTCAAGGGGGGCGGGGGGAGTCCCAGCTGTAGATGTCAGCCAGTGTTTTTTTAGTCTTTTCCTTGTCTCGTAATTCTGGCCAGCAGCATCCTCATCTTGCGCTTCAGGGCAGTGTTACTCAATAGAAGGCACGTATGAAAAGCTAAAACTCACGTAGGAGGATTATCAGTACTGTTATCACCAAAGAGCAATTATTCCTCACAACCTCTTGATCTCTGAGTAAATGTGGGAGAGATGTCGGTTGTGGAGGGGATTCCTGAATTTGGGATGATCACTGGAGCACCGTCGAGAGTAATAAATCACTGTAATGAAGCACTAATGAGTTTCTGTGGTTATTCAAACACTGGAGGTCCAGCCAGATGTGTTTATATGTGGGAGAACTTTCCTTTTAATGGAAATTTTTGCTATGGTTTTCCCAGCTTGACCATGTTGTATAAACTAGTAAACCCAGTGGTTTTGCATTATAGTGGTTTTGTTTGATACGGAAAGATGTCTTTGTTTTGGATTCCATATAATGAATTGATATGGTGACCACATGCTGTCAACTTCCAAAAACAAAGACCTTGAAAGTGGACTGTATGACTTTATATCATAATCTTGAGGAACAGATTGAGCCCTTCACACTAAAAAAAAGGTTGCTTTAAAGGGATAGTTCATCCAAAAATTAAATTTACCCCATGATTTACTCAGCCTCAAGCCATCCTAGGTGCTTTTTTATGATGGATGGATGCACATTTTTCGGGTGAACACCTGTTCATTGCCATTATAAAGCTTGGAAGAGCTAAGACATTTTTTTTGTATAACTGAAATTATAAAAATACACCGAGGTTGATTTGAGGGTGAGGAAATCACAGGCAATTTAAATTTTTAGGCGAACTCTCCCTTTAAGAACTGTTCACGAAAGGTTTGTTGTGGAACCAAAAATGGTTCTTTTTGGAATGTCCAATTTGGAACCTTTATTGCCAATTGCTTTGGCATCATTGAGAGGGAAAATTTTCATTGAATATTGACTTGAAAGTTCACTTTCTTCCTCTCACAAAGCTGTTGTTTGACTTCAGAAAACAGAACATAGTGCAAAGCTACTTCTGTGCTCTCTTTTTGAGCCCTGATCTTTCATTATATGGAGAAAGCAGCTTGTTTTGTGTTTGTCATGGCATAAAAGAAAGGAATATGGTTTTGGAAAGACATGAGGGTGAGGAAAAGATGACTGGAATTTCAGTTTTGGGTGAACTATTTCTTTATGCCTGCTTTTCTTAGAGCTAGCGATTAATTGCATGGGGATTAACAAGAAATGTAATTACTAGTGTTGCATTACTGTATTGCCCCGGTCACTGGGTTCAACTTCCCCTCTCAGGTATATTATTGTTTACCAGGCTTACCAGGCATTCTGTTCTCGGCTGTGCAGCGCTGCAATGCTGTCATTCAACACGGCATGTCTAAACATGCTCTAGTCTCCAATGGTCTTTCTTAAGATCCTTTGAAGACGGCTTTGAGTACTTAGACAAACAGCTCCGTCACATGGCTCTACACTATAAGGGTTTATTTACAAGCAACTTCTCCATTGGAGTGCTCAGATTAGTTTAGTTCAACTTTCAATGACTCACAATGTACTAGTACTAAAGAAGGTTCATGGTCTCTTTTAAATAATCTGTCATTTTGCTGTGTTCTTTGCATTATGTTCATAGTATACAAAGCCCACACAACACATTCTAGGTATAAATCGCATAAAGCTTTCACTTTTAATTTGCAAGTCTTGCAAGTTTTACTAAAAAGGACATGAGGTTGTACAAAACCAGAATTTTGAATCTAAAGCTTAACATTCAGCTCTTCAGTAGAGCTTTGCAGATGGGCCCCTTCCTTAGTGGTCTTTTCAAGAGATCAAGTGAATGGCCTCCTACTCAAAAAGTGGACTACTTAACTTGGGGTCCTTATGGGATTGACCCTGCCAAAATGCTAATGATATAGGTGGGGTTTAAAGCTACAGTGTGACTGAAACATTCTTCGATTCCATTGTGGGATAGCTATACACCATGCCATAAAGTTGCTATAAGTCAAAAGTTTACATACACTTTACGTATTTATTTTACCAAAATATGAGGGATCATACAAAATGTTATGTGCAATACTGTTTTATTTAGTACTGCCCTAAATGAGATATTTATCATAAAAGACGTTTACATACAGTCTACAAGAGAAAATAATAGCTGAATTTATAAAAAATGACCCTGTTCAAAAGTTTACACACACTTGATTCTTAATACTGTAACCTGAATGATCCATAGCTGTTTTTTTTAGTGGTAGTTACTGAGTCCCTGTTAACTACCTATGATTTTGAGATCCATCTTTTCACACTTAGGGACTCATGCAACTATTACAGAAGGTTCAAATGCTCACTGTTGCATTAAGAGCCGTGGGGTGTAAACTTTTGAACTGAATGAAAATGTGTACGTTTTTTTTAATTTTGCCTGAATATATATATATTTTTTTTATTTAGTACTGCCCTTCAGAAGCCACAGAATATACTTTTTCCCCAGAAGACAAAATAAGTTACATCTTTAACCCTGATCTTCAAATTCCAAATGTTTTCACCCCCGACTCTTAATGCATTGTTTTTCTTTCTGGAGCATTAATGCATATTTGAACCTTCTGTAATAGTTGCATATCAGTCTGAAAAGATGGATCAGAGTTCAAAAGAGAGTTCAAACACACAAAAATGCTGAAAACCACAGAATTTGTGGGACCTGAATTTTTCTGACAGTGGGGCAGTTGAACTGTTCAGGACAAATCACTAAATCTACTAAACAATATCACTACTACTAACAAATTACTAAAAAAAAAACAAAAAAAACAGCTGTGGATCATTCAGGTAACACAGTATTAAGAATTCAACTTCAACTAAGTTTTCTTTTTTTTTTTAGGTCAGCTACTTTTTATGGTGGAGCAACAGTTCAAAAAGCAACCAAGTTAAAATGTTTACATGCTTGTATAATCTACCTGAATAACCTAAATACTGGTTTAATGGTATTTGAAGCTAATTCTACGGTTGAGTGCTGTGACAGTAATGGAAGAATTCACTTTAAGTATGTAGAACAAAACTACACGCCCTCAATTTGTAAGCCAATCCCTTATGTGTGCATTTGTGTGGCATATGTTTCCGCCCTGTGAAGTTGCAAGTATTCTCTTGGTTAATCTGGGAATTTTTGGACGCTGTCATTCATGTATCTCATGCATTAGAGTTTTTTTATTAAATAGAACACTAAAAACATTTTTACCTATTCACTTGCTAAGCTGTGTTTCAAAAACATTAAAATATTTAGTTTTCTGTTAAACTAAAGTATATCTTTTGAAAAACTTCAAATATGTTGTCTTTTTAAATTGTAAATTTAAATCATATTGTTGCGAATCATCAGTAATATTATGAATCATCTCAAAGCTGGCGGGTTTAGTTCAGAGCTTAGCTTATTGAGGATTTTTTTTTCAAATCCCTATAGAGAAAATAAAAGGGAAAAATACCGAGCATGCTGCATTTGCACTGCTGTGGACTACCGGTGTACTCTGTCAGTGTTAGCCTGACTCCTGAGGTGTCTTTCCATGAGAAATATGAACTACTTCTTGAAAAACAGCCTGACTCATTGTGTTATTTTCCTGTAACACTTTGAGCCGCGGAAGTAATGGTGCATCATTTAAAACTGCTGAATGCCTGGAGAAACAGTCGCCACTTTAAGCTTATATCTTTACATTCGCAAGCAGAATGTGGTGGTCTCATTTTGGTCAGCAGTTTTTTCCCCATGCCTGTCCATCTGTAGAAATGTATTTTGGAGGCAAAACATTCTGTTCAAAAACTCAAAACATTCCTAAAATAGATGCTAAGCATGGGTATATACACTCTCCAGTGTGTTTCTCTGTAAAGAACTGTATGTTTTCACAGTCTTATTTCAGGAATGAAATGTCATGCAGGTTCAGACACATGTACATGAGTTATGTAAGAGAGATAAGTGAGTGTTTATTTAAAAAAAAAAAAAAAAAACTCGGGAAGATGATGTTCCTGCAGGTATGGTGACGATGCAGGTGTGTAATTTTGAAAAGCTTGTGTTCTGTCGGATCTCAGAGCAGCAGAGATTGATGGGGTTTCCGCTCACAACCGGCAGCAGTGACGTTAAAAGTAAGGTCTCTGTCCGAACGCCGAGCGGCGAGTGCTGTGCTGACCTAATTCTTCCCACACTGGATCTGTGACTGGGTGTTAAAAGTCATGCTTGGCTTTAAAGAATCTGAGCCGACTCCTACTGTGTCATTCGACTTTTAGCCTGTACCCGTGTGCTTTTAATTTACTGTAAATTCATGTCCACTAAAGTGCTTTTGAATGCGCAACGTTATTCTATTTGTTGACGTACACTACCAGTCAGAAATTTGGACACACTCTCTCATTTAATGTTTTTTATAGAAGTCTCTTATGCTCATCAAGGCTTCATTTATTTGATCAAAAATACAGAAAAAACTGTAATATTGCAAAATGTTATCACAATATAAATTAATGTTTTTTATTTTAATATACTTTACAGTATAATTTATTCTTGTGATGCAAAGCTGAATTTTCATCAGCTGTTACTCCAGTCTTAAGTGTCACGTGATCCTTCAGAAATCATTCTAATATGCTGATTTATTATTAGAATTATCAATGTTGGAAACAGTTGTGTTGCCAAATATTTTTTTTGCAACCTGTGATTCTTTGATGAATGACAAATTATTGTCAAGTTATATATTATATTATATTATATTATATTATATTATATTATATTATATTATATTATAATATAATATAATATAATATAATATAATATAATATATATATATATATATATATATATATATATATATAAAATATATAAATAAGAAGAAAACCTTTCTATTTTAACCTTTTTAACCTTTTATTGATCAAAACATCCTGAAAAAAAAGTATCACAGTTTCCAAAAAAAGTTAAGCAGTGCAACTGTTTCCAGCACTGATAATAAATCAGCATATTAGAATTTTTTTTTTTTTTTTGAAGGATCATGTGACACTGAAGACTGGAGTAATGATTCTGGAAATTAAAATTGAATTACAGATATAAATTAAATTTTAATGTATATTAATATAATAAAACATTGATTTACATCGTAATAATATTTTACAATATTACTTTTTTCTGTATTTTTGATCAAGTGAAAACAGCCTTGATAAGCATAAGAAACTTCTTTAAAAAAAACATTAAATGAGAGGGTGTGTCCAAACTTTTGACTGGTAGTGTAATTTCAACATTTCAAGCAGTCCCGCCTCCTTTTTAAAATGGGTAATAGCGTTTCATTTATATCTTCTAGAGAGCATTTGATTGGACAGAACATTTGATGAGAAGCTGAAGTGTAGGGTGATGTCATCAAAATCGTTGATCCATATTTGTGGAAGTTAGAGATGTATGTTTTGAATGCCTGTATCTTGTAATTGCGAATTTTGTCATTGTTTTGAAACACAGTAGCTTATAGATAACCTTAAGACTAACATATTTATACTAAAAGCTAAAAAACTTTAAATGCTAAATTAATATGGATTATACGGAGGTAAGATGTAAAGAAAATACCATTTCTGAAGACAGTCAGTTCCCCTCAGAGATTCATATAAACCCCTCAGCCTCAGTTTGCTATTTAAAATTGTCTTCCTGTATAGTGTTTTTACGAAGCATCATCAGTCGTCCATATTGTTTGTTTTGTTGATGATTGCTGCTGAAAATGGTCAGTTATTGTCATGTTTTGGGCTGTACTACTCGGACCAGGAAAAACATTTGGAGTACTATAGTCTGCCAAAAGTTATAACAAATCAAAGAGAAGAGTGTAAAAAGGTGTTTGTGGTTGGCCACTGAACCAGGATTTCCAGAGCAAGAATCTTGACAACATTTGTGTTGGTTCTTATCATTTCTAGTCAGGTAGATGAAATATTAGACTAATATCTTAATAAATACTGCTTGTATGTATCTTTATCATCTATTAACTTTAGTTTGTCAAAATATTGCACCCTTTCCTGCTTACTAAGTCCTCCTCTATATGATTAAGCAGCTTCCACATGGTTTTTCCATGGTCTAGACAGCAGTACAGCATATTCAGTAGTACATTAGCCATGCAATCCATGCTGTTATTTACATCTTGAGTATCACCAATATGGCCACGCATGACGCAAGTGCAAACCCATCATGAACGGTGAGTTTGCTCTGCCTGCTACAGTATTTTCTCCTTAGTTTTGTATTCTCCTAAATAAACCTGAATCATTCACGTTCCACCAGCTTCATCCCCTCGTTTTGTTTTAAGCTGCTATGCATGTTTTTGTGAATTCACTGAACCATATTTTATAAATTACCCCTTTGGTGACATGAATGGCAGCTATTGTCGGATTCCCATGGCAACATGTCTTGCTTATTGTTCCAGGTGTATTGCATTATTTATTGGTTGTGCTTATTTTCATGAACATCATGCTGAATTTAACTCTGACAGTTCTGATAACTGCTTTAGTTTTATTAAATGCAAATGACACGTAAGAGTGATTTGATTTCAGTCTCCTTGGCTTTTTATGTTCCCACCAACACATAATGTATTTTGTGTCACTGGCACCATCAGGTACAGTAGATATTATTGTTTCTTGTGCTCAAATTCTCTTTAATAATTTCAACGTCAGGCATGACTGCAGACATTTCCAATATTTTCAGCATAGTAGCACACTGGTAACTGGTTACTGGTGTGAAAATACTGAACATTATTTGCTTTGGGTTTTAAGAAAAAAATCTCAAAGTTGTTTTGGTTTGCAGGAAATGGGATGTAATTTAGCCTCAGTGTTTTTCAGAATTTATTTTCTGGCTTTGGCTCACTGGATACCTTAATAGGCTTTTATGTTCTGTGCAAACAGATTTAACTTTAATTGACACGCTTTGTTAGCTCTAATGACTGCAGTATCAGCATTTATGATGACCTCAGTGTGTACAGTATGTGTATTCTCCTTGATGTTCAATGACAGGATAATGCAAGCTAATCTTCTTTTCTATTATGTTCTCCCCTCAGGACCCTGCGGGCATATTTGAGCTGGTGGAGCTTGTGGGAAATGGGACCTACGGACAAGTATATAAGGTAAATAACGCTGTATGATAAGTCAGATGTATGACTGAGTATGTCTATCCAGTTCAGTTTTGGAAACATGTTTCGCCTCAGCTGTTTGCTTCAAAGTTTTCCCTCTCCCGCCCTCAAAGATCTGCACTTACCTGTTAGTGGCTCAGCAGCTCTTGCGTTATACGTGTGGTATGTTTAGACGTGTCAAGACTCATATGTTTTCTTATACTTCTTCCCATTTCTATGAGAGATCATTCACCCCCTTCTGCTACCTACTCAAAACTAGTTGGTGTGAGTCAGATTTTTCAATTGGAAATACTTAAATGCATTTTTTGGTCGGGGTGATTTGTTTGTGAGGCTTAGGATTTGCAAACAACATTGAGGAAAATATCAGGTTAAGGTCATTTTGATGGTCTGACCAGGTTGACTTGGTTCTTTTTTGGTTTGAAGGTGAAAAGACTTGCGTCATTCCTTTAGTCTTCATCCACAGTGATCAGAGCGCTAATTCGGGGATGATTGATGCGTGCTCAGAGGATAATATTATTGATCTGTTTTTTTAAATGAAGAGAATGCCGATCAAAGTGTCGGATTTGACGCTTGGAGACTGAAGGCACGAGCGGATGATGTAGGAGCAGTTAAGCGGTCTGTCAATCTGAACCGCTGTCATTATGCAATACTTTTAAAGGATTAGTTCACCTAAAAACTGAAAATCCGGTCATCATTTACTCATCCTCATGTCATTCTGAACCCATATGAGTTTTTTTTTTCTGTGAAACCCAAGAGGAAATGGTAGAATATTAATGCCACTTATTTCTGTACATTGAACAGGGTTTGTACAAGGTGCTTAAAGTGCTTGAAGTACTTGAATTTGACTTTTTGAAATTTAAGGCCTGGAAAGCCATTGAAAATAGCAATATTCCTGAAGTGTTACTTGAAAAGTGCTTGAATTATTGAAAGACAATGTATCTATGAAATAAGTGTTCAAGTTTTTTTTTAATAAGCACCCATCTTTTAACGTAAAATTTAATTCAACGCCATTAAAAAAAAACTGTTTTTTCTGATCATTTCAGTTAATGTCATTAAACTAGCGAGCAAAGCCACTGAGTAAATGGGAAAAATGCTTTCACTGAAGATGTGAGAAGACAGATGAACCAAATCAATTGAGTCATTTACGGTAGAACCGCTTCAATTTATTCAAATACATTCAGACAATTCAGTTTTACACTTCCAGAATGTCAAAGCGGTTTCGCAGATCTGTTTTCAGTACAGTTATAAAACAAAACAAAGAAAGAAGCAAGTATACACTTATACAAATCCCTTAAGAAAATTAACCATGGTTTTACTATAGTAAAAGTGTAGGTGTACTTCAGTAGTAGTACTTTGCCTGTGCTTCACTTTATTTTTGTCATTTTGTTTTATTTTATTTATTTTCATTTTTATATATATATATATATATATATATATATGGTGGTTAACGGACATACATTTTATAAATGAAAGTTTATTAAAGTGTAGTTTAACATTTTGAATTCTGAATGTTTTCATTCAATAAGGTGGTCCACGTGATATCGGTGGTTCAACCGTAATCTTTTTTGTGCGTAATGAAAACAAAAAGAATACCTTTATACTAATATTTTATTGATGTCCTTACTACCTTTCTGGCCCTTGAATGTGGTAATTACATTGTTGTCTCTGCAGGGTCAGAAAGCTCCTGGTTTTCATGAAAAAATCTTTATTTGTGTTCAAAAGATGAACGAAGGTTTTATGGGTTTGGAACGACATTAGGATAAGTAATTAATGACATTAATTTCCATTTTAGTGTGAACTTTCTCCATTTGAGTAAGAATGTTTTGTACATACATATGGAGTTATTAGACAAATAAAAGAAGTGAAAGAGGATGTGGTTGTGATTGTCGCTTTAAAGTCCTCGGAGAAAGCCGCAGTTAGCAGAAGTTTTTGGGCTTGACATTGAGCTCTCTGTGCGAGTGCAGTCAGTATGCTGAGAAAACCAGTAGGAGGTGTGATTCTGAAGTGTCGCCCACTTGTGAAGGTGTATGAAGGGGTCATATCCTATCAGGTGCTAGATTTTGTTTCTCTCAGTCTCGCATGATAAGAATGTTTTGGTAGATTTTATCTCCTTTTTATGGAAAATGAGACAGATGCATCACAGCAAAAGATGAACTCTGCTAATCAAACGGGCACCCTTTGTTTATAGTTGGCATGTGTTAATGAGAGTGAAAGAGAAACGGCGTGAAGAAGGGAGAAAAAAGAAAAATCATGTGAGACAGTGGAATTCGCTAATTTGTCAGCTGAATCGGGGCATAACTGTACTGTCATTCCTTATTAATTGACTTGTGTGCTTACACCATTACCAAGAATTCCTTTGCTCAAAACCATGTTTTCTGAGTGCAATCCCTGAGTTGTTATAGGATCTTGGTGTTCTTTAACAGGTTTTGTGACATGTATGCTATCTTAAAGGGATAGTTTGCCCAAAAATGAAATGACCTTTGTTCATCTTTAGGACACAAATTAAGATGTTTTTGATGAAATCCGAGAGCTTTCTGACCCTCCATAGACAGCAAGGGTCCTACCACATTCAAGGCCCAGAAGGGTACCAAAAACATGCACACAAAAAGTATTCTCAGTTGCACTACTGATGTTACATGGACTTTTGTTGATGTTCTTGGTACCTTACTGGGTCTTGAATGTGTCAGTTGCATTGCTGTCTATTCAGGGTCAGAGAGCTCTTAATTTGTGTTCTGAAGATAAACGAAAGTCTTACGGGTTTGAAAATGACATGAGGGTGGGTAATTAATGACACAATTTTCTTTTTTTTGGGCAACTAACCATTAAAGTCTGTTTAATATACTATTGTACTTCTAAATATTGATACTTTTGGCTGATATATGAATTTTAAATGTCCAATCCTTTTCTTCTGAAGACAGAAATATTGATGACTCATCCTGCACTACACAGATTTTTGTCCAATCAAATGCTCTTTTGAGTGAATGCCCCTCCCCAATCCCTCAGTTTATATCTCACAATTTTGAATCTTTTTCTCAGATTGTGAAATCACATTTGCTTGTTATATAAAGTCAGAGTTGCAAGATATAAATTTGTAATTAAAAAAAAGTCAATTGCGATATTTTGCAATTCTGACTTAATTTCTCAAATTTAACAAGTTTTGTTTTACAAGTTTGAAAGACAAAAATGGTGTTAGAATTGTGAGACTTAAACTCGCAATTGCGAGTTACAAAGTCAGAATTACGAGATGTAAACTCGTCATTCTCATTTCGCAATTGACTTTTCTTAGATTTGCAAGATATTAACTCACAATTACTAGAAAAACTCACAATTCAGACTTTTTTCTAGCAATTCTGTTCAGATTTTAAACTCGCAATTGACTGATATTATCTCAGACTTGTGAGTTTGTCTCACAATTCTGACTTCATAACTTGCAGTTGAGTTTATATCACACAATTCTGAGGAAAGAGTCAGTATTGAGTTTATATCTCATAATAAACTAAAGTCAGAATTGCAAGATAACTCGCAATTCTGAAAAAAAGGTGTTTATCTTGCAATTCTGAATTGCAATTGCGAGTTTAGATTACTCAATTCTGAGAAAAATATCAGAATTGTGCATTTATATCACAGAAGTCTGACTTTTTAACTCACAATTGTGAGTTTATATCTTATTATCCCAAGTCAGAATTGCGAACTCGCAATTGCAAAAGAAAAGAATTGTGAAATGAAAAAGTTGCAGGTAACTTTTTGAAAAAATATTTATTCAGTGGCGGAAACAGGCTTCCATAGATTAATAGAAAAGAAAGAAAAAAAAAAAGGAAATAAACTATGAAAAACAACTGTCCAGTCCATAACATTGTAGAGAGAAAACGAGAGTGGTGCTTTGCTTTTTCACACACACACACACACACACACACACACACACACACACACACACACACAAAATGCTGTAGAAACAATTTTCACTCATTAATTCCACAGAAACAAGTGACACATTGAATCAAATGTGAAATTTGAAAGTAGAAATCTGAAATGGTGTTATTTACAGCTTTAGAAAGTCATGTTTTACAGTATACACACAGATTTCTGCCATGAAGCAAGTGTTCTGTGATTGTTTTTAGGCTGTTGCTAAGTGGTTGATAAGGTCTTCTGGATGGTTGATTTAGTGTTTCTTTACAGTTTCTGGTGTGATCTGGGTGGTTCTTTGGGCATATATATGGTTGCTAGGGTGTTTCTGCGTGGCTGCTAGGGTGTACTGAGTATTAGCTTGGTGTTTCCTTATTGTCCAGCCCTCTTTTAATGCAAGTATTCATTTCTTATCTTTTAATTGCAAGTCAGATGGCTTAGTAATGTAATAGTGCACCTTTAACAAGCTAAACCATTTGACGTGTAATTCCTATCCATAACCTGAACAGGATGAGCTACTCACCGAAGTTTAACGCTTAGTAATAGTATGAGCAAGTGTGAGCAATAGTAATAGTCATGATTTCCTTGGCAAACATATTTTCTAGACATTCCCTCAACTCTGTCCCGCCTCCTGATTCTAACAAGGTTTAGATAAATGGGTAGCCTGGTAGCAGGTAGTGATGTTTAGTTTTTATTTTACCTTGTAAAAGTACTTTCTGTGTCTGTGCCATGAAGAAAGCACAGTCTGTGGTGTTGTGCACCGGATTTGCGTGGGCTAATCAGTCCAAATATATATATAAAAATGAATATAAAACACACTTGCTCATTTACGTGTGGGAGTTTTTCAAAAGCACAAGCGCCTGACATCTTTCGTAATTCTGATATTATTTAAAACAGCAGGCTTCCCATTTATCATCATATGTATGTGAAAGCTGAGTAGTTTCTGAACCAAATTAGACATTTTGTCATGACATTCTGATGGCTTTGGTGAAGCTGCATTCAGGTCACAATCAGCCATGATTGACTGAATGTTTAGTGCGAAAGAAATAATAGAGGCAGGAAAAATGATGAATCATGGTATTTATGTATTGATGAATAGTTTTTCTGTTGACACCCATGACGTTTCTCCTGACTTTTGATACAAGATTACGTGCCTCTTCTTTTGAGTCGGACTGTTGATTTGAATGGCTTCATTATGCGAGTTCTTTCATCTATTACTTTTATTTGTTTTCTTGTTAATGTGAAATCAGTCATTATTTATCTTTATGAATATTGTGGGCTAAGTAGAATGCAACATTTGTGTTTATCTTTTATCTATTCAGTTAACTAGTGGATTTGTAATGTCATTTCAGATAATAGTTTTGCTTTGTTTGACTTTTAGAGAATAAACATTGATTATTGATGACGTATTTCTTTCATTTTTATTTCTTTACAACACAGATTATAAAATAATCCTAAAAACAATGTATCAAAATAGGGTTGTCATGATTCTTCGATTCAAATCAAGTACTAAATTTGTAGAAAATCCTTGACTGCAATTTGCCTGTGTTGAGTAACCAGCAAAATAATGGAAGTGGCACATTCTATGAACGATAATCCATGAAACTTATTATTAGGCCTTTTCCAAGGCTGCTTCTCAAAGCGGCTGTGTTCACAGTAAATGCTGCTCCACACAAACTATTACCATTTTACACGTGTGGAGCATCTCAAACTCCATCTCTTCATAGTGTTGTGAGTTTGGGTTTATTATAACGTTCATCTGGGAATGCAATGTGTGCTATTTCATCAGCTTTGCAAGGTAAATCATTTATAAACCTATGCAATCTCAGAAGAATAGATCAATATTTTTCCCAATATGCTAAATGTTCGTCACAATTTCAAAATAAAAGATCAAACAGTCACAGTCACAGCAACTATCCACTTATTCAAGAAATTACAGCAACTGTAGCATTTCTGTCATAAAAGACGGCCGGATATTTAAAATGAAGTAGACATCTGAATTAAATGTTGTTTAGTCAATAATAAACAAGGATTAGGTGGTGCAGTAAAGTAAAAAATGCCGACCCTGCAGTTATTTGTTATAATGCATAATGTAATTAGCTCTGTTTATAATACATTATGTGTTTTAACAGTTTTGTTCATTGAAACCATATGATTACTTGCTTTTGATACTTTATTTGAACTAACTATTGTTGCCTCATTGCTATTATATATGTATTTGAAGTCATTTTTAAGGCTAGTGATCACTTGGATCTATTTTTATTACCACAGACACAAACAAGTATTATAATTACCCGATTAATCGTCAGAATAATCAACAAATTACTTGACTACCAAAATAATCGTTTGTTGACAACCCTATATCAAGGTTTGCTTTTGTGCCAATTTTATTACCACAAAAAAAGTAATTGTAATTATTTGATTAATCGGCTGATTACTTGTCTATAACAAAAATTGTTAACGTCAGCACTTTATCAAGGTTCACTTTGATTCAATTTTATTACCACAAAAAAGTAATTATAATTACTTGATTATTTGATTAATCGTCAGAATGATCAACGATTACTTGACTACCAAAATAATCGTTAGTGACAGCCCTATATCAAGGTTCACATGGGTCTATTTTTATTACCTCAAAAAAAGAAATTATAATTACCTGATTACTCGGTTAATAATCTGAATAATCGACTGATTACTCGACTTCCAAAGTAAAAGTTAGTGACAGCCCTATTTCAAGGTTTACATGGATCTATTTTTATTACCACAAAAAAAAATAATTACTCAGTCAACAAAAATTGAATTATTTACTCGATTATTCGACTACCAAAATAATCGTTAGTGACAGCCCTATATCAAGGTTTACATGGATCTATTTTTATTACCACAAAAATATTATTATAATTACCCAATCACTCAGTTAATTGTCAGAATAATCGGCTGATTACTCAACTACCAAAATAATCGTTAATGGCAGCCCTATATCAATGTTTGCATTTGTGCCAATTTTATTACCACAAAAAGTACTTATAATTACTCGATTAATCGGCTGATTACTCGACTACAAAAATAATCATTAGTGACAGCCCTATATCAAGGTTCGCTTTGATCTAATTTTATTACCACAAAAAATAATTAGAATTGCTCAGTTATTTGATTGATTAATCATCGGAATAATCAACCAATTACTCAACTACCAAAATAATCGTTAATGATCGATATACACAAAATATTAAGCAGCACAAATGTTTTCAACATTTATGATAATACTTGTTTCTTGAGCACCAAATCAGCATATTAAAATGATTTCTGAAGGATCATGTGACACTGAAGACTGGAGTAATGATGCTGAAAATTCAGCTTTGTCATCACAGGAGTAAGTTACATTGTAATAAAATGTACTATAATTTAAAAAAAGTCACTTTAAAATAATAACATTTTACAGAATTACTGATTTTACTGTATTTTGATCAAAAAATGCAGCTTTGGTTAAGAGAAGACTTCTTTTTATTAAAGATTTTTTAATTACATTGAATACTAAAACCATACTTTGCCCTATTAACTTAAATAAGCAAAGCAGATTGCAAAATACTACAGAAAAGTTCATCAGAAGTTTCAGGCCTCTGTCGGTGCAGCATTAGTTGGCCAAATCAGCAGCACTACCCATAGCTAATTTCACGGTGTCTGGAGCATCTTGGATGAATTGTGGTTAATTTCTTAAAAGTAAGTCGCTTAAAAGATCAAATGTGCTGGTCCATAGCAAAACCTTTTTCGTTTAGGAGTCAGTCTTGTTAAACAGATGTCTGCTTCACTCTATAGAGCTGTAGCAGCATGTCTCTGCATCTATGCTGGAGTTTGCAGAGCTCATCTTAACATGGTGCTTTTTGTACTGTAATTGTGATCCTGAGGAAAAAAAAAAGGGACTCACGTTCGCTTTACTCAGCCTCTGGATCTGTCTATTTGGGTCAGCTTTGAAAGAGAGTTGATTGCTGAGTGGTCTTATTCTTATTAACGGGGATCTTTGAACTTTCGGACTCCTGGATTGCCGCAAGGCGGTTTAATTAGTCCAAGGGTCTTAGGTTATGACCTCACTGACCTGCAAGAACAGATAAGCATTTGAGAAGTATTGATTGTTATATTTGACTAGATGCAGGTAGGCCATACATTGAAGTTATAGATTATAGAAAAGGAAACATTATAGGGCTGGGACTTGGTTAAATTCATCAGTTGTTGATTGGTTTTTGAGATGCATTAAGAAAATATACACTGTATTTATCTTTTAATACCAGTTTGATTTGTTCATAGACACTACCAGTCAAAAGTTTTTGAACTGTAAGTTTAATATTTTTTAAGTCTCTTTTTCTCCCCAAGAATTATTGCCTGCATTTATTATCCAAAGTACATCTAAAGTACTATCTAAAATAACTGCTTTCTATTTTAATATATTTTAAAACGCTGTACTTTGGATCAAATAAATGCAGGCTTGGTGAGCAGAAGAGATGACTTAAAAAAAAAAAAAAAAAAAAAAACATATCTTACTGTTCAAAAACTTTTGACTGTAGTGTACGGTGAATTTTCATTTCATGCCGACTTCAAGGAAAATCAGGAGTTTGATTTGCTCAGAGTCCCTGCAGAAAATCCCACACAGCCCTTTCTCCGATGGGGCATCATCTTGGGAGATCCAGAAAGCCATTAAAAACGTGCCCTGTATTAGAAAAAATAGGTTGTGGGTCAGGATGTGCTGCGTTGGGACTGCTCATCTCCCACTCACATGACACTGCTTTTGAGAGAAATCTGCTATGAAGGAAAGAGAAAAATGTTGGCACTTTTATCAAAGCTTGTGCGTTTTCTTTTCAGGCACTTTTAAAGGCATCACCATGTCAACAAACACCCTTAAAGGGATAGTTCACAGAAAAAATGAAAATTGTCATCATTAACTCACCCAAACCAGCATGACTTTCTTTTGTAGAACACAAATGTTTGTTTAAATAAAGTTTATGCTATTGTATTTAGTACAGTGGTTAGGCATTTTATTAACTTGTCATGCAGCTTTGACATTCTGCATGCTGTGTATCTCCTTTAGTTTTCCATGGAAGAGAGTAAATGATGATGAATTTTAATTTTCTGTGACTTGGAATTCTGACATGTAACTTCCTGTACTTTAATTATACCTGAGAAAGATTATGTGGGTTGTGTTGTGTAGATTAGGTGTGTGAGTTGACAAGTTTTATCTAGATTTTTCTTTTTTGATTGTTTCTGGCAACAGTGTTTTAGTTAGCTGTGCTTTAGTTTTTAGGTTCATTCCCTTTAAAGCACCATCAGTGCAGCCACAGACATTCAGATGGACATATTTGGCCTTTGAGCGTTGCATTTTTGAAACTGCATGTCAAGTTAAAAATAGTTCAGGTTTTAAATATGACTCAAGACCCCAGCTTTCTGTTCAGTTTTGTTGCACTCTGTTTCAGGCTGGAATACTATACAACTTTTTGCCTAGATTTTTGCCCTGATTTACATTTATGAACCAGTCAGCGCTGGTTGCTGAACATCAGAATCGGTCTGCAGATTTGAGTTGAGAAAATTATGTAGATTTTGTTTTTTTTAGCTTCAGACTGATTCTATTCAGTCAGAGGATATCATACACACTCAGAAAAAGACACAAAGGTTGTCAATGGAGCGGTACCTTTTCAAAGTAAAAATATATACCATTTAATATGTACTAATATGTGCACTTGAGGTACCAGTATGTAACTTTTAAAGTACTAATATGCACTCATAGGCTGGATGATATGATGTTTATTTTTACTTGCATTTACCTGCATTGTCCCACAAAATCACATCTATGTCCCGCAGCAGATCTGTTGCCAGGTGGTCACCCTAGAGTAGACCAGGATCTTTTTCATTTTAAAATGAAAATGCGCTCGTGTTAACAGGGTCTCAAGTGCTATAAAAGGCGCAAGCGAAATGGTCATGTGGTTCTGAATTTTGGTTTCGAATACTTTCCAATCAGCCTTACTCGTTATGGGAAAATAAGAGGTGTGCCTTTTAATTATATACCACCGAAGTGGCAGCTTTTGTACGATTTAACCACATATGTCAGATGGACTAACGATGTCCTTACTCGGTGTTGCCAAGTTGATGGTTTTCCCTCAGAATCGGGCTACTTTAAAACTGTTATTGTGGGTTTTTTTTCCATGTCCACAGGTTTAAGCGACCCCAATAATGTGATATTTAGCTCTTATAATGTAAATTTTATCAGGGGAACCCCACCAAAAAAACTTTGGACTAGTTGTAAGTATTAATTGGGTGAAGTTTTGTTGTGAAAGCCTAGCAACCCTGTCCTTACTACCTTTCTGGGCCTTTAACGTGTTTGTTGCGTTGCTGTCATTCTGTCATTAATTACTAGGGATGCACCAAAATGAAAATTCTTGGCCGAAACCGAAAACCGAAAAAGAGGAAACCAAGGCCGAAAACCGAAACACCGAAAGAAATTATGCCAATTATTAGTACCATTGCATTTATGGCCATGACTGTGTACTAACTTTACTAAAATCAAGGCATTGCAATTGCATAAATTAATATTAAAATTTCAAAGAATAAATCAATTACAAATTATGCAAATATTTATTTAGCACATTGCAACAATGCACAGTATAAAATAAAATTCAAACTAAAATATTTAACTTGACCCCACTCATGTGTACATTAAAACTTTAATTATCCATGTACTAAATTCCTTATTCGTTTTGTAGGCGTAGTCTTGTTTATGGACATGTGACTTCCGTGTACAGAGCGCTGACATTCAGTTTACTTTCGGTTTCTCTGCTATCCGCTATCTTCAGTGAGTAGTAGGCTAAATGTGTGTGCATGAATGTAAATCAATTTGTCATATTGCGATAATGTTACCGCTGCATGTCTGATTGTTGTCATTAGTCCATACTGTAGTTCAGTTCATATAGAATGTGGAGAAGCGATGCGCGTGATTAAGGAGCTAAAACCCGCGCAAGCGTCGCGTTTTTAAGGTGGAATGGATAGCGTCAATAAGAAGATGCGAATAAGAAGTTGGATTCAGCCTTCTCGCATATAGCGCCATTTCATCTGTGTGAATGTTTATTTTTACTATATGGACGGATTCTGATCGTATTTGTTTGTTTCAGCCTAAACCACCTCGGTGGACCTAATGACTGTGCAGTGCTGGATAATATAATGCTCATATTTCCTTAACGTTAGCTTTAAAAAGCAGCTACAGAAAACGAGCAAAGAACCTTTGTCAAAGAACATCACTGGCTTTGTCTAACGCGAGTTTATGCACTTTAAAAACCACTCGCGTTATAATCAGTAAAGCTATCTGCACGATATGATGAATAAATCTCTTACCCCTTATTTTCATTGTACACGTCTGCGGCACGTTACGGCTCCGATGCCCCGCGAAAAGTTTCTGAAGCATCCTAGAAGCGGTTCTCCGCGCTGCTTTGCTAAACATAAGCGCCTAGTTTATTTTTGACGGATAATAATAATAATCGTCTTGCTATCGTCACAGGCATCAGCAACAGACGATATCCCTGACTATCGTCGATACACGATAACATCCTGTTTCGGCCGTATTGTTTCGGTGAGAAAAGTCTTTCGGCCGAAAACCGAAAATGCACTTTTGGGCCATTTTCGGCCGAAAATTTTCGGTGGCCGAATATTCGGTGCATCCCTATTAATTACTCACCCTCATGTCGTTCCAAACCTATCAGACCTTTGTTCATCTTCTAAGCAAATTAAGACATTAAGATTTTTATTATTATTTTTTAATCAGAGAGATTTCTGACTCTGAAATTATGGTTCAACAACTGATATCACATGGACCAAAGATGTCCTTACTTAGTGTTGCCAAGTCTGCGACCCCAATAATGTGATATTTAGCTCCTGTAATGTGAATTTTACCAGGGGAATCCCACCCAAAAATGTGTCACGATTTTTAAAAGGGGATCCCCTTGAAATGCAATGGGGATAATTTTGGACTAGTTTTGAATATCAATTGGGTTGGATTACTACCTTACTGGGCCTTAAATGTGGTAGTTGCATTTCTGTCACTCACCTACATGTTGTTCCAAACCTTTGTTCATCTTCTAAGCAAATTAAAACATTAAGAATTTTTTTTTTTTTTTTTTTTAAATCCAAGCGCTTTCTGACTTTGAAATTACGATTTAACCACTGATGTCACATGGACTAAAGATGTCCTTACTTAATGTTGCCAAATCTGTGGTTTTCCTGCAGATTTCCTTTAACACTATTATCGTGGGTTGTTTTTCATGTCCACAGGTTGAAGCGACCCCAATAATATGATATTTAGCTCCTGTAATGTGAATTTTACCAGGGGAATCCCATCAAAAATGTGTCAATAACCCCTTGAACACGATTTTTAAAAAAGGACCCCTTGAAATGCAATGGGGCTAATTTTGGACTAGTTTCGAATATCAATTGGGTGGGTTTTGTGAAAACCTGGCAACCCTGGTGCCTATGGAAACTACTGTGGAAACAAAGACACCTACATCTTGGATGCCCTTGGGGTAAGCTAAAACATATCAAAATTTAATTTCAAAGTGAACTATCCCTTTAAGACATTAAGATTTTTTTTTTTTCCTTTTTTCTTTCTGACTCTGAAATAATAATGTGATCTTTATTTCCTGTAATGCAAATTTCACCATTTTTGGAACCCAACCAAAAAATGTGTAATTTACCCCCCAGGACACGATTTTTAACAGGGAATCCACCTCGAAATGCAATTGGGCTAATTTTGGTCTAGTTTTGATTATCAATTGGGTGGGTTTTGTTGTGAAAACCTGGCAACCCTGTCCTTACTGCCTTTCTGGGCCTTGAATGTGGTCTACGCAGGGTCAGAAAACTCTTGGATTTCATCAACAATATCTTAATTTGTGTTCCGAAGATGAACAAGGTTCTTACGGCTTTGCAACGACATGGGGGTTAGTAATTGATCACAAAATTTTCATTTTTGGGTGAACTATCCCTTTAAACTATAAATAACACTAAAATAACACTGATGATACTCAGTCCTCAGTTGTTCGGGCAACCCACCGACTTGATTTTGAAATGTCGTTTAGCACATCCCCAACTCAACCACCCACAACACCCTAATATTGTAGCAAGAAATATTTTACAGTGAAGCACCTGGAAATCTAGGTCCACATCATGAGTGAAGGCTTTGCAAGTTCTTCTCAGCCATACATTAAGATAACCACAGAGCTTACGGTTAAATAAGGAAGCTTCCACAATGAGGCTCTAAATAAAACACCAACTTCCTGCATTCCATAAGTGACTGCAGGGCATGTGGTCTTTTGAAGGCTGTTCTCTGAATGGAAGATGAGTGAAGCGATTCTGGCCTCTCCAAAGCTCTCTCGGAGACTGAGCTGAGAGGGTCACACCAGGTCACATGTCTCAGGAACAAGAGGAGCTGTCTGTAGAAGAGTGTGAAAATCACAAACCTCCTCCGCCTTCCAGGCCTGTTGCTAGGCTACAGAGAGGAAGTGGTGCGTTGTGCTTTCTTTTTTTTTTTTTTTCGCACTGGCACCCTGTGTCTACCGTTAAGCGGTACAAACACCAGGCTTGCAGTGACAAATGACTTCCTGATCCTGATTGTACAATAATAACTGTTCCGTTTTCACGACTTCTACAAAGACGTGTATATGTATATATGGCTGTCATCGCTGTTGTTTGGCTTCCCTGCCCTCCAGCAGATACCGTCTTAGTTCTCACGACTGGAGTGTTGAGTATAGCCAATAGCAGACGTGATGATGAAACCGCCCAGCAATGTCTTCCTCACAGCGTTTTGCGGCTTTGGTTACAATGCATTACTATCGCTAGAACTCTGATAGCCATTTACAGTCATTTCTGATATAATGGGAACAGACCTCAATATGCATTTCAGCTGCCAGTCTAGATTAGAAGGGTCTGCTTATCTGTTTGGTTTTTAAAAGCATTTATTCACACATAGGCTAGATTTTTTTTTTTGCTGATGAATATGACAAAGCCAGTCTTTTTTTTTAGAAGCTTTGTTGAAATTGTGTTATTCAGGTTTAGGTTTTGTTTAGAATCATATGTACTGTATGTGTACTATACTAAGTACAGTGAAACAACTAGAGTATCTCCTGTAGATGTGCAGTATCCAATGAATAGCACCCAACTTGATTATTCATTTCCATTTTTAATGTCTTTCTTGATTTTTCTTTCTTTTTTTATTTTCTTTTGCTTATTTTTTTTATTTTATTTGACTTCATTTAATTTTATTTACGTTATTCTTTATTTTATTTGATCTAACTTTTATTTGTTACTTAATTTTATTTTACTTTTTAATTTAAATTTATTTAATTGTATTCACTTTATTCTTTATTTTATTTGATCTAATTTTATTCTTTTACTTTATTTTATTGTACTTTATATTATTTTAACTTTTTTAGTTAACTTTATTTTATTTTATAGTAGCTTATTGTTTGTTTTTTTTACTTTTTGTATTTTATTTAATTTTATCTACCTTTATTTTTAATAATTTTTCACTTTTACTTTATTTTATTTTTTTATTTTACCCTGTTTTATTGTAGTTTATTTTACTATTTATTATTTTATTTTATTCCTAATTGTTAGAAAACTCTCTACTTTTTATTATATTTGTATTTTTTTTTACTTTGTTTTTTCTTTTATTTTACTTTAATTCTATTTTACCTTATTTTATTTAATTTTACTTTTTAATTTTTTGTTTTGTTTTACTTTATTTTTTTTATTTAATTTTACTTTACTCTTAATTTTATTTTATTCCTTGATTGTTTGGTATGTTTTACTTTTTATATTATTTTATTTTACTTTATTTTTTATTTGATTTAATCTAACATTTATTTATGTATTATTTTGCTTTTGCTTTTATTTTATTGTATTTTACTTCATTTTTTTAATTTTATTTTTAATTTTATTTAATTTTACTTTATTTAATTTTGCTTTACTCTTTATTACTTTATTTTATTTTAATTGTTTTTTGTACTTTATATATATGTACTTACTAAAATGCAAAATTATAATTTTATGAAATATAGTGAGGTCATGTGGTGACAGTCTGAACCACTTTGTTGTATTTTGCTTACTGTTTTGCATATTGTTTCTAAAAATACTGCTTGATGTATGGCACATACATGCAGTATGTTAATATTCCATTCTGAGCACAGTTATATTTATCATTAATACTGCATAGTCGGCACATTTGCGTCTTGCCTTTTTTTCATGGCTTATGGCAATTGAGGACAGTCTTATCTTATACATCAATGCTCCAGAACTTCTCAGTTAATCTCTGTCAAGATGCCAGATGGTTTTTCCAGTTAGCAGTCGGCCTTGTGAATCTCCCCATCAGGAGAGACGTGGAGCTGTAGGGCGCAAATCCATCACACATTCACCCCTTCACCACGTCTACACATCTGATTCACTAATATGCCAATGTAATTTATTACGATTAGCCAGATGCATTATTATGAGGATTGGCTCGTGTGCCCTGTCACAGATGTCTTCAAATTAGCCAAGATTTTTGTCCACTCGGCATATTTTTAGAGTTAAAAAGCTTCAAAACTCACGTTGTTCCAAACCTGTAAGACCTAAATTCATCTTTAGAACACAAATTAAGATATTTTTGATGAAATCTGAGAGCTTTCTGACCTTAATAAGGTAGCGACGCAACTGACACGTTTAAGGCCCAGAAAGGTAGTAATAGTCCATAAGGCATCAGTGGTTCAACCATGATGGTATGAAGCTACAAGAATACATTTTGCTTTATTTATTTTATTTAACTGTACTGTATTTTCATTTTCTTTTCCTTTTCTTTTTCTTTTTCTTTTCTTTTCTTTTCTTTTCTTTTCTTTTCTTTTCTTTTCTTTTTTTACTTTATTTTCTTTGACTTTCTTTTACCATTTTATTTAACTTTATTTAATTTACTTTTTTACTTTATTTGATTTAACTTCATTTTCTTGAATTAATTTCTTTTCTTTTTTCTTTTCTTTTACTTTATTTTTTTACTTTATAATATTTTATGCTTTACTTAGTTTTATTTTATTTCCCTTTATTTAATTTTATTTAACTTTTTTTTTACTTTATTTTATTTTACTTCATTATTGATTTCATTTGTTTCTTTTATTTTAAATCCAAGAGCTTTCTGACCTTGCATAGACAGCAACACAACTGACAACTGTTCAACGGTGATGTTATGAAGCTACGAGAATACATTTTGCGCAAGTTTTTTTTTTATAATTGTATTTTTTTACTTTGCTTTACTGTATTGTATTTTTAATTTTATTTTACTTTGTTTTATTTGATTTTATTTAACTTCATTTTATTTCATTAATTTTTTCTTTTTCTTTATTTTATTTTACTTCATTTTATTTCATTAACTTATTTTATTTTAATTTATTTTTATATATTTTACTTTGTTCTATTTTATTTGATTTTACTTCTATTTTACTTAATATATATATTTACTGTTTTACTATTTTATTTTATTTTAAATCCAAGAGCTTTCTGACCCTGCATAAAAGTGTAACATCATTGGTTCAACCGTAATGAAGCTACTATAATTCATTTTGCGTGCAAAGTAACAAAAATAACGACTTTTAGATATTCGTAGCTTCATACAATTATGCAAAGTCGAACACTTATCAGATAATGCCAGATATTGGCATTTTGGTCGATTCTATTGGTTGACCACTAGTAAAAATTTGTTATTAGATGCCCAAAATGAGATGAAGAAAGGATGTGAGCCCTATCTGAACTCAGTCCACGTCACGCCGTGATTCTTAAGCGTCTCTGTGTTCATTAAAATAGTTACAATTTCTCAACTCAGTGATTTTCTCATTGACTATGTTGATTTTACATAGCCATGTGGTTTGCTTGGGTTTCTCCACTTGTTAATACTTTCCAGTGGCGGTTGAAGTTGTTAATGAGCACTGGTGGGACTTGTATGACGCTCTTTCCTCATGTCCTCCTCTCTCTTTCCCACCTTTTTTTCGCTCTTCCCCTCCTCCTCTCACCGAAACATCTCCTCAAAGCGGTGGGAGTGTGTTGGGTGAGGAGATGAAGTGTGCATAATTCATTCTGAAGAGCACACACTGGGCGATTCTGCCGTTCAGATGAATGCACTTCTGCTCGGATCTGCTCCCGCTATTGTCCCGAAACGCGGGACCTGCTGGGCGCGCAGATGATCTGTGTCCGCGGTGTCTGTTTCTCTCGTTTCTGGTTATAAAATAAAATGGAGCTCGGGGGAAGTGGGGAACTTAACAGGTAAACAGGATTGAATTAGTTGGGGGAGACCCGGGACAGTGATTTCCATTTCCACATTCCTTCGGTTGCGTAACGCTTTTGGAGACTCGTCCAATCCAAACAGAGTTGTCATCTGGTGGCATTGTAACACACACGTTCGCAAACAAGAAATGGCACAGCCAAGAGCCCGATATCAGTCACACAGGTTTTTGGGTCCGTTTCAATCATTCTAGGAAGCGTGTGTGTTATTTTTTCGATGCTGTTACGTAATGATGCTGCGTGCCAGAGAGGCTCATGTCCACCTATTCTTCTGCCACAGATAGATGTCATGACCACATGTTCAATAATGCTGGCATGATGTTTGTATTATACATGTGAATGATATTTCCTCTCTCTTATCTTTCTCTCTTCAGGGACGTCATGTTAAGACTGGCCAGCTCGCTGCTATCAAGGTCATGGATGTCACAGGGGTAAGAGCAAGCAGCCACCTCAGTTTCCTGTTTCACTCACTCTCTTGGTTTTACACTTTCACTCTTCTCTTTTTGCATGATGTCATTTAAACACAAACATGCAGCATAAGTGAGCTAGATAGATGTTATATATTGCGCATAGGGGTGTGTGTGTGTGTATTAGGGCTGTCACTAACGATTCATTTAGCAATTGAGGGATTTGAGGGAGATATATATATATATATATATATATTTTGGATATATTTATATTTTTATATTTATTTATTTATTTATATATATTTTGTAGTAATAAAAATTAGGGATGTAACGGTATGAAAATTTCTTACCACGATTATAGTGACAAAAATGATCACGGTTATCAGTATTATCACGATATTGTTAAAATGTGCTGGAAATGTGTAAAAAGTACTAACACATAAATTGTTTCACCAAGTTTTATATTTAAAATTAACAAACAACATATAAAATGACTGTTGTTTGCACAAACACTAAAACAATAACATTACCAATGAGATTTTAAATTACAACATGACTGACAACAGTTCTCTTTGAAACGGTTATCTAATAACATGTTCGAAATGTTCAAATAAAGCTTTGAAAAGGTTTTATAAAATGGTAAACCTCACATTTCAGCCTTTAAATAAAGAAATGGTTAAGTCAAATCAATAAATGATTGTGTTTTATCTAAATAATTCTAGATGTATTATCTGAATTGTTTAAATGTGTAGAATACACATTTGCTTGTTTTTCATCAAACGATCAGTTAACAGCAGGGCATGCAAATTCGGTCCGCTTTAGCTAGACAAAAACTGCAAACAGGCTGAACGTAATAAGTCAATGTAAATCCACTCTCTGCCACTAGGCGGCACTTACAGAACAGCAAAGTTGTTTCCGTAAACTCCGTGGACAAAGCAGCATTGAGATTAACAACACTACTTTATTAGGTATTACATGGAATGAAGATAAAAACAAAATGCTTTATAATTTTGAAATGGGTTTAATAGGTGGAAAGCGCCACTTTCGGTATTTTGCTGATTACTGGGCCTCTTGAAACACTTTTGCAATGTTACGGCTCAGTTATTTCCGGTCATGTACAATTTCAGTGTGCTGTTAAAGTCCCTTTAAGGCTAGTCATTCCATTCGGCAGCCATCTTTGAAACGCCTCTCTGACAAGAACTACCTCATAAATATGTTATGTTAGTTGTGCTCCAACAGCGTTAAAAACGCTTAATTTTCAGGCTAGATCAGCCGGTGCGCATGCTCAGTACTGAGCGCCGACTGTTTCTATAGCAACCGGGACTTCTACCGGCAGCTGAGGTGACGTGCTGACTTTATTAATCAACGATTTGCTCTTTCATTAAGAAGGCGGGCTTTGTGGCAATAATGATCATTGCATTTTTCCCCATTCAAAATTATACGAGTGACACGTCTTGGGTATTCTATAGTCTTTGGCTGTAATTGTCTAGTTGACTTAAATGCCTAATAAAATGAGAGTTTTGCGGGATGATTTAAAAATCTGAAATTTTCAGAGACCCAAGAAGACATTCTGATGATTACTGTTTACAGAATTTTCCAAACTTAATGAAACGTGAAGTTTTAATCCAACATAAACCGATCTAAGAAAGCGGTGGCTGGTAATCAGTGTGATTGTTTCACCCCAGGGTGTCAGTGCTCCACAACACTGCAGTGTTTGTGAGATCTGATGAGTAAGATCATAATGAACCTTTATTTATCTGTATTAAATATGTTTAGTCACTATTCTGTGTCATCATTTCACTGTATGTAGCCTAATGCCAATATGTGAATAGTAGTCCCACTGAGTAGTCCCACTGTTAACGTGTTACTGTTAAAAATTATTTAAGTTTGTAACATTGTTAAATAAGGCAGTTACCGTACATGCATTCAGACATTTTAAACAATGGAATAAGCAGTAGGGGCTCGGAGTAAGAGCACCAACGCACACAAACCAATTAGCCATGGTTTTACTACAAATAAACCAGAAATTGCAATTTAAGTTAAACCATATTACCACAAATTAACTCGGGTTTGATTACAATGACCACAGATGGTAAAAAATGGAAAAAACATGGCATATAGTAATATGGTAAAATAAATAAATACACACACACACACACACACACACACACACACACACACACATATATATATATATATATATATATATATATATATATATATATATATATATATATATATATATATATATATATATATATATATATATATATATATATATATATATATATATATATATATATATATATATATATATATATATATATATATAAAGGGCTGTCAAACGATTAATCGCATCCATAATAAACGTTTGTTTACATACTATATGTGTGTTTACTTTGTATATTTATTATGTACATATAAATACACACACATACATGTATATATTAAAACAAAATGTATATATATTTATACCTGTATACAATTTAGATTATAAATAAATATAAATATTTATGATATAAATCTAAAATATTTTTCCTTAATATATACATGCATGTGTGTGTATTTATATATACATAATAAATATACACAGTACACAAATATATAGTATTTAAACATAAAAAATAAGTAAAGATCATGTTCCATGAACATATTTTGTATATTTCATAGTGTAAATATATCAAAACTTAATTTTTGATAAGCAATATGCATTTCTAAGAACTTAATTTGGACAACTTTAAAGGCGATTTTCTCAATATTTAGATTTATTTTATTTATTTTTTTGCACCCTCAGATTCCAGATTTTCAAATAGTTGTATCTTGGCCAAATGTCCTATTATAACAAACTAAAAGATGATCATGACTGGTTTTGTGGTCCAGGGTTAATGTAAAAGTGACAAAAAGCCAGGTATTTTTTTTTTGTCTTGTTAAAATACTTTAGTAAAAAAATTTAAAGTTTTATTCATGCTATTTAATAGGTTGATTCTCCTTCCCTGGTGCTGTCCAACCTTAGCTTAGTTTCATTGCTTGTTCCAACCAGCCTGACATAGCAACAGTCTCAACCAATGGCATTAGTTTGGGGTGGGGCAATGTGTTTGGCTTGACCAATAACAGACAAATGGAATGTTTGAGGAAACTTGTTTGAAAACAACAATTTCCCCTCAGTTTTGTGGTTGCTAGTGGCAAACACAACAGTGATATAAATGACCAAGTAAATGACTAAGTATTATTTGGTATAAGTTAATTATGTGCAGTAGTAAATCATACTGTAAAACCGTTTCTTGACAATGACTCACAGACCAAGAAACATGGTATTTTCCTGCTCTGTCTCAAGTGTTGTTTCTTTTATTTGACAGGATGAGGAGGAGGAGATCAAAGCTGAGATCAACATGCTGAAAAAATACTCCCACCATCGAAACATCGCCACCTACTATGGTGCCTTCATCAAGAAGAACCCACCTGGCATGGATGACCAGCTCTGGGTCAGTCTTCATTAGTTGTGAAATCATTAGGATATTAAATAATGATGTTCCATGAAGATATTTTGTCAATTTTCTACTGTATATCCAAACTTAATTTTTGATTAGTAATGTGCGTTGCTAACAACTTTATTTGGACAACTTTAAAGGCGATTTTCTCAGTATTTTGATTGTTTTGCACACTCAGATTCCAGATTTTTAAGTAGTTGTATATCAGTCAAATATTGTCCTATCCTAACAAACCATACATCAATGGTAATCTTCTTTATTATTCAGATGTATAAATCTCAATCTCATAATTGACCCTTATGACTGGTTTTCTGATCCAGGGTCACCTATATTAATGTTTTTTAGTCATGTTATATCTCAGATTTGCAGCCACATGAAACTAACTTTGTAGTAATATGATGCTTGCTTTACTTAAATAATTTAAGGTCTTTCTGATATTTAATAAGGAAAAAAAATGTTGGGTTTTGGGAGCCTAGATGTCAATTAGAAAAGTTGGATTTTGGATTAAAGATTATGAATACAATCCCTTTTTTTTACTTTGAAATAACATGCGCTGATGCACAGAAAGACTGGAATATGTTTAGACGTAAGAAGTTAAAGCCTCAAAAATAGCTTCGCAGGCACCGGTAAGGTAACGCTTACCAACAGTTGCTGATTTCTCACTCATACACGCAATGTTCACACTTTGCACAGAGGTGCCTATGCCGCCTTGTTTTTATCTGTATGCATTGAACGCAAACTGCCATCCTCATTTCCTTTGCGGTGAGCTTTGTCGCTTTCTTTGCCTGGCAACATAAAGATAAGTGACACACTTGCAGACATTCACATTCATTGGAGCATGTGGTCAGGACAACCACCCCTCGATTGGGCGCCTTTGTAAGAAGGATTTCCCTTAGAGGAAAAACAAAGTTGCCAACTCAGCAGTCGTGACTTTGGAGAGTCCCAGAAGCCAAACATATTTAGACCCATTTGAGGGCCAGCTCAAGAGAGCCAATAGGTGTATCAGAAAAACCATCATTTTATGCTCATAAATTATATTTATTGACTTTTATTGAGCCCCTGTGGCCCTTAATGAGAATAGGGCACTTTTTATAAGTCTCCTGGGAGAAAAACTTAAGCCAAAGAAGTAAAAACACAGCTAGGTTTGGAAGTTTTCATGTCTCTGGTCCTTACTAAATCTCTATATTAAGGCAAAGATAGGGCTATAGGAAAAAAGAAACTGTGTGGCTCGTTTTATATTTTTGTGTCAGATCTAATCTGGAGACTTTTTTCTAGAAACAGCAGTGAAATTTTTTTTTTTCACTAATACTTTTTATTTTAAACCTTTTATTGTGGAAAAGTGAAGTTGCCCTTGGACAAGTTGTGTCTGCCACTTTAAAATGTGAGTCGTTGTAGCTTAAAAAAAAGAACATTTGTAGATATATGGATCTTTTTTTTTTTTTTTTTAATTAGAAATTGTAATTATTTATTTATTTTCAAAGTTCTTGATGGCATTACACATTCTTGTTTCAGGTCTTCAAATGTAATTTGTGGATATTAAATAAATTACAAAAAATATATTTTATTTATATAATGCAGTGTGTGCATGTAAACATATATTTATTTTTATTTTATTATTATTATTATTATTATTCAAATTGTCCCAAGGGCTGAACTCCTCAGTGGCATTTCACACCCTTGTTTTAGGTCTTCAAATGTAATTGAGGTCATAAAATGTCATTTAAGGATATTAAATGATATTATGGAAATGTGTATTATTTAAATACAGTTTGTGCATGTAAAAAAAAAAATAGTATTTTATTTTACTTTATTTAAACTCATTTTATTTATTTTATGTAATTTTGTTCAAATTGTCAGGGCTGAATTTAACTCCTCAGTGGCATTTCACACCCTTTTTTTTGTCTTCAAATGTAATTTGAGGACATAATTACAGCGTGTGCATGTATATATGTATACAGTACACATTTTATTAAATATAAAAAAAAATATATATAATATTAAAAAAAAAAAAATTATATATATATATATATATATAAATATATAAATATATTATTTTTTATATATATATATATATATATATATATATATATATATATATATTATATTTTAGATCACTTTCAGTTTGTCTTCTATGATAGCTGTGTCCCACAGAAAACTTTTTTTTTTTTGTTATATTAATTTTAGTTTATGCCTTTTTTTTTTTATGTCTCCCAGCATTTCAACATCAGGTCCCATTCACGCATGACCTCTAAATTAAAATAATGTGGTTAAATTGATCAAGTCTGAATGTGTGACAGCGCCAGTGTAGATCTCCACTAATTAATTTTCTCATCTTTCATGTTGCTTGTTGGGTTTCATCCTAATTCTGTTGATGTCTTGTGCCTGTAGCTGGTGATGGAGTTTTGTGGTGCTGGTTCAGTGACAGACCTTATAAAGAACACCAAAGGAAACTCTCTGAAGGAGGAATGGACAGCCTACATCTGCAGAGAGATCCTCAGGGTGAGTATATGTGCAGTGCGGGCCACAAGAAGACATTATTCGCTTCCAGAAGTGTTTTTTTTTAAGTGTGTTTCCTCATTTGACCTTCCCCTAACCTTCTCATCTGGTTTTGATAGGGTCTGACCCACTTGCATCAACATAAGGTCATTCATCGTGATATCAAAGGTCAGAACGTTTTGCTCACGGAAAATGCAGAAGTCAAACTAGGTGAGTTCACACCTCTGACAGCTATCACACAAAATCAATGTACAATCTGTTGTGACATGCTAACATTAGAAGAAGCTTCCGTAAATGTGTATGAATCAGTGTTGAGGTTTAAATAGCATGATGATAACTGAACTACATTTTTGGTAGTGTGTAATATCTAGAAACATGCCTTTTTCCAATAAGTAGCAGTAAGTTTCATTTTCACATTTTGTTATACTGTTACCTTATGTTAAATTCCTTTAAATTGCTTTTTCCCCACATCAATCTACACTATACACCATAATGGCAAAGCTAAAAACAGGTTTTCAACATCTTTGCAAATTTATTAAATATAAAAAAAAACTTAAATGATTCCATTGCATAAGTATTCATACACTTATCTGGGACAACTGTAATTTAGATCAGGAGCATTCGTATTGCTTGTAGATGTTACTTACTTTTGAGTGGTGTTAACCTGTGAACCGTTAACCAGAGCAAAAACCAAGCCCTGAGGTAAAAAAACCCCAAAAAAACAACTGTCTGTAGAGCTCAGAGACAGGATTGCATCTAGCCACACATCTGGGGAAGAGTTCAGAACAAGAAGGTTCACAGAAGCATGTAGTCTCCATTACCCTTAATGGAAGAAGTTTGAAACAACCACGACTCTTGGCTGTAAAAAGAAAAAAAAAAAAAAAACACTGTAGGCTGTAAAGGTACTGTGTAAAGGGTATGAATTAGGAAGTGAATACTTATGCAATGCACTTAATTCTTATTTTTTTATTTTTAATAAATCTATTTGTTGTGACACATCTGTTTTTGCTTTGTCATTATGGTGCATGGAATGTAGATGGATGTGGACAAAAAGTAATTTAAAACAGTTTAACATAATGCAGCAATATGAAACATGAAAAAATGAATATGAATACTTTCGAAAGGCCCTTTATATCATCAAAAAATATGCCATTATTTTTTCTATCTTGCATCGGAGGTTTACAACCAAGCTAGATAAAAATAGTACCTTTTAATTGAATACATGTATTTGTGCGAAGATTCATTTTCTCAGTAATTTGTCCTGAATTTGCCACAAGCTATTCATTACAAAGCTTATTGACATGAAATTATTAACTTGATTCTGTTTCTGCATGCTTAAGTCGATTTTAAGTTTTTGGAGTGAAATAATAATGTAAACTAGGTTGCTTTTTATTATTTATACAAAATATACACTACTGTTAAAAGATTTAGGGTCAATAATAAATAAATATATATATATATATATATATATATATATATATATATATAACTTGTGTTTTCTGCTCATCAAGGCTGTTTTTATTTCATTAAAAATACAAAAATAGTAGTATTCTGTATTGTAAAGTAGTTAAGTATAATTGCAATTTAAAATAGTGGTTTTCTATTTTAATGTAATTTAAAATATAATTTACACCTGTGATGCAAAGCTGAATTTTCAGTATCATTACTCCAGTCTTCAGTGTCACATGATCCTTCAGAAATCATTTTAATATGCTGATTTATTATGTGCTGTTTAACATTTTTTTGGAACCTGAGATTCTTTGATCAATAAAAAGTTAAAAAGAACAGCATTTATTTAAAATAGAAAACTTTTCTAACAATGTATGTCATTACTATAACTTTTTGTTAACGTTTACACATTCTTGCTGAATAAAAGTATTAATTTCTTTCAAAGAAAGAAAAAAGTACTAAAAACAACATCTACTGACTCCAAACTTTGAAATGTAGTGTATATTGTTACAAAAGATTCCTGTGTTAAATAAATGCTGTTCTTTTTAACGTTTTAGTCATCTAATAATCCTAAAAAAAAAAAAAGTATAACGGTTTCCAAAAAAGTATCATGTGTGCCTGAATACTGGAGTAATGATGCTGAATATTCAGCTTTACATCACAGGAATAAATAGAAAACCACTACTTTAAATATTTCACAATATTACTGTTGGTTTTTTTATAAAATATGCGCAAACTTGATGAGCAGAAAAGACGTCTTTAGAAAAACATTAAAAATCATCACAAACTTTTGAATGGCAGTGTAAATATTATTTCAATTTAAAATAACTGTCTTCTATTTGTATGTATTTTAAAATGTCACAAAATCAATGTACAATCTGTTGTGACGCTAACATTAGAAGAAGCTTCTGTAAATGTGTATGAATCAGTGTTTAGGTTTAAGTAGCATGATAATAACTGAACTACATTTTTGGTAGTGTGTAATATCTAGAAACATGCCTTTTTCCAATAAGTAGCATTACAGTTTCATTTTCACATTTTGTTATGTTGCTACCTTATGTTAGATTCCTTTAAATAGTTTTTTTTCCCCCCACATCAATCTATACACTATACACCATATATTTTAAAATGTCTTTTATTTCTGTTTGACAGCTATATTTTCAGCATCAAAATTGCTGATTTATTATCAATGTTGATAACAGTTGTGCTGCTTAAATGTTTTTTTTTTTTTTAAGATTCTTTGATGAATAAAAAGAACAGCATTTATTTAAAATAAAAATATTTTATAATAACATGCATTACCATTCAAAGTTTGGGATCAATAATTTTTTTTTCTTTCTTAGTTTGAAAGAAATTTATACTTTTATTCAGCAAGGATGTATTAAATTAATAAAAAGTGATAGTAAAGACTTTTTTTTTTATTTTCAATAAATGTTGTTCGTTTTTAACCATAGAATCCTGAAAAAAAAGTATCACAGGTTAAAAAAAATTGCACATTAGAATGATTTCTAAAGGATCATGTGAAACTGAAGACTGGAGTAATGATGCTGAAAATTTAGCTTTGATCACAGGAATAAATTCCATTTTAAAGTATATTAAAATAGAAAAGCACTATTTTAAAATTGCAATAATATTTCACAATATTACAGTTTTTCTGAAATGAAATAAATGCAGTCTTGATGAGCAGAAAGACTTCTTTATAAATCTTAATGATCCCAAACTTTTGAACGTAAATTGTAAATATTGCAATTTAAAATTGTTTAAGTTTTCTATTTGAAAACATTTTAAATGTAATTTATTTTAGTTTGACACAGCTATATTTTTTTAGCAACCATTACTCCAGTCTTCAGTGTCAAATGAATATGCTGATTTTGATGCTCAAGAAACACTGAAAACAGCTGTGGTGCTTATTTTTGTGGAACCTGTGGAAAAAAAAAAAAAAAAAGTTAACTTTTGATCAATTGAATGTGCATAATTTCTCTTAAAAGAAATCTTACTTACCCTAAATTTTTGAATGATAGTCAGTGTATTCAATCTTGATGTGTAGATGATTACTTTTTCAGTAAATCTTTTTAATTATGAGAAGCTTGTAATCCCTCAGCGCTGGTTTGAGTGTATCTGTTTATATTGGTTCTGTCTGTATTGAGAAACCTGTGACCCTCCTCTGGAGTTATTAGGGCTCGTCATCGACTTGTTTGAGTTTGGGAGACAGTTCAGGCTGGTTGCTATGACAACACTGCCTGCGGTGACGAGGGAAGAGTGGCACAGAGGCAGATGGCAGCATGCGCTTCATCAAAGACCTCTCCTCTCGTTACTGCACGCAGACACATTAAGGCCAAATCTTCCCTGTGTGTGTGTTTGTGTGTGATTGCAACAGTTGATTTTGGTGTGAGTGCACAGTTGGACCGTACCGTTGGTAGGAGGAACACTTTTATTGGCACACCATATTGGATGGCTCCAGAGGTCATAGCCTGTGATGAGAACCCAGACGCCACATATGACTTCAAGGTATTCGAGTGATTCCTAATTACGCTGTCGTTTTCTTCTTACAACACCTGATTGCTTTTGTGTGAGGGTCTTGTTCAGATCCTAACAGCAGCGTTTTGTTACAGAGTGATCTCTGGTCGCTGGGAATTACGGCGATTGAAATGGCAGAAGGAGCCCCTCGTAAGTCCAGCACAATGTGATAATGTATTTTATATGAAGACAGCGGTTGCTAAACACAAACACCTGTTTGTTTTCTTAGCGCTGTGCGATATGCATCCTATGCGAGCACTTTTCCTTATACCCAGAAACCCAGCGCCCCGTCTCAAGTCCAAGAAGTGGTGAGTCAAACCTCTTATCGTATAAAATATGTACAACTGATGAGTCAGAACGGGGGAAACCGAACGGTTTGTTGTTCTCTGTAGGTCTAAAAAGTTCCAGTCGTTCATTGAGAGCTGTTTGGTGAAGAATCACAACCAGAGACCCAGTACTGAACAGCTCAGTAAACATCCCTTTATCAAAGACCTTCCCAACGAGAGACAAGTCCGAATCCAGCTCAAAGACCACATTGACCGGACCAAAAAGAAGAGAGGAGAGAGGGGTGAGTCTTTATTTTGATGAGCCAATATTGATTTTTAAAGGGGTAGTTAAACCAAAAAATACATTTCTGTGATTAATTATTCACCCCCATGTTGTTTCAAAAACGTAAGACCTTCGTTCATCTTTGGAACACAAATTAAGATATTTTTGATGAAATCCTAGAGTTTTCTGATTCTGCACAGACAGCAACACAACTGACACAGTTGGGGCCCAGAAAGGTAGTAAGGACATCATTAAAATAGTCCATGTGACATCAGTGGTTGAACCATAACGTAAATTTTGACTTAATTCTTGAAACATTTCGACTTTATCATCAAAACATTTCTACTTTATTCTCAACATTTTGAGTTTATTCTGGAAACATTTCAACTTTTAAATTCGACTTTATTTTTATAATTTATTTTCAAAACATTTCAACTTCATTCTTGTAATTTCGACTTTATTCCTGAAACATTTTTAACTTTATTCTTGAAACATTTTGACTTTATTCTCATAATTTCAACTTTATTCTTGAAACATTTCAACTTTATTCTTGTAATTTTCTTTATTCTCTAAACATTTCTATACTATTTCTATTCTAGACTATTCTCAACATTTGAACTTTATTCTCGTAGTTTCAACAACTTTTGAAACATTTTGACTATTTTTGAAACATTTAAGACTTTATTCTCATAATTTCAAATTTATTCTTAAAACATTTTGACTATTCTTGTAATTCCGCCTTTATTCTCATAATTTCAACTTTATTCTCAATTTTTACTTTCTCTAAACATTTTATACTATTTCTATTCTCAACATTTTGACTTTATTCTTGCAATTTCAACTTCTTTTAAAACATTTCGACTTTATTCTCAGAATTTCTACTTTTATTTTTGAAACATTGACTATTCTTGTAATTTCGACTTTATTCTCATAATTGAAACTTTTTTCTCAATTTCTAGTTTATTTTCTAAATATTTTATACTATTTCTATTCTAGACTATTCTCAACATTTTGACTTATTCTCATAATTTCTACTTTATTCTCTAAACATTTTATACTATTTCTGTTCTAGACTATTCTCAACATTTTGACTTTATTCTCATAATTTCGACGTTTTAAACATTTTGACTATTTTTTTAAACATTTCAACTTTCTCAATATTTCGACTTTTATTCTTGAAACATTTCAACTTTATTCTTGTAATTTCAACTTTATTTCTATACTATTTACAGGTCCTTCTTAAAAAATTAGCATATTGTGATAAAGTTCATTATTTTCTGTAATGTACTGATAAACATTAGACTTTCATATATTTTAGATTCATTACACACAACTGAAGTAGTTCAAGCCTTTTTTTTGTTTTAATATTGATGATTTTGGCATACAGCTCATGAAAACCCAAAATTCCTATCTCAAAAAATTAGCATATCATGAAAAGGTTCTCTAAACGAGCTATTAACCTAATCATCTGAATCAACTAATTAACTCTAAACACCTGCAAAAGATTCCTGAGGCTTTTAAAAACTCCCAGCCTGGTTCATTACTCAAAACCGCAATCATGGGTAAGACTGCCGACCTGACTGCTGTCCAGAAGGCCATCATTGACACCCTCAAGCAAGAGGGTAAGACACAGAAAGAAATTTCTGAACGAATAGGCTGTTCCCAGAGTGCTGTATCAAGGCACCTCAGTGGGAAGTCTGTGGGAAGGAAAAAGTGTGGCAGGTCAAGCCACTTTTGAACCAGAAACAGCGGCAGAAGCGCCTGACCTGGGCTACAGAGAAGCAGCACTGGACTGTTGCTCAGTGGTCCAAAGTACTTTTTTCGGATGAAAGCAAATTTTGCATGTCATTTGGAAATCAAGGTGCCAGAGTCTGGAGGAAGACTGGGGAGAGAGAAATGCCAAAATGTCTGAAGTCCAGTGTCAAGTACCCACAGTCAGTGATGGTCTGGGGTGCCATGTCAGCTGCTGGTGTTGGTCCACTGTGTTTTATCAAGGGCAGGGTCAATGCAGCTAGCTATCAGGAGATTTTGGAGCACTTCATGCTTCCATCTGCTGAAAAGCTTTATGGAGATGAAGATTTCATTTTTCAGCACGACCTGGCACCTGCTCACAGTGCCAAAACCACTGGTAAATGGTTTACTGACCATGGTATTACTGTGCTCAATTGGCCTGCCAACTCTCCTGACCTGAACCCCATAGAGAATCTGTGGGATATTGTGAAGAGAAAGTTGAGAGACGCAAGACCCAACACTCTGGATGAGCTTAAGGCCGCTATCGAAGCATCCTGGGCCTCCATAACACCTCAGCAGTGCCACAGGCTGATTGCCTCCATGCCACGCCGCATTGAAGCAGTCATTTCTGCAAAAGGATTCCCGACCAAGTATTGAGTGCATAACTGAACATAATTATTTGAAGGTTGACTTTTTTTGTATTAAAAACACTTTTATTTTATTGGTCGGATGAAATATGCTAATTTTTTGAGATAGGAATTTTGGGTTTTCATGAGCTGTATGCCAAAATCATCAATATTAAAACAAAAAAAAAAAGGCTTGAACTACTTCAGTTGTGTGTAATGAATCTAAAATATATGAAAGTCTAATGCTTATCAGTACATTACAGAAAATAATGAACTTTATCACAATATGCTAATTTTTTGAGAAGGACCTGTATATTCTAGATTATTCTCAACATTTTGACTTTGTTCTCGTAATTTCAACTTTATCCGTGAAACATTTAGATTTTATTTTTGAAACATTTTGACATTTTGAATAATTCACCTAACATTAGTTTGTAAATAGACTTGTATTGCAATAATTTCACATTCAATCTTCAAATTAATGTAGTTGAGTATCACTGGTGGCCTGATAACATCTAATTTGACTGCAGTTCGCTGTTGTTCTACTAAAGCTCCCTCGTCACCTATACCTTTCCCGCACTCATTTAACTAGTGCCTGGCGCTGAAGTGAAGTTGGAGTGCGATTCTGAAAAGTGTCCCGTTTGATGTGGTCGTAAAGACATTCTGCTGCTTAATAAATGCTATTCTTATCAAGAAAAAAGAGAAAGAAGCAGCAGTTGTGAGTGAGGTGGCCAACCCTAGCCCCGCAATTAACTTTTTTTTTTTTTTTCCAGACGAGACTGAATATGAGTACAGTGGAAGTGAAGAGGAGGAGGAAGAGCGAGACATAGGAGAGCCGAGGTACATAGGCCTTTTTCTGCTCACACACACACACACAAGCAAGCATGTGGGCATAGTGGAGACCTGATTGACTTGAAGATGATTTAACGTCTTACTTACAGCTCCATCATAAATATCCCTGGGGAATCGACCCTGAGGCGGGACTTCCTGCGTCTGCAGTTGGCTAATAAAGAGCGCTCTGAAGCCCTGAGGAGACAACAGCTAGAACAGCAACAGAATGAGGAACATAAGCGCCAACTACTGGCAGAGAGGCAGAAACGCATCGAGGAGCAGAAGGAGCAAAGAAGACGACTAGAGGAGGTAAGAGTTTAAAGGCTGTGAGTTTAAATATACATTTAAATATAAATGTATGTAATCTAAATATATTTATAATATTCTATTAATTTTATATAATTTTTATGTAGTTTAGAATTGTTTTATTTTATTGTATCTTTAAAGCTAAATATTTAATATGATTTATATAGAGAGTATAATTATTATATTATAGTTTATCATTTTTTTTATATTATTTGGAGCACTTTTCACTTTATTTTAATATCTTTAAAGCCAAATATTTAATATATATTTAGAATATTGTATATTTGTCGTTTAGAATTATGTTGTTATATTATTTAAAGCACTTTTCTTTTTATTTATTTATTATTATTATTTTATTTATTTATTTTATTTTAACCTTTAAAGCGAAATATTTAATCGAAATGTATTATTTATATTCAATTATTCATTTATTTAATGCTTTCTTAATCTGTAAAATATTTAACCTATTTTTAATATTTAAATATTTAACCTAAATTTATTTATAGTATTGTTTTCATTTATATATTTTTTTATATGTAATTATTATATTTTTATTATTATTTAAAGCACATTTTATTGTATTTTAATATCATTAAAGCTAAATATTTGTAATATTGTGTTAATTTGATATATATATTTATTAAATTAATAATTCTAATACATTTTATTTTTATATTGTTACTTAAAGCACATTTGATTTTATTTGATTCTTATTCTAGCATCTGAGTTTTACTTTAAAGATTTTATGTTAAATATTAAGTTATGACCCAACAAAGCAGCAAAGTTGTTCTGAATCAAAAAATAGATTGAAATGTAAAAATATTATCATAAACAATATGCTAAATTAACAACAAGAACAGCAGACATTTTGATATAAAAAAAGGTTATAAATATATTTAACATATTACCAAAATCACACACTGGCATCAACAACAACAAAAAAAAAAGGAAGCATTTTCTTCTGCTTTCGTGCATAATTATATGCTTAATGTAATTTCGTTGTTTGCATTTAGCATTGTTTTCTTCACAAACCTATCAGAACTTTTATTCTAGTCACACACAGAGACACTTCCTGTACTCTATTTTGTGTGTGTAATGGTTCATGAGATGACTGCTGTTTTTGAAGTCCCTGGGAGACGCTGAGCTGCGATCAGTCCACAGGAAGGTTACCCGACATCTTGGGAATTTTTCAAACGGGAGACAAAGAAAGACGGCGACCATTGAGAGATATTCCTGAGTTATGTGATGTAGGGTTTTCTCAGTAGGGGAGGGAACAGAAAACCTGTGGGGATGAATCAGGCGGCCCTGCTGGGCGTCAGCCTTTCATTCAGCACATCTATCTCCCGCTGGTCCACTGTCAGGCCGCCTCGCTTCAGCACAGCTCCTGTCAGCAGCCCCTGCTGGGGAAAGGCCAGCTTCAAATGCATTGCCACCTAGTGGTACAGGAAGGAACTGCATGTGGGCTGATAGTTGGGGTCAGCATTGAGATATATTTGTAAGAACGGGAGGTTTATTAATGAGAACATGTGTTTGTATTCTCACAGCAACAGCGACGGGAGAGAGAGCTCCGGAAACAGCAGGAGAGAGAGCAGAGGAGGCGCTATGAGGAAATGGAGCAGCTCCGGAGAGAGGAGGAGAGGAGGCATGCTGAGAGGGAGCAGGTACTTTTGTACACACAAGCGCACATCTACTATCATACATAAAGTACAAAGAGCAAAAGGTGACTGAGAGAGTTATTTCAGTACATAATTGTTCAAGCTATTAAATTTTGGTCTGTCACTACCCCAACTAACACATAATTCACTGTGCAAAAAGAGACAGGGAAGCTAAAGCATGCCAGAAATGACAAGTGAACTCATATGAACAGGAAGAGAAATGAAGTGACGTGGCGGCTTCACACACTCACACTCCACGCTAACAGACTCCCACTGATTCACCACTACAGAGATGGAGACAAGATGTACTTTCTGTTAATACATGGCACATATATTTAGAGATTAGCCAGTGTTTTTTTATTTTAGTGATTAATAACTTTTATTTTATTTTATTTATGCTTTTCCAGCATTTTCTACTCTAAAACATCCTAAACTAATTGTTCTCAGGTGGTTTTGCATTAGGACCCAGATTTTACAGTAAATATCACATTTTATTTTGTATTTATTTATTTTTATTTATTTATTTTTTTAACATTTCCTTCTCTAAAACACCCCAAGCTAATTTTTCTCAGGATGTTTTGCATTATGACCCAGATTTTACAATAAATATAAAATTTTATTTATTTTATGTTATTTAATTTATTTTGTTTTCAACATTTCCTCTAAAACAACCTAAACTAATTGTTCTCAGCTGGTTTTGCATTAGGACCCAGATTTTACAGTAAATATCAAGTTTTAATTTTTAATTTTTATTTTATTTTCATTTTATTTTAAACATGTCCTTCTCTAAAACATCCCAAGCTTAATTGTTCTCAACTTGTTTTGCATTATGACCCAGATTTTACGGTAAATATTCAGGCTTTTTTATTTATTTATTTTTATTTTATTTTTCAACATTTCCTCCTATAAAACATCTTAAACTAATCATTCTTAGCTGGTTTTGCATTAGTACCCAGATTTTACAGTCAATATCAATTTTTATTTTTTTTATTTTGTTTATTTTTATTTTATTTTCAACATTTTCTCCTCTAAAACATTTTAAACTAATCGTTCTCAGCTGGTTTTGCATTAGGGCCCAGATTTTACAGTCAATATCAAGTTTTATTTATTTTATATTTTATTTTCATTTTATTTTCAACATTTCCTCCTCTAAAACATCCAAGTTATGACACAAGTCAGAACCAAAGTTGTTAATCAAAAGTCTGTAAATACACTGAAATTGATTAATATTAGCATGAACAACGTCCAGTGTTTTTTGTAAATGTGTAAAATAATTGAAATTCAGAACCTTTTTTTCAGTTTTTTTGATTGATTGGCAATAATAATCAAATAATCATTATTGAAATGCAACCAATAAAACAATATTAATTAATGTTTCAAAAATAATTGTAACAGTATCTTTGTTGATGAACTGGAATGTGCCATGAGAAACAGATTATTTAAATAAAAAAGGGTGAATATTGTTAAGAAAACAAAATAGAAAAAAACAGTAAAAATGTTTTTTGATCAGTCTCTCCGTGAATACAAACATTACTGCCAGGACATATTCACACTTTCCAAAGCAAACCCTCTGTTAATCATATGTGTAATGCGCGGTGCACTTTGTTCTCAACTATAACTGTCCACTCTGATATGCATATCAGACTCTCACATGCCTCTATCCCTTATTTAAAGTATTCTCTCCAGTTTATGACTCACTTCCTCCAGAGAAATGTTCTGCTGGTTGGTATGCATATTTAATGTGCCCACCCACCCTTTCAAATGCGGTTGAGCCGCATGAGCCCTGTTCAATAGTAAATGAGGACGTCTCATGGGCCGTGTGTGAGAGTCTATGCAGACAAATAAGAATGACTGAGTCATTAATAAGAGTAAAGATTTATCAGTTCTCACTCATGCCAAAAGTTAACTGATGTTAGGATTTAGCTAAGCCACCCCTTTCCACAAACTCCGCCCTTTAAAGGTCCACTGAACTGCTTTGAACAGTTATTCTGTGTTGACGTAATTTCAACTGAAATAAGAAGACAGGGCGGTACATATTCAGCAGTCCGCCCACTTTTTTAAACAGCCAATAACGTTTTGTGTACGTCACTGCTTGGGCCAGAGCCGTTGAGCTGGACAATTTGACAGTGTTTGACACAGACAATCTCATCCATAGCACTACAAAATATGGCATTCTGTGCAGAATTCAAATGTGTCCAATACATTTTGTGGTCTGCACAGAGTCACATATGATCTGCTTCATGCTTTCGTGTCTTTGAACAAGTGACCGTTTTCAGCCGCAGCTTCAGCGTCTATTTATAATGTAGGGGGCGGTACGCTTCGGATTCTAGAGAGCATTTAATTGGACAAAGTTTAACGAGAAGCTGAAGTGCAGTGTGATGTCATCAAAATCACAGATACAAATTGGCAAAAGTTAAAGACTACGTTTTGAATGTGTATATCTTGTAAATACGAATTTTGTCATTGTTTTGAAACACACTAGCTTATAGATAACCTTAAAGCTAACATATTCATAATAAAAGACTAAAAACTTCAATTTAGATTTCATGGGGACTTTAAAGTGACTGTTGAAACTGTTGTAATCAGAGATGTAGCTGCAAATGAAGCTGATCTCACTGTTAGCTTGCTAGCCATATGGACTTCCCTGTAAATTTGCAAGACCTTTGAGGTGCTTTTTGTCTGTTAATCATATTGCAGTCATATTTCATAACGATCCTCAGAGACAGTTGTGATATTTTAGGACACCTAATTTAGTAAGATCTGTCATTTCGTAAAAATGCGTTCATCGCTGTTAATGCCGCAAAGCACTGCATTTTCTTTGCCGTCATAAAATGTTTCATTGATTTGTTACTAATGACAGCGAAAGTGTCCTCCACAGCGAGACATACTGTACATTCCAGATGAAGTTTCCTTGTCTTGTTTTCAGTTTGAAGCCAAATCTTGTTTAATATCTTCATAACGAATGAGACAAAATTGCAAATAAGGATACGTTTTCTTTCTTTCTGCTTGTTTTCTGTCTAAGTACACTGCCTTGTACCTGTTTTTGCTCTCTCATGCTGTAATTTACTATGTATACTACCGTTCAACTTAGTCAGTAAAGTTTTTCAAAGGGATAGTTCACCCAGAAATGAAAATTCTGTCATTAATTACTCACTCTCATGTCGTTCCAAACCTGTAAGACCTTCGTTCATCTTTGGAACACAAATTAAGATATTTTTGATTAAATCCGAGAGCTTTCTGACTCTGCATAGACTTCAACACAACTGACACGTTCAAAGGCCTAGAAAGGTAGTAAGAACACGATGATTCGCTTTGCTATCCCATGACTTCTCATTATCTAGCCATTGTCTAGAAGGATATAAGCCAACTTTAGGACTGAATTGGATTCTGTGCTGCACCTTTTACACTTTTTGTCATTTTGACAAAATGGTTTTAATCCAAGCCACCTTCTAATACTTTTTCTATAGAGCGACGTTCCCTTGGAGCAGTCTGGGGTTAATTGCCCTGCTCCAGGAAATTAGGATCAGGGTCCTAAGTGACTCCCTAGTGCATGGATGGATCATTCCACAGTTTGAACCAGTGACCTTTGGGTAGCGAGCTCATCACACATAAGGCCACCTGGGATCTAGACAGGGCTGAAAGTTATTATCAGGGTTTCTTACCTTTGAATTTGCTTGATTAATCTTTCATTCTTTCAACTCCTTTGAAGGCCCTGTCTTCTCTTTTTCTTCTCTTTCTTACTCTGATGCGCTGTGCTATGGGGTTAGGAGTATATCCGCCGGCAGTTAGAAGAAGAACAAAGGCAGCTGGAGATTCTTCAACAGCAGCTTCTCCAAGAACAAGCTCTTCTCCTGGTAAACTATCATTTCGACTCTCACCTTTAAAGTTCTTGCACTTCTTTTCTTTTCATCTTCTGCGCTTATGTCATCTGTCGGTCCCCTCCGCGATCGGTAAGCTCACAGAGGGTATCGATTTTGTGAATTGATCTTGGACGTTTGGGATTTGTGGCAGCTGTGTTTGTTATTGCTCAGTTCTCTGGGAAATTAGACTCGGGATCCACGGCTATCAGGCCATCGATGGGATTATCTTATAGAGCTGTTGAGTTTGAAGTTCTTTTGAACTTCTGATAGCCTCCAGTTATTTTAGGAGTACAGAAGTCCAAACCTGTTGGTCTCATATGGTTATCTACTCCATATACACTACCAGTCAAAAGAAATTTTTTGTCTAAAAAGATGTCTCTTCTGCTCACCAAGCCTGCTTGTATTTGATCCAAAGTACATCAAAAACAGTAACAGTTTGAAATATTTTTACTATTTAAAATAACTTTTCTATTTGCATACATTTTAAAATGTAATTTGTGATAAAAATGAATACTTTTATTTAGTAAGAATGTTTTAAATTGATCAAAAGTGATGATAAAGACATTTATAATGCTACAGATGATTTCTGTCAGATAAATGCTGTTCTTCTGAACTTTCTATTCAGCAAAGAAACCTGAAAAAAATGTTTTCAACATAATAATAATAATAATAATAATAATAATAAATGTTTTTTGAGCAGTAAATCAGAATATTACAATGATTTCTGAAGGATCATGTGACTGGAGTAATGATGCTAAAAATTCAGCTTTGAAATCACAGGAATAAATTACATTTGAAATGTATTCAAATAAAATATTATTTTAAATAGTAAAATATTTCAAAATTTTACTGTTTTTGCTGTGCTTTGGATCAAATAAATAAAGGCTCGGTGAGCAGAAAAGACTTTAAAAACATTAAAAATCTTACTGTTCACAAACTTTTGACTGGTAGTGTAGGCTTCAAATTTTGCTCTTTTCACCTCATTGTGGTGCTCTGTTGTGTCTAGGAATACAAACGGAAGCAGCTGGAGGAGCAGCGGCAGGCTGAGCGGTTACAGCGGCAGCTGCAGCAGGAAAGGGCCTACCTGGTTTCACTGCAACAAGAGCCACGGCCTGCAGACAAAAAACAACTGTACCACTACAAAGATTCAGTTAACCCCAGTGACAAACCGGCCTGGGCTAAAGAGGTACTTGTTAGGACTGTTACATGATTTGTACTGTCTAGGGTTGGGTGAAAATATTGATTTTCTGATAAATTATCCCAGTGTCGATTCATAAAAATGTATGTGTCAAATAAGTATTTACATTTTTTTATAAGCACATATCTTTTCACGCAAAATACATGTAATAAAAAAAAAAAAACACATACTTTTTTTTTTTTTTTTTGCCTATTTTAGTTATTTAGTTATTTATGTCATAAAACTATTGAGCTAAATACTGACCGTGTCATAAAAACATAGCTGAAGATGCAAGAAGACGAACAGATGACTCAAACAAATCAAATCAATCAAGTAATTTAAGCCGGAACCACTCCGACTGATTCAAAGTCCTGACTTTTCATTTCAACCGATTCACTAGCATCAGACCGCATCAACTTAAAAGAGCCATTCATTTTCAAATTTTAACATCGCTTGTAATTATTTAAAAAAACATTGCATCGCAACATGATTCAGTGAAGTGCTGCAATCGGATCATGGATTGTGAATCATTTGATTCAGATTGGGCTTCAAATCTCATATCGCTAAATCTGAATTTTGCATATTGTGAATCATTTGAATTAGGTCGGGACTTCGGAGTATGACAAATCATTTAAATTAGCGGGTTCTTGAATCATTCCGCAAATTTAATGATTCACGATCCGCGCTCTGAGTCCTGATTTGAAATGATGCTTTGCGAATCATTATTCAGATTGGGACTTTGGAGCATGGATCACAAATCATTTGATTTATATCAGAACTTCAGAGCAGGTTCTTTAATCATTCCGCGAACTGATCTGAAATGGTCCGTGAATCTTTATTTAGATTGGGACTTCGAAGAGTAAATTGTGAATCATTTGATTTAGACGGGATCTTTAGAGCGGGTTCTTCTATCGTTCTACAAATATAATGATTTGCGATTTACAAACCGTGCTCCGAGTCCTGATCTAAAATGATGGTTGGCGAATCATTATTCTGATTGGGACTTTGTCGCCTGGATCGCTAATCATTTATTTAGATCGAAACTTCGGAGCGAGTTCACAAATCTTTTCTTATTTTTTATTTTTATTTTTTTTCTTAAACAGTAGAAAACATTAAATCATAAGTGAGATCTCTGATTGAAGAGTCGAAAATAAAAAAAAAGTAGTGCTTGAAAGTCCTGGAATTTTATTTTACAGTGTCTCTCTCAGGGTTCATATAGATAATGTCTTTTATATGTAATTAAAAAAAAAGTGAAATAAATCCAAGTGAATCAGCACTGAATCAAGAGCTTATAAATCAGAATTAAATTGAATCAGAAATCTGTATTGATACCCAGCCTTAGTGCTCTTTGCAAAGAATCTCCAGTCGCTGATTGTAGACACTATATGTCAGTTGTCATTTGCTCTTTCTAATGGCTTAATTTGATCAAATTCTTCAGGTTTGGTGCCCACATATGATGCATCGCACTTCCTGTCAATAACTTTTCCATTAGTTTCAGAATCCACTGGAAGCTCTGAAGCGGCCTCCCCTGCGTCTTCAGTTTTGTGGGTCATAATCTGAATGGTTTTATTGTGCTTATCTGAACACAGGTGATGGAGAGAGCTCAGAGTAACTCCCCTCGAATCCCTCCCAAGAAGCACCATTCGTTTAACAGTCCTGGAGAAAAACGTGTCGGCCAACTCCTCCCTCTTGACAAGAGCTCCTCTAATCAGCCCACAAGGCCCCCCTCCTTCCCAGCAGCCTCCCACTCAAGAGAGATGGATCTGGCAGAGTCTCATCTCAGGATAGTCAGTGGGCCAAACGTTCCTAGAATCCGTTTGTCTTGCGAGCCAGATCCATCCCAGCTGGTCAGGATGGTCCAGCAGCATCTTGAGCAAGAGTCTCGGGCCCGTAATCCCGGACAGTCCAGCAAAGGGGCTGATACGGACAGAGACTTATATGTCTCAAAGGTCTGCCTCCGCTAGCATGACTTATGCGTGTGTCCTTTTTCGCCATGACCAATGTGGTCATGGTACATACTCGATGAACTAATGGGTGGAAAAATACCTTTTTTCCAAACTTCTATCGGGGCATTTGGATGATCTCTTTTGGAATGCCTTGTTTTCTATTTTCCTCTGGTTCTCCGGGTGAATGTGTTCCTGTAGGTTCTATCTCCCAGTTTGGTGGATTTTCTTCAGACTGCTTTTGGTCTTGCTGTTGTCTTGTTCTGATTTTCCATAATCTTCTCTTTGATTCCACCTGTCACTCCTTACAGAAAGCTGATGACAGAGGAACATGGGATTGTGGGGAAAAAATTGTGGGGGAGGTCTGGATGTTTTGGGTCACAAATGTAGCTTTGACTGGTGGTTCTCAACCTATTTGACTCTAAGGCCCACTGTCTGATACAAATTTTCATTTAAAAACTTTTTATTTAAAGAAACTAGGAGTAACATTTACATTATAATCCTGAATGCTATAATATAAAATATTATATCTACTGAAATATATATTTATTTTTTTTATTTTTTCAGAATAAACTTTCAGTTTTTCTTTTATGCCAAAAATAATTAAGATACTAAGTAAAGATCACGTTCCATGAAAATATTTTGTAAATTTCCTACTGTAAATGTATAAATGTAATTTTTGATTAGTAATATGCATTGCTGAGAACTTTATTTTAACAACTTTAAAGGTGATTTATCTCAATATTTAGATAGAAAAAAAAAACTCACTGCTCACTGAAGACAAGTAAACAGCCAGTGATTTAAATAAGAATAAAAAACTAATTACAACCAATAGGACAAAAAAAAAACTACAGTAGAACAAAGGAATAAGAAATGCTATATACAATGTGTAAAGTAATTAAATGTATAAAAACACTGCAACATTCTTCACTGTGTAAATTAAATATAGAAATGATTTAATCAAGAGCAGAGAGAGAAATATTAGACTGCTGTCACTTTAAGACCTGCTCGAATCCAATATACTGTTAAACGCGTTTTCTTTCTCAGCTGTTTGCTTTCGCTTAAGACCTACATTTCTGTGTTTATGAGGACACTTGCAAAGATGAGCATTCTGACACATGCAAGTGTGTGTATTTAACTGTTGAAGGCTTATAAAGCTGCAAAAATAACTTCCTGTTTGAAAGACACTGTTTTAGACATTTCTAAAATTACAAAAGGTTGTTGAGGGGTTACTTAGTATGTTACTTGTAGGCAGAGATTGTGCTCTGAAAACAGTGTGCCATGTCATATCCAAACCTCCCTCCATTCTCGGAGATGAAATAATCATGGTTTTCTCACTAATGTGTCTTTCTATCCCATTGGTCACCTGACTTCTAGGATGGCCAAAAGTGATTATTTTCTTGTCTGAAAATGCTTGTGAATGGTGCATGATCATTTTGAGGCTTGTTCTTTGATTTTGAGAATTCACAGCATCTCCTTTAACAAACTGGACATAATGGACTAAACGATTCCTTTCTTTTTCCTGTCTTTAACCTGATGATTTCTTTTTCTGAAGTTTGGTTGTATGTTTCATCTTTGCTTATTGAGTCGTTTATTGGGCCTGCAGAAGCGAATAAGAGATTATCTGCAGTCAAGCTAAGGGATCAGGTCTAAAAATATCTAAAATGTCTCGTAATGAGGCCGTCGTTATAATTTGGGACAGGCGGATTTCAGCAAAGATTTAGAAACTCGGCCTTGGGTGATTATGTGAATGCTAAAGATGAATACGATTGACAGAAGTCTACAGAGCTCATTATCATATTATTAGCTGTTCTTAGTGAAAGGTAAACTAATTAGTTTCTATTTTAAAAAATACATGATTAAATATTAAAAATTTGCAGAAGTTGTGCAACCCTACAGTGTCACATATCAGCCTCTTTACACGTTTCGCAGTCCATTCTGACTCAAGCAAAGAGGAAACAGATTGGTTGTGAGAAGTTGCATGCACACTAACATCCTCTCTGCCTGTCAGGTTGAGGAACGCTCCAAGCTGAACCGCCAGAGCTCTCCGGCTCTCCAGCACAAAGTGGCCAACCGTATTTCCGATCCTTCCCTTCCTCCCCGCTCAGAGTCCTTTAGCAGTGGAGGCATACAGCAGGCCCGGACTCCTCCCATGCACCGCCCAGTAGAGCCTCAGGTACTTCCTAAACCTCCTGATCTGTCTTTAGAAAGACAGTGTTGTGAAAAACACTGACCTCAGAGTTCTCCTTTCAGATGGCGCACCTGGTCTCTGTGAAGTCACATGGCTCTTCCATGACGGGATCCCAGTCGCTGCATGATCAGTCCTCTCAGGGCGTCTCAGCCTTCCAAGAGGGTCTGTCGCCTCACCGACCCCCGATGCCTCGGCAGAACTCTGACCCCACATCAGAAACCCCAGCTCCACCACCTCGCATCACAAGCCGAGACGAAAAATTTGACCGCAGCTCTTGGCTGAGACAGGAAGATGATGTCCCTCCAAAGGTGATAATCTCAGAAGAGTCTCAGAAAGCAATAAAAATATATTAAAATAATAAATTAACTGACCATAAATGCAAGCGTAGTTAAAGAGATAGTTCCCAATAATGAAAATTCTGTCATTAATTACTCACTCTCATGTCGTTCCTAACCCGTATGACTTTCGTTCATCTTCAGAAAACAAATATAAAAGATATTTTTAATGAAACAATATATTACAGCTGTCGGGACAAAATGAAGTGCTAATGAAAGTGCTAATTCATGGAATTACATTTAGATTTGCTCACACTGCATCAGACTGCTTTTAAGCATTAATTGTGCAACGTTGAGCCTTATAACCAATCAAATGCATTTGAACTTAGGAGCGCTTTGGCCAATCAGAGGTGCTTAAATTAACAAAAGAGGCACTGAATTTAATTTTGTTGTCGTATTATTTTATTTTAAGGACTATTTATTTAGTATTGCACGATTTTTTTTTTTGTACTTTCGGTACTTGATGTTAGAAGTTAAATCTATTCTTAAGCCAAAAGTGGTTGAGATCCACTACTATCTACCATTTTCTTTAACGTGGAAATACAATAAGCCTGTGGGAGAGACTTCTGGTTCATTATCCGCTATAGGGAAAATAAAGAGAAGAATAACAACGTGCAGTAAATGGTAAAACTGTTTGAACTACGAACCAATGTGCTCATAATTAATGATACATAAAACTATTATGGTAAAACACACCAATTTGCAATATAAAGCAGCAAAATGAGGGGGTTTGTTCAGCTAAAAATAGCTGGACGTGGTTGAGACTAGAAGCAATAAATGGCCGCACACACTCTTATGAGAAGTAAAATGTGGATAGTGCAATTCATTCAGATTTGTGTAATGCATTACTAAATGTGACTTTTATATAGGGTATAAAAAACAAATCCTGTTTTTCTAAAGTGAATTTTGGTAAAGTACCATCTTAACATCTGTTAACATGTTTCAGGTGCCCCAAAGGACCACCTCCATATCCCCTGCACTGGTGAGAAAAAATTCTCCTGGGAATGGACCGGGAGGACTGGGACCAAGAACCGGAGCACATCTGATCCGAGCCAGGTATGTTCCACTTTTCATTAAAGAATTTAACATTTCTTAATTGACTCACCCTCATGTCATCCAAGATGTTCATGTCTTTCTTTCTTCAGTTGAAAAGACATTAAGGTTTTTGAGAAAACATTCCAGGATTTTTCACCATATAGTTTACTTCAATGGGGATAAACGGGTTGAAGGTCCAAATTACAGTTTTAATGCAGCTTCAAAGTGCTCTACATGATCCCAGATGAGGAATTATCTAGAGAAACATTGTTTCTAAAATAAAATCAAAAAACGTATATATACTTTTTAACCACAAATGCTGGTCTTGTACTAGCTCTGCATCTGTGGCTTGATGCATCACGTAAGCACGTTGGAAAGCTTGTGTGCAGTTCTTCGTAGAATAGGGTAGGGTGAAAAAGTAGGGTAGGATGGTTATTCTTGTAGTGTGGTTGCTAGTAATAAGTGAATAAGAAATGACAATCTCCTTCCTTGTGTCTTACCGTTGCCACAGTAACCCAGACCTGCGGATTCCCATGGAGTCTGGTCTCCAGAGAACCAGCAGTGGTAGCTCTTCCAGTTCTAGCACGCCCAGCTCTCAAGGCGGCTCCAGCGAGAGGAACCGGGTGGGAGGTGAGAGACCCTCAGGAATATTCTCTCACTCTAAGCACTTGCACTAGGGAGTCTTGACGTTCGATTGTCTCCACAGGCTCCAGTAAACCTGAGGGATCCCCTGCAGTGTCCCAAGAATCCAAGCCCAAAACCCAGGAGGAAAACAGGGAGGTGACCAGACCCAGCCGACCAGCGGTGAGAAACGCACTTCCCACAATCCACAGTGTAACTGCTGCAAATGCTTCTGCTCTCACAGGGATGGTTTCCGAAACCAGGATAAGCCTTTAATGAAACATCTAACCCTAAACTAACTTTCTTAAACAGCTTCTCTTTAATATCTGCACAGTTGTTGATGTTCTTTCCAAACATGATGTCGTTATCATCAATTAAATACCCCATTAAATCAAAAATAGTGTTTTGTGGCTTTCAGTCCATGTCTTTTAGCTTGAGTTGAGGACAAATGTTTACATACACATTGCATAATCTGCTAAATGTTAATTATTTTACCAAAATAAGAGGGATCATACAAAATGCATGTTGTTTGTTTAGTACCGACCTGAATAAGATGTTTCACATAAAAGACATTTACATATAATCCACGAGAAAATAATAGTTTAACTTATAAAAATTACCCTGTTTAAAAGCTGACATGCTTGATTCTTAATACTGTGTTGTTAGCTGAATGATCCACAGCTGTGTTTATTTGTTTAGTGATAGTTGTTCATGAGTCCCTTGTTTGTCCTGAACAGTTAAACTTTAAACCTGCTGTTCTACAGAAAATCCTTCAGGTCCCACAGATTCTTTGTTTTTTCAGCATTTTTGTGTATTTGAACCTTTTCCAACAATGACTGTATGATTTTGAGATCCATATTTTCACACTGAGGACAACTGAGGGACTCATATGAAACTATTACAGAAGGTTCAAATATTTTTTTTATTTATTTTTTTTTAATTTAGTACTGCCCATTAGAAGCTACAAAAGATGCTTACATGTTTCCCAGAAGACTAAAGTTAAATTTACCCTTAATGCATCAGTGAGCATTTGAACCTTCTGTAATAGTTGCGTATGAGTCCCTGAGTTGTCCTCAGTGTGAAAAGATAGATCTCAAAGTCATACATAAATTGTTGGAAAGGGTTCAAATACACAAATATGCAGAAAAAAAAAAGTGGGACCTGAAAGATTTTTATGACGAAAAAAAAAAAAAAAAACAGCTGTGGATCATTCAGGTAACAACACAGTATTGAAAATCAAAGCGTAAATGTAAACTTTTGAACAGTCTCAAATATTATTTCCTCTTGTGGAATATATGTAAGTGTCCTTTTTTGTAAAATATCTCAATCAGGTCAGTACTAACCAAAAAAAATAGTAAACTTTTGACCTCAACTGCATATGCTACTGAAGTCCTTCAATATGCCCATCCCAAACTTCCTGTTTTAACCCGAAGTACGCAATTACAGCGATTTTATGGGGTCTTTAATATATCACCAGTAAATCAAGTTTCGTGTGAGCTAACCTACTCATAACCTTTCCATAATCTTTAGCTAGCTTAGATATGTAGATATTCTCACTTGGCTCAAAGTTGAAAAGATTGTGTGTGTCGCTTTTTGTGTTACTAACCATTTTCTCATTTAACATTTTGTCTAATCCGCTCAAATGTTCCTCCACGCGTGGTTCTCTATTGTCGATTCTCTCTCTCCAGAGTTATAAGAAAGCCGTAGATGAGGTTAGTGACATCTCCGCACTTCATCTCTCTCTGCCCATGTTCGTGCTCCTTACATTCAAGCGCTCGTTTGCTTTCTGTCTCATCTATTTCTGTCACACGCCCTCTCATGTCTTCAATCGTTCTCTCATCAATATTTCACGCCACCTCTCATTCCTTAACTCCCCTCCAATCTTTCTGTCTATCGCTCTCTTTCACAGCTTCAGACGCTGTGTCAGTCACCATCATTAGCTGCACATTTCTCCATCGCACCAATTTGTCACAGTCGTTCACAGTGTCAGTAATCCTTGACACCGTCTCAGAGTTTTCACTGTTACCTAGGCAACATCTGTCTTAGGCCACGGAAAAAGTATTTTTTGTTTTGTTTAGAAGTAATGTTATGTTTAGGGGTAAAAGAAGGGACCTGAAATTATGTAGTTTTTTTAAAGGCATAGAGTTCACCCAAAAATGAAAATTCTGTCATTAATTACTCACCCTCATGTGATTTCAAACCTGTAAGACCTTTGTTAATTTTCAGAACACAAATTAAGGTATTTTTAATTAAATCTGAGAGCTTTCTAACCCTGCATAGACGGCAACGCAACTGACACGTTCAAGGCCCAGAAAGGCCTTGACCTTATCCAGGGTCAGAAAGCTCTTAGGTTTCACCAAAAAATCTTAATTTGTGTCTTAACTATCCCTTTAAGGTTTTTTTAATTCTGTAACCTTTTTATAATATTAACTTTAATGAATTTAATTAGCAGACCTTTTATTAATTTTGGCATGAACAATGAACATATACAGTGAGGGATAGAAGTACAGAGCATTCAATAGTTATCATTCTTGGCAAAAAAATTGTGTGTAAATTTGTTTGTAATTTTCATTCATGAAAATTCAGTCATATTCAATACATTCACTTTCTTTGAAAATCATTCGTAAAGCCGATATTACATAAATTGATGCTACAAAGTCATTCTCCGCAAGTCATTCGTTGAATCATTTTTGCATAAATTGTCGCATTTAAGTCATTGTAAGTGGACAAACTGATCAAATTTTTGTAAATTGTTCATAAATAGTTACTTGCCAAGTGTTATGTAAAATACATTTCTGTGCAAGTTGTTTCTAAACTTTATTTAAACTACCAGTCAAAAGTTTTTGAACAGTAAGATATATGATGTTTTTAAGAAGTCTCTTCTGCTCACCAAGCCAGCAATGATTGGTTCCAAAGTACATAAAACAATACAATTTCAAAATATTTTTGCTATTTCAAATAACAGTTTTCTATTTGAATGCATTTTAAAATGTAATTTATTCCTGTGATTTCAAAGCTGAATTTTTAGCATCATTATTACGGTCACATGATCCTTCAGAAATCATTGTAATATTCTAATTTTCCACTCAAAAAACATTTATTGTTTTTATTATTATATTATTATTATTATTATGTTGAAAACAGCTGAGTAGAAATCTTTTGTAACATTATAAATGTCTTTAAGATCACTTTTGATCGATTTAAAGCATCCTTGCTTAACAAAAGTATTAATTTCTAGAATTTATTTTCCAAAAAAAAAAAAAAACTAAAACAAAACTATTATACTGACTCCAAAGCTTCTGAATAGTGTAGTGTATAATGTTACAAAAGCTTAGTTGGATCAAATAAATGCAGGCTTGGTGAGCAGAAGAGATGTCTTGAAAAATCTTACTGTTCAAAAACTTTTGACTCACAGTGTATGTATACTGCCACATTCTGTTTTGAAGAAATTCATGCTCTGGTTTCATCGGATACAAAATCATTTTGATGTAGATAACATACAGTTTTTCTCAAACCACACTTCCTGGGTTTTGTGACCGATAAAAGTTTGTGGATACTAACTTGTACATTTTGGTAACTGACACCCATGTAGTCAACAGTATTGAATGTAATGTACTTCTATGCCTCACAACTTTTTAATTTGTCTCTAATATGATGATATTATTGCTGTAGATTGTTCACAGGACCATACTCCAGGTGTTCAGTTGTATATTTAGTCAAAAATTAAAATTAGCATCTCATTCAAGCATTGGTGTTTAAATATAATAGCACAAGAGTTGACTTTTAGTATCTCAATGGCGTTTTCTCTCTATCTGGCTGCCTGGTGGCCTGTCGACAGGAGGAGCTGGTAAGACAGAACCAGAGCGGCAACTGCTGATCCCTACTAACCTTCTGCATGCAGGGCACAGGCCTCAGGAACAAACCTAGTTCTGCTTCAGTTATTCAATGTTCTGGTCTATTGTTTCTCTGACTTGTGCACGTTATGGTTTATACAGTTGTGCATCATTCTTTGAAATGATGGCGGATGTTTTTTATCCCACACAGTTGATTTATATTGCTTTATGAAATGTTTTACTTAATTTGCTTCTCTGTGATGTTTTGCTTTATTTGTTTGTTTCTGGTAATCTCTTCGGCACCATTTATGACCTAAATGTGCAAAGAGAAGTTTGTCATCATGATTTCTACTAACAGATAAATTGCTGTAGAATATGCTCTTCACAGGCTTGAAACACAAAGTGCTGTTTACATTTTAGTGGGTTCATTGCTTACTGGAGATGAATTCAAGCAGATCAAGGCATGAATGAAATCTTACACATCATCTTTGTCTTTTTTTTCCTGTCATTCGTTGCTCTAAAGGACCTCACTGCTCTGGCCAAAGAACTCCGTGAGCTGCGAACCAATGAGGAAACCAATCGGCCTCCTAGGAAGGTGACAGATTATTCCTCGTCTAGTGAGGAATCAGAAAGCAGTGAGGAGGAGGATGGAGAAGGCGGGGCTCATGATGGAACCGTGCCCGTTAGTGATATTCCACGCATCATGTGAGTGTTTCCATAAATCAAAAATGTAGTTTTTTTTGTGGTATTTAGTCTGTCAGATGTGTTGTTTTAGCATTGCTTATATTATTATACACCTTTTTCTTTAATGTGTAAGTAAGCCTATGGGTAAACCATGGACTTCTGGTTTATTATATGCTATAGGGAAATAATGTGAAGAATAACAACATGCAGTAAATGGTAAAACTGTTTGCACTACAAACCACTGTGTGTGATTTGTTCAAAAATGCTAATTCATTCAGTAATGGAACAAGTGAAGTGTATTTGAGTGAGTAATTGAATCATTCATTTAGTAGATTTGTTCAAAAATTCTAATTTATTTAGTAATGGAACAAGTGATGTATTTATGAGTCATTGAATCATTCAGTCAAGAGATTTGTTCAAAAACGCTGATTAATTTAATAATGGAACAAGTATTGATGAGTGAGTTATTGAATCATTCAAGAGATTTGTTCAAAAAATGGAACGTGGAGTATTTATGAGTGAATCACTGAATCATTCATTTAAAAGATTTGTTAAAAAATGCTGATCTATTAAGTAATGGAACAAGTGATGCATTTGTGAGTGAGTCATTGAATCATTCAAGAGATTTGTTCAAAAATGCTGATTCATTCAGTAATGGAACAAGTGAAGTGTATTTGAGTGATTAATTGAATCATTCATTCAGTAGATTTGTTCATTTAGTAATGGAACGTGGAGTATTTATGAGTGAGTCACTGAATCATTCATTTAAAAGATTTGTTAAAAAATGCTGATCTATTTAGTAATGGAACAAGTGATGCATTTGTAAGTGAGTCGTTGAATCATTCAGTCGAGATTTATTGAAAAACGATTCATGTAGTAACGAAACAAGTATTGAAGAATGAGTCATTGAATCATTCATTCAAAAGTTTTGTTCAAAAACACTGCTTCATTTAATAGTGCAACAAGTGAAGTATTTATGAGTGAGTCACTGAATCATTTATTTACAAGATTTGTTCAAAAATGCTGCTTTATTTAATAATGGAACAAGTGATGTCGAGATTTGTTCAAAAACTGATTCATGTAGTAACAGAACAAGTGAAGTATTGAAGAGTGAGTCACTGAATCATTCATTCAAGAGATTTGTTAAAATGTTGATTCATTTAATAATGGAACAAGAATTGATGAGTGAGTCATTGAATCATTCATTTAAAGATTTGTTCAAAAATGCTGATTTATTTAGGAATGGAACAAGTGATGTTTTTATGAGTGAGTCATTAAATCATTCAGGTGAGATTTGTTCAAAAACTGATTCATGTAGAAACGGAACAAGTGAAGTATTGAAGAGTGAGTCATTAAATCATTCATTCAAGAGATTTGTTAAAAAAAACGCTGATTCATTTAATTATGGAACAAGTATTAATGAGTGAGTCATTTAATTATTCAAGAGATTTGTTTAAAAAAGGCTGATTCATTTAGTAATGGAACATGTGAAATATATATGAGTAAGTCATTGAATCATTCATTTAAAAGATCTGTTCAAAAATGCTGCTTTATTTAATAATGGAACAAGTGATGCATTTATGAGTGAGTCATTGAATCATTCAGTCGAGATTTGTTCAAAAACTGATTCATGTAACAGAACAAGTATTGAAGTAGAAGTATTGAAGAGTGAGTCATTGAATCATTCATTCAAGAGATTTGTTAAAACGCTGATTCATTTAATAATGGAACAAGTATTGATGAGTCATTGAATCATTCATTTAACAGATTTGTTAAAAAATGTTGATTTATTCAGGAATGGAACAAGTGATGTTTTTATGAGTGAGTCATTAAATCATTCAGGTGAGATTTGTTCAAAAATGCTGATTAATTCAGTAATGGATGAAAAAATAAATAAGAGTGCATTTGAATTGAATTATTAATTCAAACCACTTTTTTTTCATTCGAATAAATTAAACATTCTTCAGTAGACTGCAGCAATTAATATTTTTTCACAGCCTCTAGTAAATTACTTGTTATTTTGCTTAGTTCAGAATCATGTGAGAATCGTGATATCTATTTGAAACAATCCTGATTCTCAGTTAACCCAGAATCGAGCCGAATTACTACACAAAGTAAAATTTTATTGGCCATTTATAGAAGTTAGAATGTAATTTTTGTCCTGTTCTCCCAACAGGCCTTCTGCTGGCCAGGGTGGCACTGACTCACTGGTCAACCCGGAGGATTCTCATCCCAATGATTCATTTGGCAAAAACTCACAAGACGGCACCCTGATGATGCGAGAGGTAGGTGCACCTACCTAGACAGGTTTAGCAAGAACTCCTACACTCATTCCTCTAGTTTGTCACAGTTTTATTTCTCTTTAAGTTTATCAACTCATGTTTATTTTTGCCTTGGTTAAGCCTTTTTATTGGGTTATGTTTTGGTATTTCTTTCACCTCCTTTGCTTCTGAATTCTCCAACAAAATCTCTGGTCAAGCTCGCCGCACACTTGCTGACAGAGGCACGCTCTGTGCGTTTCCCAAATATCTCTGCAAGATGGCTTAGCCACGCAAGGGGCCTGCAGTAGTGTAGCCCTACTCCTCTTTCTGTTCCTCTCTGCAGACGTTTGGGGAAAGAAAGCTCGGTCATGCCGAGAGCAATGGTTTTCCCGGTAACTCCAATCTGCCTGATCTAGTGCAGCAAAGCCACTCGCCTGGCGAGGGCCCTGGGCGGCTTTCTAGTGGGCTGGACCTGGACTCTGTGGCTGAAGTAGGTGATGGACAAGCCTGTTAGAGCCACTCTGCACTCCAACCCCTCAAATTTCTAACCTGACACATCTAATCCATCCCCATTTGATTCAAATGCACATGTTTATCTGGCTATAGATTCACAGAAGCCCCAGATCTCTTCATAACTCATAACATTGCTTTTCTTGGTTTTACTTTTTTTCCAGTTTGGATCTCATTTGTTCTCATTTTCATATACTATCATTTTAAGCTTACATTTTTTTAAACATATAGGACAGCAGCCAGTTAATAAGATGCTTTCTCTCCTTTGCCCCATTTTTCCTTCTTGTAAATGCCCTGATTTTGTGCTCCGACTGCAAAAAAGGGATTTTAATAATCAGTATTTTTCTTATCCTTTAGTGAAAATACTGAAATATCTTTTTAACAAGATTAATTCTTGGAAAAGAGTAATAAAAAGTGTAAGTACACATATTTTTAGGAGATCAAGCATGTAGCGCTGAAACCCGATTGTTAGAATGGCCAAGGATCGGTAATCTCGTCATCAAGCAGACCAAAACTGTAAGTCTTAGAGATTTGAAACTTGGAGGCATGGTAGTACTCATACCACCAACAACGTCACCAAAGCTTGGCCCAATCTGCTACAGGGAGTCACTACAGTGATAAAAAGTAATTAATCAATCGTTTAATTTTGGGGTTTTTTTATTTTTAATTTTTTTTTAACTTACGTTTGCGAACTAGTCCTAGTTATTTCGCCCGATCGGAACCAAACCAGTGCAGGAAGATTCTCTGTAGAGTGAATATCAGTAATTGATAAAAAAAAATTAAAATCGAACTTTCGACTCACCATTGCAAAGGGACGCCAAAACGTTCTGTCTAATGTAATTGCTCAATCAGTGTATCAACCTCGCAAAGACATCACTATAACAGCTTGTAAAACAATGTCACGTAACGTCACATTTACCTCAGAAAAAACATATTCGGTGACCATAAACTTGTTAGAAAAATTAACTCTAGAGAGGAGCATTTTGCTAAATATATGCACTATATAATTTTAACATTCAGTAGTATAGTAATGTAGTACCAACTGACTGTATATTTTCAGGGCTCGACATTAACACTTGTCCGGGACAAGTGGGTTTTGTGAAAGGGCAAGTGAAAGAGAAATTTACTTGCCTGACCGCACAAGTAACCTGATTAAAACATCAATAACTAGCACAGCAACGAAACTTTGGTGAGAATGATTCTGATTGTATTACTACAGAGAGTATCAAGGTTGTGTCAGTTGAGGCTCGTGCAGACTATCTGACTCACGGAAAATCAAAACTAATAGGCGCAACAGTATACACATTGAAACAAACACGAACAAACATACTGCGGTAAAAAATATTGTATATAACATATAATATAGGTAAGCAACATCACACAAACAAGCACTATTACGAGTGCAAACGTGGCATTGATTTTATACAACAGCAGTTCAACAAACTAGTAGTTAATATAAACTGAGTTACATTTTAGATACATCATTGACTGCTTTACTAACAAAAATAGTTCTAAGCAAAACAACAGCAGAACAGTCGGGAAATTCACACACAGCGGCGTTTCAGTACTGAATGATTCAGCAATTTTTACTGAATCCAGTAAGATTCAGTCAGCCATTCATAGACCGGTTCGGTTTTTCCTTTACAGTGGAAAGATGGGAGTTTGTTGATACTGATTTAATTAGAAGGTAACAACCATACAGAGTATAATTATTGTATGTATTAATAAAAGTTAAGAATTTGACGTAAATGATGACACGTACATTTCGTAAGGTTAGAAAATATTGCCCTTCATAAAGTTAAAAAGTGTCCTAGAAATCGATTTAAGGCCAATATCACAAATATACTGATTAAAGTATTTCCTCAGAATAGTGATTAGACTATTGCTTCAGAATGGATTACATTTATGCCAAAAAAAAGGCATTTTTTTGACCGGACAAGCAAATTTTTTTAACCTGGACAAGTGAATGAATAATTAACATTTAATTAATTGAATCAGTGTTCTTTCAAATAGAAATTTTAAAGACCCTAAACTTTTGAACAGTAGTGGACATTTTGAAATAAATTAGTGAGAAATAATTTTCTTGCATACTGGGAAATAAGACAAAATACTGATTGCAAAAAACTTTTTGGTTTTGGACTTTTGCAGTGCTTGCTTTTCCTGCTAACATGTTTTACGATAAATGGACTGATCTAACTGCAGACCAAGCTGCTTGCATTTGCTGCCTACAATCAGTCATTAGAAGAGACCATTTGTATGTTTTGCGGATGCTTGTTTCTCACATTCTGATTCCGCATTGGCAGTTTGGGATGGGTAGCGGGTCCAAATCCTCCTTTACTCCTTTTGTGGACCCACGAGTGTATCAGACCTCTCCCACAGAGGACGATGAGGACAACCCTGCCTCAGGTGACTAATTTACCCCTTATCCCCTTTGTCTATTGAAAAAGTGCTATTGGAAATGCTGTGGGGCCAGACTGGGCACTGACTTTGGCACTGACACTCTGTTTGTGGAAAAGGGTGCTAGAATGATTTTGACTTTTTGTTTGGTCACAGCTCATTTTGCAGATGACTTCCTGCGGCAGGAGCAGGAACAGGAACAAGCTCGACTGAATGAGGCTCGGAAAATTTCTGTTGTTAATGTCAATCCCACTAATATCAGGCCACACAGCGACACACCGGAAATCCGCAAGTACAAGAAGCGCTTCAACTCTGAGATCCTGTGTGCAGCACTATGGGGTGAGTCCAAATGTTTACAGACCTTCTTCTGACTTCTTCTGAATATTCTTGCAAATCGTTTTAACATTACGTTTGTTTGCTGTAGGAGTGAATCTGCTGGTAGGAACAGAAAATGGACTGATGTTACTAGACCGCAGTGGTCAGGGCAAAGTTTACAATCTGATCAACCGCAGGCGCTTTCAGCAGATGGACGTTCTGGAGGGACTCAATGTTCTGGTCACCATATCAGGTGAGTTCATCATTAACTCCACAGTTGTCAGTACAAAGATTTTTATGTGTTTATTTTGTTAGATCTGTGTGTAATCTGTTTGCAATGATGCATTCTTACTACTACTTTTTCTCACAGGCAAAAAGAATAAACTGAGGGTCTACTATCTGTCGTGGCTTAGAAACAGGATACTTCACAATGACCCTGAAGTAGAAAAAAAACAAGGGTGGATTACTGTTGGTGACCTAGAGGGATGTGTCCATTATAAAGTCGGTATGTCCTTTGGTCTATTTTGTTATTTGTTTGTTTAAATGTTTTAATACCTACATTACTTTTTTTTATTTATTTTAGTTACATTTATACAACAGTTTTTTCTTGTTCTCGAATCGGATTGGCTGAGAGCCTTTTGTAGTGGTGTGATATTCTAGTGATAACAGAACTCCATCACTATATAATACAGTAGTACAATAAGCTTTTAATTAAGCAAGTAAAGGAAGTAGTTCTGCACAAAAGAGGGGTTTTAAAGACCCTGTTGACTCTGACTTTGTTGTATAAATGCAGTAATGAGATGTGGCTGTATGTAGCCATGAGATATGGCATAACATGTATCTATCAGTTGAGGTCAAACATGTTAATTGTTTTACCAAAATAAGAGGGATTATACAAAATGAATGTTATTTTTTATTTAGTACTGACCTGAATAAGATGTTTCACAAAAAATTCATTTACATATAGTCCACAAGAGAAAATAAGAGTTGAATTTATAAAAATGACCCTGTTCAAAAGTTTACATACACTTGATTTTTAATACTGTGTTGTTACCTGAATGATTCACAGCTGTTCTTTTTAGTGATCGTTGTTCATGAGTCTCTTGTTTGTCCTGAACAGTTAAACTGCCTGCTGTTCTTCAGAAAAATCCTTCAGGTCCCACAAATTCTTTGATTTTTCAACATTTTTGGTATGATTTCAAAATCCATCTTTTCACACTGAGGACAACTGAGGGACTCATATGCAACTATTACAGAAGGTTCAAATGCTCACTGATGCCCCAAAAGGAAAAACAATGCATTAGGAGCGTTTTTAAAAACTTTTGAACAGAATGAAGATGTGTACATTTTTCTTATTTTGCCTAAATACCAGGGTGTAACGATACACAAATAACTTGCACAAAGTATAAATATAAAACACTGGAGATCAGCAAATGGTGGAAGCTTCCAAAATAAACAGCAATAAAGTCTTTTTAAAGCAGGCACTTTATTTTGTTTTGAAACTAAATATTTCACCAACTTCTTGTTTTTCTCACCTCACTGGTCAGCTCGACTCACTCTCCTCATGTGATAAATGAAATCCGACTCCTGTCGCTGATCTGAGATGCATATTTTATGATGTTAGTTTTAATAAATAAAAATTTGGTAAAAATCAAGGACATTTTTATTTGCCATTTTTCTTTTTGCTGTATCAAACCGAACCATACATTTTGTGAACCATTACACCCCTACTAAATACCAAATTTCTTTATTTAGTACTGCCCTTCAGAAGCTACAGAAGATATGTACAGATTTCCCAGAAGACAAAATAAGTTAAAAGTTTTCACCCCCCAGCTCTTGATTTAATTATTTATTTTTTTCTCTGGAGCATCAGTGAGTGTTCAAACCTTCTGTAATAGTTGCATATGAGTCCCTCAGTTGTCCTCAGTGTGAAAAAATGGATCTCAAAATCACACAGTCATTGTTGGAAAGGGTTCAAATGCACAAAAAAAGTGCTGAAAAACCAAAGAATTTTTGAGACCTGAAGGATTTTTCTGAAGAACAGCGGGCAGTTTAACTGTTCAGGACAAACAAGGGACTCATGAACAACTATATCTAGAAAAAAAACAGCTGTGGATCATTCAGGTAACAACACAGTATTAAGAATCAAGTGTATGTAAACTTGAACAGTGCCATTTTTATAAATTCAGCTATTATTTGTAAACGTATTTTATGTAAAATATCCTATTCAGGTCAGTACTAAATAAAAAGTAACATGCATTTTGTATGATGCCTCTTGTTTTTGTAATATAATTAACATTTTGCAGATTCTTCAACGTGTATGGAAACTTTTGTCCCCAACTGTATACAGAGAGAGATACAGAGAAGGAGAGAGTGCTTGATTAAATCCTAATAATATTTTCACATGTATTTGTTATTTAACAGTCAAATATGAGAGGATTAAGTTCTTGGTGATTGCATTGAAGAATGCAGTGGAGATCTATGCCTGGGCTCCCAAACCCTACCACAAATTCATGGCTTTCAAGGTGAGACAGATGTTTGGTCCAGTGAGACCCCCTTTAAGAGAGCGTTTTTGTGTGTTTATTTTAAATAGACTGACTGCATTACTTTACAAGAAAATAGGCATTAGTCAACTTGGCAGGGCAGAGCACAAATGTGCAAATGAAGTATCTATTTTAGTACTTGTGACTAGTGTGTCGGAGAACACCTGCACAGAGCATATTTTTTAGTCAATATATCATGTCTCCTCTTCTGTCTTTCCAAAGTCTTTCACAGATCTTCAGCACAGGCCTCTGCTTGTGGACCTGACGGTGGAGGAGGGTCAGAGGTTAAAGGTTATCTATGGCTCCAGCGTTGGTTTTCACGTGATAGATGTCGACTCTGGGAATCCGTACGATATCTACATTCCGTCCCACGTAAGTGACGACAGGCCGAGCGGAGGCAGCTCTCCCCTCCTTACCCTGATCCTAAGGGACTTTAAATAGGACGACTTCTCTCCGGGGACACTGGGATGCACTGTAGTGTTGATGTCTGTATCACATATGTGCCTTTTAATTACAGACAGGGTCCAAATTTAACACTAAACCAAATGCAAGTAAAATCTGGCTTTGATGAGAAAAATAAAACACTTCCCAATTGAGTGGTAACTTTTTAGGGACTGAAAATGTATATATTTTTATAGATATTTATTTATTTATACATACACACATATATTCAAAACAATTATCTGTTAACATTATTTTCCTCAATGAAACATTTAATGAAAAAGTTTATAAGCATAATTTATTATAATAAATGTATCTTATTATCTTTTTATTAGCTTAATAAAGTACTTTGAAGGTATCGTTTTGTGCATTTATCCGGAAAAACATATATAAGGTAAAATGTCTAAAATATACATAACCAGTCAAAAGTTGGGAATAATTAAGATTTGTAGTTTTTGATGTGTATGTTATGCTCACCAAGGCTGCATTTGATAAAAACAGTAATAATGTGAAAAAGGACAGTCTCAATATTAACCATAGCAAATTTGAAGTCTCTATCTTAAACTCTCTAGTGCCACCAATAGGCCAAATTTGCACTCACATTTCTGTTAATAACTTTTGAACCTTAAGGTCTAGAAGTTTCTATAAAATTCCTTTTTCTTCTGATTCCTTGCGAATGCATATAGAAATTTCTACAGGTTGAGATTTTTTTTAATTATGCAATTTTTTTTATTTTCCGAAAATCTTCTTTTTCAAACTCGTCCGAGACAGTTTGTCTGATTTTCACCAAAATCAGCCAAGGCCCAGATCATGTTCAGACAATACTGGCCAAAAGTTATCAAAAGCTTTTTTGATATACCAACCATTTTCATAAAACGCGCTAACGAAATTCACGCAAAAGTGGACATGAGCCTGTATCTTTGCCAACACTTTAGACCACAAATCAGACCAAACTTGGTACATGTTATACCAAGCATGAATTTGAGGGAACATGAGAAGATTCGGCACAGCGCCATCTACTGGTCAATTTTTGTTTATAAATTCTGACCTTAGATTTAGATTAGATTTAGAGTGGGATACAGAATCAAACAATACCAAATTTTCCTATGTCAGCCATTTTGAGCGTGGACCATCTCAAATTTTGTAGTAAAATGGTCTATTTTTCAAATGCTTGTTATGCATCTTATAGAATTGCTTGTGGGAAAGTTATGAAATTTGGCACACAGATAGAGGACAGTATTATCATTAACCACAGCAAATTCTAACTCAAACTCTCTAGCGCCATCAGAAGGCCAATTTGTACTCGTGTCTCTGCTAATAATTTTTAAAATGTAAAGTCTAAATTCTAAATTCTTTAATCCTCTGATTTCTTGGCTCATACCAAAAATTACATTTCTATGGTCAAGATTTTTAAACAATTTCTGAAAAATCTACTTTTTCAAACTCGTCCTAGACAGTTTGTCCAGTTTTCACCAAAATTGGCTCAGATCATCTTCAGAGCATTCTGGCAAGAAGTTATCAAAAGCTTTTTGATATACCAAACCATATTTCTAAAGGGCCTTTGAAAATTTTTTTTTTTTTTTTTTTTTTAACGTTTCACAAAGTTTGTGCACAAATTAACATGAGTCTATATCTCAGTGCTTTAGCAGATTGGTACTTGGTACATGTTTTAACAAGCATGACCTGTCATGAGTAGCTTCAGCATAGCGCTACCTACTGGTCAAAAGATATAAATATTGTACATGTTTTTTTTTCTGACCAGTTTGAACAAAAATCATACAGTCTCATTAGATTCAGAGCAACCTTCCTATGTCAGCCATTTTGAGTGTGGGCCATTTCGAATTTTGTTGTAAAGTGATGTATTTTTCAAACGCTTTAGCATATTGTTATGAATCTTATAGAATCGCTTGCGATAAAGTTATGAAATTTGGTGTACTGTTGTGGGATAGTCTCATTATTAACCACAGCAAATTTATAGTCTCTAACTCAAACTTTCTAGCACCAACAGGCCAAACATTTTTATTTTTATCATCAAGGTGTTTCACAATTTTTGGGAAAAATCTGTTTTTTGAACTCGTCCTAGATGTTTTGTCCAATTTTCACCAAAATTGGCTCAGATCATCTTCAGAGCATTCTGGCAAAACGTTATCAAAAGCTTTTTGATATACCAAACAATTTTAGTAAAGCGTGTTAACGAGTTTGACAAAGTTAATGCAAAAATGGACATGACACTATATCTCGGTTTAGCAAATTGACCAAAGGGCACATGAATAGTTTCAGCACAGCACCACCTACTGGTCTTGCAGCTATATTTTTAGTGTGGTAGGCAAAGCTAAATTTTCAGCAACAATTACTTCAGAAATCACAATATTACTGTTTTTACTGACTTTAAGAGTGAAAAAAAAATCTTAATTATTCCAAACTTTTAAACTGTAGTGTAGGGAAAAAAAAAATAATGCTGCCACAATAACCTATAATGTTTGTCACAAGATTTAGCTCTTGTAAGATTTTCTTACAAATGTGAATAAATAAATGTAATAATAGTAATGAATATATATTATTAATATAATCTATTCAAAATGCAGTTTCGTAGTCTTAAATGAAAAAATTCCGAAAGTTAATTTTGGACCCTGGTTACAGTTTAGAGCAGCACGTATGAATGTTCTGTGTGCAGATGAATGGTTATGAAGTTAGTAACTGACATTATTGTTCTAACGTGATCAAGTGTGATAGAAAAGTACGTCCACTGTAAGCAGAAAACATGTCCCCGATCTCCGACCTTTGACAAACCAAACACGTACATGAACCAAAGCAGCCAAACCGTTGCAATGGCCCATGGTAGCCCGTTAGCAGGGCGCTTTCGGGCTCAGGCGTAGGTGTGGTCGAGCAGAGGGCAGGAGTCTCGATTGTTGCAGCAGTTTCTCGAAGGGAGAAGCTCTGGCCACCCACAGCACGAGACATGACTGACAGGGCCGCCCGGGGGAGGGGGGAGAGCGTCACCTAGTGGGGAATGTTTTGCACTACGGCTCGTTTTTGTCACCCCAAGGCTCATCTGCGCCCACCCCTCCCTTCCCAGATTCAGGGCAGTGTTACCCCTCACGCCATTGTGGTGCTTCCCAAGACCGACGGCATGGAGATGCTTCTGTGTTATGAAGATGAGGGAGTCTATGTGAACACATACGGCAGAATCACTAAAGACGTGGTGCTCCAGTGGGGAGAGATGCCCACCTCTGTTGGTAGGTTTTGGTTGTTTATTTCACACAAAACGCTCCTGTTCTCCTTCTAGAGCCCTGATGCCGGTCTGTGCGAGAGCACCCGACCGTCCCCGACCCCCTCAGAATCTGAATCGGTCCTCTCACACACAAACACGCATGTCTTTGTCCACTCATTGCTCTTCTGTCTTTCCTGTCCCTCACTTAACTAAACGACTGAGCGCTTTTCTGCCCCACTGCACCCCACCCCGGCCCACCTAGACTAAACCCTGACACAGAGTGAAATGTTTGTCTGTATGTCTAGTACATCTTGTGTACTGTTTTGTTTACCCTGTTAACCCAGTACAAGTCTTTGTTATTAATAACCTTTAATCTGATTTTCTATTCTGAGCCCAAGAAATGCCTGAAATTTGACCTTGGATCCAATTTTATTTCTTATCATCCTTGGGTGAATCTCACAAAACATGTCTGGGTGATTTCACCAGAATAAAGAACATTTTAAGCCCATTTTAGGACCATGTTTTGCTGCTATAATTTGCATATGCAAATGTAAAATGTGTTTTAATAAAAAAAAAAAAAGGCTTGATTTTTATACAGAAATGTATTTTATTTGTTCTTTTGATTTTAGAGTGAAATGTGTTCCATTTCTCGAGATTTAAACAAAACTAAATATTTTTTTGTTTAAATTTTATTTAAAATTATTGGAGCCTATGCATATACAAATAGAAAATGAGAAAATGTTTAATTGTCAGGTAAAAAAAAAAGATGCACAATGCAAAAAATCTTGGTCCTAAATATGCTTGATTTTCTTAATGCAAAATATAATTTTGGGGTGGAATGTGACCCGTTTTCTTGAGATTTACTTAAATTGAATAGGGGAAAAAGGTTGTTTTATTTAAATGTAATTTGATTTTAGAAAAATTATTAGAGCCCATTTTAGGACCCTTAATTTTTTTTTCATATGCAAATGGACAGATGTGTTTAATTATCATCAAAAAAAAATTTATGATGCAAAAAAAATCTTGGTCCTAAAATATGCTTTATTTTCTTCGTGTAAAATATTAATTATTATTTGTTTGTTTTTTCCCGCTTGATGATAAGGTGGAATGTGACCTGTTTTCTTGACATTTACTTAAAACCATTTTTTCTATTAAATGTATTTCAGTTGATTTTGGGAAAAGAAAATTATTAGTCAATTTACAATGGACAGATGTGTTTAATGATCACCAAAAAATCTTGGTCCTAAAATATGCTTGATTTTTTTCTTCATGCAAAAATATATTTTCCAACGTTTTCTCTTGTTTTTGGGTGAAATGTGACCTGTTTTCGTTAGATTTACCCAAAACTAAAACTTTCTATACAACATACACTACCTGTCAAAAGTTCAGAACAGTAAGATTTTTAATGCTTTGCATTAGAAGTCTCTTTTGCTCACCAAGCCTGCATTTTATTTGATCCAAAATACAGCAAAAACAGTACAATTCTGAAAGTTTTTCAATGGTATAGTGTATAATGTTACAAAAGATTTCAGATAAATGCTGTTCTTCTGAACTTTTTATCTTCAAAGAAACCTGAAAAAATTCTACTCTGCTGTTTTCAACATAATAATAATAATAAAGTTGTTTTGTTGTTGCTGTTTTTTTTTTTTTGAGCAGCAAATCAGAATATTAAAATTATTTCTGAAGGATCATGTGACTGAAGTAATGATGCTAAAAAGTCAGCTTTAAAATCACAGGAATAAATTATATTTAATATTAATTAATTAATTAATTTAATTATAACCAAATAGAAATAGTACTAATATTTCAACATTTTACTGTTTTTGCTGTACTTTTAATCAAATAAATGTAGTCTTGGTGAGCAGAATAGTATTCTTTAAAAAAATCTTACTGTTCAAAAACTTTTGACTGGTAGTGCATTTCATGTTGGTTTTTTTTTTTTTTTTTTTTGTTTTTACATTTAACCAGGAAAAGAGACCATCATCAGTTTAAATGTAATTCTTGTTGTCTTTTTAGATGTAAATATTGGTGTCTTCCAGCTCTTGTTTTACTACTATCATGTGTCTCTAAAATTAATTTCCAGCTTTAATGTTTGTTTGTATGTGTTTTCATCTCTCATCCGTGAAGAATGTTAATGTTATGATTTAGATGTCTTTTGTCCTCTGTTGGCTGATACTGAGGGTTCAGATGTAGACCAGCAGCTGCCCACCCCCTCATTTCTGAACAAATTAATGTTTCAGCCAAATTCAGTTCAACTCTTCAGTGATTCTGCACTCATAGCAAAGTAAAATCCATAGCTCATGCATTTTTTGTACACAAGATATCAGCAGCAAAGGAAGTCAAAACAACCAGATCATTATTATTATCTCTGTGGAGGGCTCTAAATCAGCCACAGGAAGTCCTCGAAAAAAAAAGTTCATGTTAGTATCCAAAGAGCTCTGGAAAATGGATAATTTGAAAATGAAAGACTATTAATAATCACATAACCACTGGTACTTCAATCATGGATTTAATTTGTGATGCTCAGAAACTGCTGCAATAATGACCTCCTGATGTGGGGTGGCTTTGGCAGGCTTGTTTTCATTGGATCTGGGCTAGTTTGGAGTTGCTGTTGGACGTCAGAAGTCGTTGAGGAACGGGGTGTTCTGATGATGTACTGCATTTGGTGTTAGCGCTCTCCTGTCACATGTTTCTTTTGTCTTTTGTATGTATTCGCTACGTTCCCCCTCCCCTTCTGCAGCCTACATCCACTCCAACCAGATCATGGGCTGGGGAGAGAAAGCCATTGAGATCCGCTCCGTGGAAACGGGACACCTCGACGGAGTTTTCATGCACAAGCGAGCACAGCGACTGAAGTTCCTTTCGGAGAGAAACGATAAAGTACGTTACCACGATGATGCAAGTTGCCCATGCAACTTACCATTACATTTTTCTCTCTATTTTGGGTGCAATTAACAATATTTCACATTTAAACATTTCACCTTTACATTATATCTTTATATGGGTCAATGACATGATGCTCATTTTATTTGTCCAGGTTTGTTCATTTAATTATTTTTATTTTTTTTATTTAAATGTTGTTCTCTTTTTTGGTTCAATTAATATTATTTAAATAATTAATCACTTCACCTTTAAATTATGCAAGTATTTAAATGGGTCAATGACATGCTCGTTTTGTTTGTCCAGGTATGTTAATTGTTTTAAATAAATTAGCTATTTAGTATTTTATTAACTTGAGTACTTTTTTCTCTTTCTTTGGGAACAATAACTGTATATAACATTTATACACTATACCGATAAATTAAGTGAGTCTTTATGGGTCAGTGACATGATGCTTATTTTGTTTGTCCTGGTTTGTTATTTATTTTTTTAATAATTTATTCTTTATTAATTTCAATACTATTTTTTTTTTGGTACAGTTAACAGTATTTAAAAATGTACACTTTACCTTCAGATTATTCAAGTCTTTAAAAGTCTTTTATGTTTTTCTCTTTTTTAAGTACAATTAACAATACTTAAAAATTAAACACTTCACCATTAAATTACGCAAGTATTTATATGGGTCAATGACATGAAAATGGCTCAAAAATGGCTTAAAAATGTAATTCCTGACATAATCTATTATTTAGTGGATTTTTTTTTAAATAAAAAGTAGTATTTCTAAAGTAAATAGTATTTCTATACAGATTAATAAAATAATATTTATATAAAAATCTGTAAAAAAAATATTTTTAAAAAAGTGTTTTTTTTTTAAATAATGAACAAAATATGTACATTCACATAATATAATCATGAAATCAACATTTATGATCGAGTATAATCAAATTTAAGTATGTTATTACATTTTACTTGATTTTTATACTACATTTAACATTTTAGCTGTTAATAAATGTTTATAAAAATAAATAATAAATAAATAAATGTATTATTTGGGGTGAACTTGAGTGTTTGTTCTATTTTCAAAAGATTTGTTTCTTTTTTTTTCCATGGGTGTGACATTGACCCAGTGTTGATCAGTGTTTTAATATAGATATACTACTATAGTTTTATTAATATATTTTTATTCTTTTTTTTTTTTTTTAAGTATTATTTTGTGTGTTTGACATTTGTATTAGTTTTTTTTTAAGCTTTAAATGCTATACATTTATTTTTATTTTAGTTATTATAGCACATTTATTATAGCAAGTTTTTTTTTTAATATGCAGTTCATTTTTATCTTAGTTAATATAGTACAAGTTAAACTAAATGAAAATGAAAAATTGCCTTGGCAGCTAACTGAAATAAAATACCTGAAAATAACACTGTGAAGGAAAAAAACGTATGTAGACAATCGCATAAGGCGGTAGATTGTAACAGTTTGGTCCTTTGAATGTGAACAATAGGCAACATAATAACTTCTATTCTTCCGTGTGGTCTCTTTTCTTTTTCTCGCAGGTGTTCTTTGCCTCGGTCCGATCAGGAGGCAGCAGCCAAGTTTTCTTCATGACCTTGAACAGAAACTCCATGATGAATTGGTAATTCATCCCCGCCCTTCCCTGCATTGTATCCGTGGACCTTTTCTACTTTATTGAAAAGTGCGAAAAAAGGAAAGACAGGAAAATCCAGGTGCGCTGGATAATCTGGCAGATGGCAGAAAGAGCAAACCTTGCTGGGACCTTTTCAGAAGAGTCGAAGACAAACCCAAAATCCACAACCCCCCCGTGAACAACAAGGGGTCCCGGACAACCGGTCTGCATTATTTTTTATGGCTCTTTCATTAACATGCGTGGGGTTCTGGTGTTTTTGTCCTTAAAAATCTGTATCTAGATTCTTCTGGAGGTCAAGACCGGAAATATGGGGAATGAGACCCACAGAGTAGAGTCAATATTTGTACTGTTAAGACACTTTTTTTTGACAATAATTTATCACGGTTGCGCTGAACGTCAGTAAACCTCCCTTCCGGGATGAATCCATTGAGGCTGGTTTGTGTGAACCCTTTTTCTTTTTTATGTTTCAGCTTGGAATGCACACAGATGTTTGTGTCATGTGGAAATTACTCTAATGTCTGATATTTAAGACTTGTATGGAGCAGACGCACTTCGGGCTGTCCACAGAATGCCTTAAATATGAATTCGCAAAGCTGCTCGTTTTTATTTTTTAAGTCCATAGTATGTTGTTGATGCATATTTCTGTAAGGAAAATGCTACTTTTTTTTGGACGAAAATTGATGCCTGCTGATATGGACATATAATGGAAATATAAATGATTTTGAATATTCATACTGTGCATTCCTAGTTTTAGCACAAAGCTCTATAGTATTCACATTTGGAGCCTGTGGTTTGGCACTGTTTTCCTTGTGCTCAGGGAGATGGTGCTGTAGATCAGACCTTTTTCATTCATTTCCATTGACTTATCTTATGGGTGATTTACGGATAGTTCACTCTAAAATTAAAATTGTTCTCATGTACTCGCCCTCATGTCGTTGTTCCTCAGTTAGACACAAAAAGAGACGTTTATCAGAGTGTTCGGGCTCCTCTCTTCCATACATTGTAAGTAAACGGTGACCAGCTCTAAAACAGACAAAAAACATCATGAAAGTAGTCAGTGTGCACTATATTTCTAGTTTCTGAAGCCATGTCATGTTTTATGTGAGGAAAAGGCTCAAAAAAGTTCCTACTTGACAACTCTGGTCACAAATAACAGCCTGGACATGGACAAAAAAAGTTAGTCAAATGTTTGCATACACCTTGCAGAATCTGCAAAGTGTTAATGATTTTACCAAAATAAGAGGGATCATATAAAACACGTTTTTTTTTAAATATTTATATAGTTCACATAAAATACATATATAGAAAATAATAGTTCAATTTATAAAAATGACTCGTTCAAAAGTTTACATACACTTAATACTGTTGTTACCTAGTTCCCTAGTTTAACTGCCCGCTGTTCTTCAGAAAAATCCTTTAGGTCCCACAGATTCTTTGGTTTTTCAGCATTTTTGTGGATTTGAACCCTTTCCATCCTGAAGGATGTTTCTGAAGAACAGTAGGCAGTTTAACTGTTCAGGACAAACCAGGGACTCATGAACAACCATCACTAAACACATAAAACGCAGCTGTGGATCATCAGGTAACAACACAGTATTAAGAATCAAGTGTATGTAAACTTTTGAACAGGGTCATTTTTATAAATTCAACTATTATTTTCTCTTGTGGATTATATGTAAACATCTTTCATGTGAAATATCTTATTCAGGTCAGTACTAAATAAACAATAACATGCATTTTGTGCGACCCCTCTTATTTTGGTAAAATACTTAACATTTTGCAGATTCTAAACTTTTGACCTCAACTGTAAATGGATTGAATTCTACATTATTTTTATTTAAGGTTTAAACAGGTCTACAAAGTCGATTCTTGAACGCTTTATCATCGCAGTGCTAAGAAACAGTCTGAATACTTCAAATGATCAGTAAATACTACAGAGCTTTCTATTGAAACATAAAAAAGTACATTAAGATTATGTTTGGAGCATCATAGTTGCTGTGTAAGAGTGTGTGTATGTGAATGAATGATCAAATATAATGCTTTCCACCAACAATACAAAAACTAGATGTTACCGCTAACATACCAGCAATCTCACTTTTTTTTTAGTTTCTGGAGTAACATGTGTCATTAGAATAAGAATGTGCTGCAGTTTTGTACTTTAAGTTTGTTTTCTCACGACTTTCAAGCAAAGTGCAATAAAGGCCAAGGGAATCGAGTCCTGGTGAGTCGATTGCTCACCTCTCCGCGTGATGGATCTCCAACTGTTTCTAGAGGGACGTTCACCCACTACCACCCTCTGTACATATCCACAAAAAAAAAGAGTTCCGCCTCCTAATCGAATGCATAGGAACTGTGAGGGTGTGACAGAAATATGCGATCCTGTGTAAGATCCACCTGTGCGAATCACATGAAGGGTCGTGTTTTGTGAGTAGAGCTTCCTTTTAGGCTACCTCTTTCCGTTCACCTGTTGGATCGGTTCAGTTTTCTATGTGGGTAATGACTAAAACAAACCTTTGTAACCTTACCTTTGTAAGTGACACAGTCTAAGGCAATATTCCAGATTGTGGTAAATATTTATTCCCTGAGAGGGGGGGATTGTATCTTTTTAAAATGCAACCAGTAGATCAGTGACTTTTTAACAACGTTATTAAAGGGATAGTTCACCCAAAAGTGAAAATTCTGTCATTAGTTATTTGACCGCAAGGGTCCTACCACGCTTAAGGCACAGAAATGTATTAAGGATGATGTTTAAATGGTTAATGTGACCTCAGTGGCTCAACCATAATTTTAAGAAGCTATGCGAATAAAAACAAAAATAACGCCTTTATTGAATACTACTTCTCTATGCATCGGCATACTCTCTAAAATGGTGCTAGGGTGACACAGAGGAGAAGAATTGTTGAATAAAGTTGATATTTTTGTTTTCTTTGGGTACAAAAAGTATTCTCATAGCTTCATAAAACTGGTTGAACCACTGATGTCACATGGACTATTTTGTTGATATTCTTGGTACCTTTCTGGACCTTGACTGTGGGTCAGGGTCAGACACCTCTCAGATTTCATCAAAAATATCTTCATTTGTGTTCCGAAGATGACGAAAGTCTTACAGGTTTTGGAACAAGGGTGAGTAATTAATGACAGAATTGTAATTTTTGGCCAAACTGTCCCTTTAAATTATAATGGGTATTTGAAATTGCCGATGAGGATGTTGTAATTAACAAATGTTAAAACAAGGCTATGTTGTCATTCCATGTATTTGCGTGTAGAGCACCAAACGGAAATATTCAGATGCTAAAAATAATGATGAATAAAAAATATCATGGTGCAATGTCTTGTGCAACAGCCAAATCAAGCCTGCACTTCATATGAGATAAATTCTTCAATTAGAGCAACTTGTCGATACCCAATGATGATTTTAAAGGAAACCCAGGGTTGTAAGACTCGTATGCCTTAATATATCATAAATGATGTTTATTACAAAAATATGTAGTAGGAAACCCATAAAAAAAATTATATTAAAAAAAACGTATACATATTTTGAGCACCATTATGAGGTGTAATGGTTGCACTCGTGAGCTTCTAGCTACTACCGCAACGCGAGTGAAATCCGTGCTGAGAAACTCCTTCAGTGGCTGCGGCATCATGACAAGCGTCGGCATGTTTACATTCTGCCAGGATGGCATCTAGCGTTTCTTGTCTCTGCCGTTTGTACGCTCTTTCTCAGTAGCTGTGATCTACTAAAAGCCTCCAAGGCATCAGGCCTAAGGAGAAAGAAAAAAGATGCGGGTCTTTAGGAAGTTTCCAATTCTTTTCACCTCTTCTTATCGCTAGAAAAGCAGTGAAGGCTCACAACGCTTCTCTTGTTGGCCTTCGACTGAAAATAACAACCAAAGGCTGCACAATGTGGCATCGTATCAGTATTTTATTTTACGAGTTGCGTTGCGCTAAAAATGGCTCATGAGTGCAACCATTTCACATCATCTAAATAATGGTGACCCCATAGTCCAAAATATGTATAAAACTATGTACGTTTTTTTTAAATAACGCAAGTCTTTTATGGGATTTCTGCTACATATTTAAGTAAAAGACATAATTTGTTATATTAAGCCATACAAGTCTTAATACCCGGGGTTCTTCTTTTTTCTGTTTTTGGTCTGTCTAATGATTTTTTTTTTTTTTTACCCCCCTAAAGACATGTTCAGTTCATTTGTAATTTATTTTAAGAATTTTATTTTATAACTTTTTTTTTTTTTAAATCCAATACTACTGTCATCACCGCCATGCCAAGAATCATATTTTATCAATTAAGATGTTTTTCTTTTTTTTTAGACCAAGCACACAACTGTCACATTTCAAAATATCGTATATATTGTAATTTATATGAAACTGTGTAGTGAACTTGCATTTTTAAGATTACACATACTCGAAAATGCCTGTAACTGCAGAATCGCCCATTTATAGACTTCCTAGAAGTCCTTCCAAATGATGTGGCATTTTATTCAAATAGGTGAATCATAAAATAACAGTCCTTTATATACTTTTATATCTTTTCATTACGGTTCTGTAAGGGCAATAGAGTGTGAAATTCACTTGACACAACTAGAATCTTTTGAGACTTCATGTTTTTTGTCCATCAAACTGTGAACTGAGTGAATGTGTGTGTGAAGTACTTATGGGGTCTTCCCATTCATTTTATCAACACAACTGTGAGGTCAGTTGATTATTTTTTTTTTCATCTGTCAAGTCTTTTGAGGTGTGCTTGACCTCATTTTTTTTTCTTCTTCTTAATATGGACGTTAATACTGTAAGTACATACTTTATATTCAGGCAGAGCGAGTTGTTTTCTGTACTTCTCTTATTTTTTCGTGTATTAAACTTGGGATTTATAGCACAACCGAGCATTCTGGATATTGGCTGTTATTTTTATGGTTGTTGCGGTGTGTGCGATTGGGTGGATGTGATTTAAACATACCGTTTTATGTTTTAAGCCTGTAAAACCACCATTTAAAGAAGTAATACAGGCACTATACAGACACTAAAATAAGAAATGGTGACGTTTCAACATTACAAGTCTTCTGTTATAGACATTTGAAGGTGAAACTGGGCATATCATGTTTTGTTCAGAAAATATGCAGGCTGTAGGATTTTATAAATAGATTTTTATGGCTATTAAACTAGTAACTTTAAATGTAGCCTGGACTTTAAAGAGATGATGGTGATCTCATCTAATCTGTGCCTAGTCCATGTAGTGGGTGTTACATTTTATTGCTTACAATTTATTACATATTGTAAATTGAACAAACAACAAAGTCACTCAAATCCCCTTTGTCATCCTCAAAAGTCACAAAAGAGCTGAATCTTCTAAACCGAATATTTTATGGTCGTACAACTTTTTACAATCCAGTTTTCTTGATATTCTGATCCGGGTTATTTATTGTTTTGTACAGTGCTTTAATGCTGGTATCTCATTGTATTTAGAAGGCAGCAGTGTTAATGCTGTTTCTTTTTTTAAGGGATTGTTTCTTTAGCTGTATTCTGGATTTGTTTGTTTGAAAGAACTATGAAATCTATATTATAATGTCAGAGATGCTATAATATGAGTGCTTTATTTTACTTTTTTATTTTAATGCAGTATTGTTCAGTGCTTTTTTCCTTTTGAAATAAATTCACCCCTCATAACTGCGAACATGTTTTAATATTATAGGATTGTTTGTGGAGCTATTCTAGTCTTGTTAACTAACCAATACTCAGTGCGTTTATGTTTAAAGAGGAAAATTACAAAGAGAAGACTGCATATCAAATGTGATGGCAAAGCAGGCTGGTGGATCAGTCTAGAAAAGCTATTAGCAATAATTAGCATTACTGATTTTGTCAGGCTTCATGTTAGACCCTTTTCTACTTCGACTGAAACTCCAGTTTTTGATCTTGTTCAGATGGAGTCAAGCGTTTCTGAATGAGGAGAATGTGAAATGGGTAAATGGAAATCTTTCAGATTTTGGAAACTCACCCAGTGTGTTCACTTGTCACCTAAAACAGACCGTTTCTTTGCTTTTTTAAAAAAAATAAAATAAATTGACATCAAACCAGACCATGTGTACTGTTATATTTTATTTTTATAATATCTGTAATGTTATTTTATAATAAATAACAAATTATATTTAAAATAGATTGTATGCTACCAGTCAAAAGTTTTTGAACAGCAAGTTTTTTTTTATGTTTTTAAAGAAGTCTCTTCTGCTCACTGCATTTATTTGTTCCAAAGTACAGCAACAACCGTAAAATGATGAAAAATCTTTACTGTTTAAAATGACGATTTTCTATTTGAATATATTTTAAAATGTAATTTATTCCTGTGTTCAAAGCTACATTTTCAGCATCATTACTCCATTCTTCAGTGTCACATGATCCTTCAGAAATCATTCTAATATGCTGATTTGCTGTTCAAGAAACATTTATTATCAATAACAGTTGAGAATTATTTCAGGATTCTTTGATGAATGGAAAGATCCAAAGATCAGCATTTATCTGAAATAAAACACTTTTGTAACATTATACACTATAAAAAATATTTCTATTTCAGGTAAATGCTGTTCTTCTGAACTTTCTATTCATCAAAGAAACCTGAAAGAAATCTACTCAGCTGTTTTCAACAAATGTTTTTTTAGCAGAAAATCTGAATATTATAATGATTTCTGAAGGATCGTGTGACTGCAGTAATGATGCTAAAAATTCAGGTTTAAAAATCACAGGAATAAATTACATTTTAAAATATATCCAAACAGAAAACAGTTATTTTAAGTAACGGTATTTCAAAATTGTACTGTTTTTGCTGTGCTTTGGATCAACTAAATGCAGGCTTGGTGAGCAGAATAGACTTCTTTAAAAAAAAAAAAAACATTAAATATCTTACTGTTCAAAAACTTTTGACTGGTAGTGTATATTTTTATAATAATAATAACAATAATGCATATATTGTGTTTTGTCATCTTATACAAGACTTTTTAATCTGTGTAATCTTTAAGATATTCGTTTAAAGGTCAGAATTCACTAAATTTATTCTGAATTTTCAACTAGTTGTTTGAATCCAACACAAAACCACTGCTAAAGCCTTTGTGCAATTAGAATTTGTCTCTCATACAGTATATAATTTCTGTGTTTTATTATTATTGTATATTTTTATTACTTTATTGAAAGCCTTCAAAACATGACTCTGTGTGTATACATTACCGTTCAAAAGTTTGGGATGTGTAGGATTTGTAATGTTATTAAAGAAGTTTCTTATGCTCATCATTACATTTCTTTTGTATTTTAATATACAGAATACAAAATACAGAAAAATGTAATCTAAAATATTATTACGATGTAAAATAATGTTTTTCTGTTTTAATATACATTGAAATCTAATTCTCTTATTTCTGAATTTTCAGCATCATTACTCCAGTATTTAGTGTCACATGATCCTTCATTCTAATATGCTGATTCATTATCAATGTTGAAAACAGTTGTGCTGCTTATTTTATTTTTTTGGAAACTGATAATTTGTTTAGGAAATAAAAAGTAAAAAACTGCATTTTATTTAAAAAGGAATATTTTCTAAAAATATACATTACTGTTCAAAAGTTTGGCGTCAGTATGTTTTTATTATCATTTTATTTTTAAGAAATTAATACTTTTATTCAGCAAGGATGTGTTAAATTGATTTTAAAAAAAAAAGCAAAGTACTAACAAACTAGCAAAGACTTCAATAAATGTTGTTCTTTTTATTCATCAAAGAATCCTGAAAAAAGTATCACAGGCTCCAAAATAATATTTGGCATCACAACTGTCGCCAACATTGTTAATAAATCAGCATATTAGAATGATTTCTGACACTTAAGACTGAAATGTAATGACTTGCTAGAAAAAAAATCAGTTTTAAAGTGTATTAAAATAGAAACCATTATTTTATATTGTAATAACATTACTGTTTTTTTTTTAATCGAATAAATGCACAAGAGATGATGAGCACAAGAGACTTCTTTAAGATAACATTACAAATCTTACTGATCCCAAACTTTTGAATGGCAGTGTATATATATATATATCTCTGTTCTATTTTAATATATTTTAAAATTGTATTTATTCCTGTGCTGGCAAAGCTGAATTTTCAGCAGCCATTACTAGTCTACAGTGTCACATGATGCTTCAGAAATCATTTTGCAAGCATAACCTCACTAATCCTTACCTTTTGGCCGGCAAGTGGCACCATCATGATGATCCAAAGCGCTGAGAGGCACTACGTACAAACTGCAGGCCCAGGCCATCCTCGTGTTTGCAGAAGAAGAGGAATCCCGCCCACTGTACGGATGCCGCATTAAAATTGGCCGCGCTTGCGCGTTGACGTTCCTTTTTTTCTTGGAAGTAAGTGCTGCATGGAGCGTGTATAAACTGTAACGAAAAATCGTACAGAACTTTCCCGTCTTGATGATGTGTTTAAAACGCTGTCGGGGTTCAACGCGTGCGTCTCGCTGTTGAACGTAACCGGGTCGTTTTGAGAAAGTGTATTGCGGTGATTCTTTAACGAGGCTTGTCGAACAGGCCGCGACCGAACAGAGCGAGGCCTTTCACCGCGCAGTGACTTAACTGAAAAGAGACATGTGAGAAACTTTGGCTAAACCGTGCGAGACCCGTTATCCACGCTCTGTTTGTTACGTTAAACTCTACCACTCGTGGCTGTTATATTATGTGTATTATAACAGATAATATTTTGTTACACGGAAGAATGGGGCGTTAGCCTCCTAGCCGAGTCATTGATCAGCGGCGAAACCACGTTGACGTGCGCCACGCGCATTAGACACGTTTCGCGCGGTTTACTCTCCGCTTCTCTGTAAACAGTGAAGTTGAAGTAACTGAGTGTTTTTGAGTGTTAATTGTTATATTAGCATAACGTTAACGTTACCTAGCGCAAAGGGAGTCCATCTGGCCTCGTTCGGCGTGGTCTTTGTGTTCACTGAGTGCACAATAACAGCTGTAAAGTGTCATTTAAAGCTCGTTACGTATTGTAACGACACATTTGATGATAAACAACTGTTAGCGTAAGTCTGATCGAGTTAAGTCGCTAATTTGAATCGGGTCCGTTATGTGGTGAAATTACAGCAGCATGATGCGGCAGGTTTGGTTGCGAATGCAAGCAAAAATCGATTTATATGTGATTTCGATATATAAAAGCTGGTTAACTTTTTAGTAAATGGTTATTAAACTACTGTTGTAACGTTAAGCCTGACTGTAGCCAACACGCAGTGGAAAGTTTACTCATTTGCACGTGATTTAACCATGATGCTATTATGATACTTTTTTTTTTTTTTTCTTTTCCAAAACGTAGTTGTCTCTCATATGTCCCTTTTGTTTAAATCAGTGCCCCTTGTTTAGATCCCCATCATGGCAGATCCAGATCTTGATTTCACCAGCGGAGATGCCGGGGCTTCAGCCACCTACCCCATGCAGTGCAGCGCCCTGCGCAAGAACGGATTCGTGGTTCTGAAGGGTCGCCCCTGCAAAATTGTCGAAATGTCCACCTCTAAGACTGGCAAGCATGGTCATGCAAAGGTAATGTTTTGATAACGCTCTTCTGCATGGCTGCTTTTAACCTGCCAGTGTTGGTTTTTAGTGTTAAACCCTCCCATGCTTGTTTGCAGGTTCACCTGGTTGGAATTGACATTTTCACAAATAAGAAGTATGAAGATATCTGCCCCTCCACCCACAACATGGACGTGCCTAACACCAAAAGAAACGACTACCAGGTGAGATGTGCATGGCTTTCAGAAATTCAAGATTTGAAGGGGAAAATGCATGTTTAACATGCGCTCTCAAGTCAGCATGAAATTGCATTGAACAGTGTTTTGGTCATTTTAATTAATTACATTTTAGGTAAGGTGAAATTATTGAAAGTATCATTGTTTTGCTGTGTAATTACAGATTTTTGGGCTCTGCTTTTGATTTATGCTTATTTTAGTATGTCCCAATCTCAGAAATCTCAAAATTAAAAAAAAAAAAAAATATATATATATATATATATATAATATATATATATATATATATATATTATTTGTATTTAAAAATAAATGTACTCGTGTATATCGTATATAAACATGCACGTCATGTATATAAAATACTTGTATATTTATTTTTTTAGATGTGTATGTATTTGTGTATGTGTACTTAAACGTATATAAATATACTTGGACACATGCATATAAAGTACTGCAATATACATTTTCTTGTGAATATAGTATATAGTTACATAAAATATATAGAATACTTAAATATATACTCTATATATAAATACCATATATAATGTGTGTATATAGATTACGTATAATTGAAATTTTATATACGTGTATATAAGTGTATTTTATATACAAGTATATTTAATGAACGTAAGAATTGTATATAATTTGATTTTATATATGCAACATACTCATACATAGTATATAAATACGTGTGTATTTTTTTTATATATATATATATATATATATATATACTTGCATGTATAAAATGTATATTTTTTATTTATTTTTTTACTTAAACATGCGTTTATAAAATATACATGTGTGTATATATAGCATATAAATATACTTCTATTTATATACCCTGTTGTGGTTTTATTGCAGCTTTTGTTACTGAGTTTCTTTTTCGTACTGTCATTTTGTAGCGAGTCATTTTAACTTAATTGGCTGCCTAAGAAGGATATTTTCCACCTGGGCAATAAAGCGATGCTATTTTAGCCTTTTGTAATTAGCTTCTGACTTCAGCTCGATATTCTGTTTAAAAATAACTTTTCTTTTGCTCTTCTAGCTGGTTGATATCAGCGAGGGGTTCCTCTCTCTTATGTTGGACAATGGTGACGTGCGCGAGGACCTGCGTGTGCCAGATGGTGACCTGGGCAAAGAAATCGAAAACAAATTTGCAGCTGGTGAAGAGATGTTGGTAAGTGCACACATTTGAACGAACTCGTTTGGACTTTTAGCAGCTTATTGTCATCGTAACCCGTTTATTGTTTTCTTTGTTCGGCAGGTTACCGTGCTTTCAGCTATGGGCGAAGAATCTGCAGTGGCTGTCAAACCCATGACCAAATAGGAAGAAAGACTGGGCTGCTCAGGCTGCAACATGCTACACTTTAACAAATCTCTTGCATTTGTTTTTTTGGTTTTATTTGTCACCAAAGCTATGGCCTTCACAAGCAACCTCAAATATTTTTTGTTGTGATTGTATTCCTTTTTTCTTCTCCTTCCAATACTGTGCTGGACTTGTCGGGTCAGTTGGCATTCTCTCGGGTAAGAGGTTTAATATTGTCAGTGTGTTTTCAACCGCTTGTTTTTTTTTTTTTTCTCCCCCTCAAGTTTTTACCACTTACATTCCTGAAAGTTAAATAATGGGATCCATTTTTCCTTTTTTGTATTCTTGAATTTCTTAATTAGCGTGCAGGATTTACGCAAGGTGTTGCGAAGAGAGGAAACCCCAACTGACACACTTTTTTTTTTTTTTTTTTTTCTTCTCCCTCTCTGGGTGCCATACTTTACTTTTCTCCTTACATAATCTACGCCGTACTAGCACTATAGTTAATTGAATGCCTTTTTTCCCTCCCCCCAAAGTGAGATGCACACTGGTAGTTGGCACTTCCTTGTACTTGCAGTACTTCAAAAGTACCTTCTCAAGTAAAAACCGCTTTGACCGAGAAATAAATTCCAGCGAAATGTCCCCTTAAATGCCAGTCTCTAATTGTTCAGAAGTGGAAAGGATGTGATGGCCATGTGCGAATACCTCTGTAACACAATAGCAGCCAGCTTGATTTTTGGCTGTCGTTGATGACCTTAAATAAAGTGTTGAAGCCTGTATTTGTCTCCAGGTAGGCTCTTATCAGTGCTGCCCCAGAATGAGCTTGAGGACTAAATCTTTGTGAGTTCTAATCTTCCTTTGTTCACTCGAGGCCTTTTGTCACCTGACTGGAGAGAGCAAAAAATAAAAACTTAATAGATTACCTTTCTTTTTTTTATTTTATTTGATTTGTTTTTATGGCAAACTTGATCAGTATTAAAAGATCCAGAAGCTGGTTAAAGGTGTATCTTCATATGCTAAAATTTAACAGTCTGTGGTGAAAGAATATCCTACTTATGTAAATTCGGGGAAAAGTTACCTAGTCTAACTTGTCTGGTCGTTCAGGAAAGCTCCACTGAATAAGGTGCTCATATTCTATAAACAGAAATGGTCTATTTTGGTGGTGTTATTTTGGGTTCGTCACACCAGTGTTTGTTCTCAAACTAAGTAAAATCATTTTTATATCATACATGTATAAAACGTTTCTTTATCATTATTGTATGGTCTTAAATGTTAAATTAAAGAACTTAAATAAGTGGCCAAAATGACGTGACTGTAACTGGAAAAGAAAGGCAGCCAGCTTTGCTGGGTTGGGCTGCCAAATCCTCTGCATGGGTGGAGCTAAACACTCATTTCCCGTTTGTGGCTGGGTGCCCAGACGACCGAATGAAAGTATTGCAGTTCAGTATTGGAGACATGTGGCACTGCAGTCTCTTCAAACACGCAAACTTCATCTAGTAACTGGCTCTCACAGAGTGATTTTTAAAGTCAAAGTGAATTTGAGTCATGTCTTTATGTGAATAATCAAAATAGATTAGTTTATTAGTGTTGTGTATCTGAGCGACACTATGAAGAATGTATCCAAACAGGAATATGTGCCTGTTTAAATTGTTCAAGAGCAGAAATCTGCGTAATAACTGCTATATCAGGTTGTGCCCATGTGCTTGCTAAGGCCTCACCCAGTTTTGTCTTGGTATGTCTGCACAATGATGTAAGGATGAGTCATGCTTCCTTAGTAGGTAAGCAGAGCCCAGTTTCTCCTTTCTAACTCTATTTAGTGTGTGTACCTGTTAATGTTTGAATAGCTTATTTGTGGTTAATGTTATTGTGATGTTAATTGTAAGGTAAGCCAGATAAATCCGTATACAATAACTAAAGAGCCATGCAGCAGGTGTATATAAACAATACTAGTGACTGCACAAAGTATAACCTGAAATAAAATCACTGATTAAATGATATAAAAGCCATGTGGCTTTGAAATGCTTAATTTGAAATACTTGCATTTACATGGTAAAACAGTAATGTTATCTTAAATTTTATATGACACAATTATAGAATAATACATATTTTAAATAGTGTGCAAAATTAAATTCAGTGAATCAGTTTGTTTTCAAAGAACCAGTTCAAAACTGAATCATTTACGTCACATACAGTTAAAGTTTACATATGCTGCAGAATCTGCTGAATTATTTTACCAAAGTAAGAGGCATTACACAAAATGCATGCTATTTTTTTTATTTAGTACTGACCTGAATAAGATATTTCACATGTAAGATATTTACATATAGGCCACAAGAGAAAATAATAGTTGAATTTATCTGTTCAAAAGTTTACATACACTTGATTCTTAATACTGTGTTGTTACCTGAATGATCCACAGCTGGGTTTTTGTTTTTTTTTTAGTGATAGTTGTTCATGAGTCTCTTGTTTGTCCTGAACAGGTAAACCGCTTGCTGTTCTTCAGAAAAATCCTTTAGGTCCCACAAATTATTTGTTTTTTCAGTATTTTGTGTATCTGAACCCTTTCCAACAATGCCTGCTGATTTTGAGATCCATCTTTTCACACTGAGGATAACTGAGGGGCTCATATGCAACTATTACAGATGGTTCAAATGCTCACTGATGCTTCAGAAGGAAACGTGATGCATTAATTTGAAGATCAGGGTACATTTAACTAATTTTGTCTTCTGGGAAACGTGTAAGTATCTTCTGTAGCTTCTGAAGGGCGGTAATAAATGAAAAAAACAGAAAAATGCAGAGTTTTCCTCTGAAGCATCAGTGATGAGCATTTGAACCTTCTGTAATAGCTACAGAATTTATGGAACCTGAAGGATTTTTATGAAGAACAGTGGGGAGTTCAACTGTTCAGGACAAACAAGGAACTCATGAACACCTATCACTAAACCAAAAAAAAAAACAAAAACAAAAAAACCAGCTGTGGATCATTTAAGTTACAACACAGTATTAATCAAGCCTATGTAAACTTTTGAACAGGGTCATTTTTTATAAATTGAACTATTATTTTTTTCTTGTGGACTATTAACGTCTTTTATGTGAAATATCTTATTCAGGTCAGTGCTAAATAAAAACAACATGCATTTTGTATGATCACTCTTATTGTAGTAAAATAATTTACATCTTGCAGATTGTGCAAGGTGTACATATACTTTTGACTTCAACTGCAATTACTCTTTCCCAGCGTGGCATCACAATAATAAAGCCACATTTTGCTGTTTATTATGTTTGGTTTACAAGTGCTATTAATTAGGGTGTTTATTGTACTTTATGCCCCAGTTTAGTTTCTGCAGCTTTGGTTTTAAAACAAATTCATTTATAAACGACATATAATATAATAAATATATAATACGTATTTACATTAAACAGTATTAAAAGTTATTTTAATCTTGTGATAAAATCTCGAGAAAATGCTTTTGATCAAATCTTGTAGACATTTCCATTGCGTTCTGTTGAAACGTTCAGCTATTAAAGTAACTTACTTTTCGCCCCATTAGTCAAATGGATGCGTTTCCCAAAAACAACTATGTTCCATCGACCGTAGTTAGCAAACGATGCTTTTCAGAAACGCACCCCAGATCGGTTGTACGTTCAACTAATTCAAAAGATCCGACTCATAAACGAATGGTTCGTTAACAAACTGAACCAAAAAGTCCTCAAGAATCCTCCTTAACCGGCAGCCAATCAAATGCAGAGAAATTTTTGTGAACTCTTCAGCGGACATACGCCACTTCCTCTTTCACGCTGACCTCGGCAAGATGGCACCGGTATGTGTCGACCGGAGACCGGTCTTTATGGCTAAATGTATTTTAGCTTTTGTTTTGTGTGATTTAAATATCAGATTTATTACATGTATATATAGTATGTTACCCAAAGTTTGTTTTTACTCAAAGGAATACTATATTAATTCGTAAATTTGACTTACTATTGGGAGACACGTGGACGAACATTTTCAGCATGACAATATTCAAATGCATTTGCGTTTCATAATGTGTTCATTAGTTTGTATTATAGTAATGAGTTTATAAGAAAACATTAATTGTGCATTATTACTCCGAGTAAGCATGTTTAAATTAATTTGTTTCTTTAGAAAAGACACACTGTTGTGAAAAAGAATAAAAAGGGTGCTTCCTGGGAATTTACCCTGGATTGTACGCACCCAGTGGAGGATGGAATCCTTGACTCTGCCAACTTTGTAAGTTGTATAAAATAACATATTTGATGATAGAAACACATGGCTAATGTTTATGGTCAGGATTCGTATGGGCATGGAAACCCTGAAAATGTAATTTCTAGACATGTTTTTTTTTTTCCTGTGTTGAAAAAAAGGGTTACGTATCTATTTCTGATCCAAACACATACGTTTTATATATATATATATATATATATATATATATATATATATATATATATATATATATATATATATATATATATATATATATAGCCCTAACCCTAACTGACAAAAGTATTGTCATTTCAAAGTGAAATCATTCATATTATGATTTATGTTCTAACGCTGTGCTATAACTAGGGTTCCCTTCCCTAGTTAAATGCCTAGGGTTCTCTTCCCTAGTGGTCATGCTGTTTTATTACTAACAGGAAACCTTTCTGAAAGAGAAGGTGAAGGTTAATGGCAAAACGGGCAACTTGGGAAATGTAGTGCACATTGTCCGTCAGAAGAACAAAATCAGCGTCACATCAGAGAAGCAGTTCTCTAAAAGGTGAGATCTGCTACATCAGCTGACTCAGCAGGCTTTTTTCTGTGTTCTCTTTATATGTATTTGTGTATATATACCAACACTCCCATGTTCCTCAGGTATCTTAAGTACCTCACAAAGAAGTACCTGAAGAAGAACAACCTGCGAGACTGGCTGAGGGTGGTGGCATCAGATAAGAAAAGCTACGAGCTGCGCTACTTCCAGATCAGTCAGGATGATGAAGAGTCTGATGCTGATGAGTGAAAGCTCTGTCTTGATGGGTGTATCAAAGTCCTGTATAAGCTGTCACATCTTCAAATGCAGGGTTGTGGGTTTTGATATCTGCTTGTAAATAAAAAGGTACACACACAAATTGAGTGTCTCGTTTTTTTTTCAGTGGTAGTAAATGCTAGTGATGGGAGAAACGAAGCTTTTCAAAGCTGCGAATCAATTGAACCAATTGCTTCGCAAAATGATTCACTGTTTCGAAGCGCTCGAAATACCACACGCTAGTGACGCCTGCTGGTCAAAAGTGTGAATGCAACAGAAACTCAGGCTAAAACATGCATAAAAACTGCTTTTTTGAAAGTATAATACATTACAATACAAATTATAAAATACCATTAAATATTAACCACTATCGTACGGAGTTGCCATATGGCAGCAATTTCTACTGATTCCCTTGTTATTCTGCATTAAATACAATATATTGGAATATGGTAATTCAAAGGGCCAGCCTTAAGGTAGTCTGTGATGTGCTGTTTTTAAGTAAAATTATATTTGAATGTTCCTCCAAAACACACTTTTTCCCCACTGTCACCCTCACATGGAGGACACTGGTTGAAGTGCTCCAGAAACAGCTGTTAACCTCATTTCCATCTTTAGTTAGTCAATTACATATTCACAAATCAACATTATCTAACAATTTTACTGCAAAATGTTGCCAGATGGCAAACGCTGTACCACAGTGGAATTGAAGAGATGTTAGCGTTAGCTGAAAAAAAAAACGTGACTGACTTCACCACTTACAATTTACATTACATTACAGTAAGTCATTTTTGGCTTTTGTCCAAAGCGATCTACAAATGAGGACAATGGAAGCAATCAAAATCAACAAAAGAGCAATGAAATGTAAGTGCTATAACAAGTCTCAGTTCTAGTTGAATGCAGTATACGTAGCAAGTTAAATAAAAAGAAAACAGAATAGAAAAAGAATAAAGCAAGCTAGTGTGATTTTTATTTATTTTTTATTTTTATTGTATAATATATAAAAAGGAAAAGATAGAAGATATAAAAAGAAAGGGCCTCGTTTTCCTAATGTTGAATAAAGCAAATATGCAGGACCGGGCAGTTTTAGCAATGGAAAAAAATGTGTAGGATCTGAAGTGTGAAGTGTGGTGGTTGTATCACATATATTCGTGTTGCAGCCTTGCATACCGCCATTCTTCTTTACTGGCCATTTCTTGAAGGGTTAAATGTTTAAAATGGAAGGTGTACACAAAATCATATAAATTTAATTGTTTAGGGAAAACATGTTCGCCACTGTTTACCTAATTTGAACACACCTGTTTTGCATGTAAGCAACAGCAAGGCCAAGCCTACGTTTCACAGGGAAGTGACAATCTTTCAAAAATCATAGTTAACTCCTTGATACTTGAGAAAACGAACTGATTTACTAAACAAAAAACAGGTTATTTCGAGTCATTTAACTCAAGTCCGAGTCAAGTCTTAAAGGGTTAGGCTATTTCACCCCAAAATGAAAATGGTGTCGATCGTCGTCGGAACACAATTCACCAAGATTAGTGGTTCAACCATAATTTTCATTTTGGGGTGGAGTATCCCTTTAAGTCATGAATATCAAGTCAAAGTCAAGTCTTTTATGAATGTTTGTCTGATGTATCGTTAAACATGTCTACACGTTAATTAAAGATCAGGTAAAAACCATAGACATTAGTTAATGGTGTGCCGCTGGGGGGCGATCACAGTGAACTCGCATGATTCACGGGTTTACGTCCCCCAACGGCAAACTATTGAAATTTCCAAACAGTCAGAGCGGTGAGAAGAAACGGCTCTGGAAACGGTTATGACTGAAATCGCGAGACTGACAGTTTGATATGCGCTCCCAACCACTGTTTCGACAGCACTCACAACCCTACGCTACACCGTCATCCAAGACAGCAATATCACGAGAAGTTGTCTACAGAGGCCAATTAATCCATCACCCACTGAGCTCTGTGATAAAAGGAGCTGCGATGCTTAGTGTACCAAATCTCTAGGCAGTATAACTGCCATTATTTTATTTTATTTTCTATATTTATAGTGTTGTGGAAAATATGCAATTGTTGCAAGTATGCCTTTTTTCTTTACAATTATATATTCAAAAGGAAATGTTTTTTTTTATTAAGAAAGGCACAACTCTTGTATTGTATTTGTTTTATTGAAAGTAGTTTATTAAGTAAAACACCACACTTGTTTTAAAGCCTTTATTAAGAAAATGTTTATAACATGTATAAGCAAAAGCATAGCTAGAGAATGAACATGTATTAGATAGAGCTTTGCTAGAAAAGGAATTCAGATGTTACCATCAGGTGTTCGCTGTACAAGAGACGTAGAGGGCAGCAACGGAGAAGAATCCAGAAAAGAAAGAATGCGAAAACTGGGGGTCTTACATAGAGGTTTTCTTAGGTGATTTCCAGAACTCAAGACATCAGGACACTTGAATGCACCAACAAAACTAGCAAATACTTTTGCTTGTATTTTATTTAGCTATTTTATTTTTATATATTAGTATTTGTATGTAAAGTATTTAACCTATAGATAATAAAACTACACATATTTACAACCAAGAAGCCTGCCTGTCAAAAGACTCCGATTTATAGACTTGAGTATGATTATAGACATAATCATCGAGTAGTGTGCAGTGGAGAGGAAATTCTCCCAGTCTGTAACACTACACTTTTCGTTGCATGTACTTCCATTCAGAAAAGCAAGCATTGGCGAAATCCGCTGAGCTCCAGTGTTCAAGGTTGGTAATCTCTGACCCGCAAACTTACATCACGTGAAACGTGTGACCAACAGCAGATCGATGCGTTCGTGAATTGTTTGATTCATATCGGAAGTTCGAAGCGGATTCGCAAATCATTTGATTCATATCGGAAGTTCGAAGCGCATTCGCAAATCATTTGATTCAGATCAGGACTTCGGAGTGGATTTGCGAATCATTTGATTTAAATCGGAATTTCGGAGAGGATTTGCGAATCATTTAATTCTGATCGGGACTTCAAAGCAGATTTGCGAATCGTTTGATTTACATCGCAAGTTCGGAGCGCGTATTGCGAATCATTTGATTCAGATCTGGACCTCGGATTGGAGCGGATTCGAGAATCGTTCAGGTCGGGACTTCGGAGACGGTTAGTGAATTCGTTAGATTCAGATCGGGACTTCGGAGCGCGAATCGCGAATCACTTGTTTTAAAAAACAGAATTTTGGAGCGGGTTCGCCAATCATTTAAATCGGGACTACGGAGCACGTGTTTTCCGGATTTTTTAAATAAACAGTACAAAATATCAAATCATTAAGGTAGTACAGTTATAGAAACAAAACAAAGAAAGGAAGAAATAAAGTATATGCTACACTTAAATAAGTAAAAAAAAAGAAAGAAGAAGAAAAAGTCTTACATTTTCATCCTAGGAGAACATATAGGATGAATATTGAGATCTGCTTTAGGATTATCAGAACTTTGGATAGTTTCCATATACTTGTCTAGATCAACTTTGAATAAAAGAAAAAGGTTTAGAGCCAGTAATTTTTTTTTTCATGTATGTGAAAGTTATCTAGCAGGAAACGCACATTTAGTAAGTGATATTTTTCTATATTATCTTTTGAATAGTCAAACAATCCAAAGAAAATATCTTTAAAACTGAAAGAAAAGTCACTTATGAAACGAGATTAGACATTCAAAAATCTGATTAAAAAAATGTGGGTATATTGGCAAAAAAAGTCACCTTTATTTCTATAGCGCTTTAGGCTATACAGTACAGACTATGTCAAAGCAGGTTTACAGTGTTAAACGTAAAAAAAAAACAGACAACAGTAAAAGTTCATCCTGGATTCAGTGAAGTCATATTCAAAGCTCTCGAAACGCGACTTGCTGGCGACACCTGTTGGTCTAAACCGTACAGTAGGCCTAGGTGGCACATTCTGCATATATCCACAAGTCAAAAAATGAAATAAAACGAAAAATAGTGCAAAACAGAAAGCGTCTACATTTTTCCAGGACAAATTCTATTTTTAAACAACTAAACTTAATATAAGATGGCAACGAAGAAAGAATGGAATGGCAACGACTAAACTTACATTTAGGCTACATTATTTCATTTAAAATTATTAGTAAACCAGACATGTACATGTATTTATTTATCAGACGCTAGTTTCTAAATGATAAAAAAAAAACGTCTTTACACGTACAACAATTAGATTTTACTTCAAAGAAGACAGGGAAAGTACCACAATATGTGTTTTTGAGAGCTCGTTCTTTACCCGCTGCTGTCCAAGAAGCATCTAATTCAAATGTAAACAATCCGCTGGTTTTCATCAGAAAAGCGCTAAAATAGAATGTTCGAGATGTTCATCTCATTATGACACTATAGAATTTAGCGGTCAACAGCTGTGAAAAGAGTGCGAAGATCTGAACACAGTTGTTGGGTGATCAGGAGTCAGGTGAGTGACATTACTTTATCATTAAGTATATACTCCAGTAATTATTTATCATAAATAATTATTTTTACAAGTTATTCAACAATTCCATTTATTTTGTCATGGAAATGACAAGCTACCTACCCGAATTAAAGCGAAATACACAATGTTCTGTGTTTGCTTTGTTTTGTTTTTTTTTTCCAGTTCGGTTTATTATCTCTTTAGAATATAGTTAGCGACATTTGTGGTGAAATGGATCGAAAGACCAAAAAGGAGCAGAAGAAAAAGAAGTGGGGCAAGTTTGTGTCATCTTCTCCAGATGTGGTGGCCTCAGCCGCTGCACCTGCTGAAAGTGTCCAAACTCCCTCTTCATCCTCCCGGAAACGCAAGTTTCCATCTCTGCGCCGGGTTTTCCGCAGAATGCTATCTTTTCTGTCATGTGTGTCTTCATGTGAGGTGGTTGAGTCTATTGAGACTCAGTCAACCAGTGTCGACACACATGCTGATGCTTCTTCCTCACCTGCAGTATGCGGATCCTCTGATCCAGAGGTTGATCTGCAGGATGAGACCCAGGAGAAAGAAGCAATCAAAGGTAAGAAACTGTTTTCAAGATTTACATACTTAAATCTCATCTTTTCTAGTGTGCACAATTAATATATTAATATTTTCACACAAACGTAGCTGGAGAGCAAAGCTCTACTTTCAGCATTGAAGATACTTCCACATCCACAGACAGCAGAGCTTCAGATCTGCTGAATGAAACCCTGGAAATGGTTATCGGAGGTTAGTCAGTTTTACAGTCTTTGTGTGTGGTTTGAACTTGAATTAAACAGCTTTATCTTTCATACCTTGGATTATTTGGCGCTTCATCCTCATAGATGTACCTGGAGAGTCGAGCACCTCTACCAGCACTGATGGTTCTTCCTCATCTCCAGAAGGGAAACCATCAGATCTGGAGACCAGTGGAGGTTCTACCTCAACCAGCACTGATGATTCCTCCACATCTCCAGAAGATAAAGCATCAGATCTGGAGACAAGCAGAGGTTCCACCTCCACCAGCGCCGATGATTCCTCCTCATCTCCAGAAGATAAAGCATCAGATCTGGAGACAAGCGGAGGTTGCACCTCCACCAGCGCTGATGATTCCTCCTTATCTCCAGCAGGCAAACTATCAGATCTGGAGACCAGCGGAGGTTTCACCTCCACCAGTGCTGTGGGTGTTTCCTCATCTGAAGAAAGCGAGAAGATTGACCTGCTGGCTGAACTTCAGGCCGCAGCACTTCTTGAAGGTTAGAGAAGTTTATTAAAGCTGTTACTGTATTAATTAAGTGGTATATAATTAATTAGCTTAATATTTGAACTTAACTTTTAATCCATGCTTTACAGATGCAGCCGGTGATCAAACCATCTCTGATGCGGATCTCGACTGGTAGGTGATGGGAGGGAATGAATGTTGTATGTTGATGTATTGTAGTTACTGAAATTAACTGGAATTGGTTCTGATGGCTTCAACAAAAGCATAGCTTATTGACTAACAACCTCATTGTGTAAAAAAAAACTTTAAAACCCCCTATGGAAAACATGAATGGGATTTTAACTTTTGGAACCCAACTTGTGCACTATTGGTAAACATACAGGTCAAAAGTTTACATACACCTTGCAGAATCTGCAAAATGTTCTTGATTCTTAATACTGTGTTGTTACCTAAATGATCCACAGCTGTGTTATTTTTTGTTTAGTGATAGTTGTTCATGAGTCCCTCTTTGTCCTGAATGGTTAAACTGCCCGCTATTCTTCAGAAAAATTCTCCAGGTCCCACAAATTCTTTGGTTTTTCATCATTTTTGTGTATTTGAACTAGGGCTGTCAAACGATTAATCGCGATTAATCGCATCCAAAATAAAAGTTTATGTTTAGATACTAGATGTGTGTTTACTTTGTATATTTATTATGTAGATATAAATACTCACACATACATGTATATATTAAAACAAAATATTTATATGTATATATATTTATACCTGTATACAATTCAGATTATAAATAAATCTAAATATTTTAGATATAAATCTAAAATATTTTTCCTTAATATATACAGGCATGTGTGTTTATTCATACATACATAATAAATACACACAGTACACAATTATATAGTATGTAAACATAAACTTTTATTTTGGATGTGATTAATCGTGATTAATCATTTGACAGCACTAATTTGAACCCTTTCAGACAATGACTGGGGGTAAAAACTTTTGGAATTTAAAGATCAGGGTAAATGTAACTTATTTTGAGACAAAATAAGAAAAATGTACACATCTACATTCTGTTCAAAAGTTTTCACCCCTGGCTCTTAATGCATTGTTTCCTTCTGGAGCATCAGTGAGCGTATGAACCTTTTGTAATAGTAGCATATGAGTCCCTCAGTTGTCTTCAGTGTGAAAAGATGGATCTCAAAAGCATACAGTCATTGTTGGAAAGGGTTCAAATTCACAAAAATGCTGAAAAACCAAAGAAATCAAACCAAAAATAAAATAGCATTTTGTATGACCACTCTTATTTTGCTAAAATAATGAACATTTTGCAGATTCTGCAAGGTGTATGTAAACTTTTGACCTCAACTGTATCTCTGATGTTTTCCCAGCATCCTCAGTGTGTTAGCCAGTATGAAGGTGCAATCCAATGGTCTGTCCCAGGCCGAAATACTGCAGCTCATACAAAGCAGTCCACAACAGAACCAGATTAAGATTAAGCACAGCAGCGGCAGCATTATGGAGGACGATGTTGAGTTGGCAGATGTTGTAACAACATCATCGCCGACAAAAATCAAGCACTTGGGGTAAATGCTGGATTAAATTTACATACTCGCATACAATATGATTTTTACAGAGCCGTCTAACTAAAGATCTCCTGTTGTAGTTTTCCCAATTTAGGAAACACTTGCTACATGAACTCGGTGTTGCAGTGCCTCCTCACCATTTCCCCATTTCGGGATGATTTGCTTTCCCAGCGGGAACGGTGGAATGACGGAAGCACGATGCTCAGGTATGATTTTATGGAATTTTATATATTAGAGCTTAAATTAGAAAAACTTCTATAATATTGTCTTCCTCCAGGGCGCTCACCGACCTGCACATGACCAGGCTGACAGGCAACGACAAGAATCTGAAGGCGAAACTCTTGTCTACAGTGAAGAGATGCATTGAAACTCGCCATCCAGATTTCCTAGGAGACCATCAGCAAGTAAGGAAGACGATGAACTGGATATACATGTTCAAATTTATAATTTTCAGACTTGCATTTGACCTTATCCTACTTCGCTCTTTTTCTCCTTTCAGGACGCCCATGAGTTCCTAATGGTTTGCCTGGCCCATCTTAAGGAAGAAGGCGAGCTTCTGCAGAGATACTGGCCAAAATACACCTGCCCTGTAGCTAACATGAAGTTCCAGCTCAACCGCAGACGCACGTGCGACAGGTAGCATCACACGTTTACACCTGCATTCATTTCAGACTCATTTATTGTATGCGTCGCTGATGTTCTTCTGTCGTTTCAGCTGTGGCTTGCAGAGGAGCTTCAGAGAGGATTCCAACTACCTCTCTCTGGTCATCAGTCCTCAAGGATGCCTTGTTGACAGCTTGCAGCTGTACTTCAAAGTGAGTGACATCAAATCATATCACCAGGTGAATGTAGTTTCTGGTTAACATCTACATTATTTGCTTTCTCCAGACATCTTCATTCGAATGCTCCTGCAGTGAGTGTGCTGGCACAATGGCCTCAGAGGCGCTGGAACTAATCAGCCTTCCACGGTACGACACCTTTTTAATCAGTTTGTATCATGCAGAATTACTTACCATGAGCTGGTTTATAAATTCAGATTATCTGAATTGCTCTACAGGGTGCTCGTCCTTCTAGTCATGCGCTTTGACATCACATCCTCAATGTGCAAGCTGAAGAATCGACTGGATGTTCCAGAAGAGTTTGTGCTGTCCTGCGGTGCAGGTATGGGTCAGTTCATCAAACGATGGAATCATCACCTGAATTTATCTAAAAAACAGCATCAAGAGGGCATTTGCTTTGAAAAAGCTACTTTTTAAAGATGTTAAGTATTGAATATTTATAGTGTTGATTCATGTTCTTCAACAGAGAGCAGAGAGATGAGAGTGACAATGAGAGAAGGCTCAAAGCAACAGGAAGAGAGAAGGAAGAAGGATAGGGTTGAGACTGCAGGACAACAGGAAAGACATAGACAGCAATTGACAAAATATTAGAGAATGTTACCAATAATGATCAAACGAATAGAAAGAACCATAGCTAGATAGAATGATAGATAAAACCATAGCTAGATACAATGATAGATAGAACCACATATTGATAGATAGATAAAACTGATATATTGACTGAATGATAGACAATATATAGAACAACGGATAGACAGAACGAATGATAGATCACCATCTTATAATCAGTGTTTGTGTTAAACAGGAGGAAGCATCAGGTGGCAGCACTCAGTACAGACTAGCTGGAGTCGTGTCTCATCTGGGAAGCAGTTTGTATTGTGGTAAGAGTTTCTTTGTCATTTCCAGTCATCTCATTGACCTCTGATGTCTCATTCAGCATCACACTAAAGTTCCTCTGTCTTGTAGGGCACTATGTCAGTCACATTCGTGACTTCACTGGATCTGGATGGCTGGAGTGCAGCGACACCAGCATCAGAAGATCCAGCTGGGAGAAGTCAGCGAGTAACTTCGGGAAGAACGGATACATGCTTTTCTATGTGAAAAGATAAGTATTACAACAATACTAGTGCTTAAATATAATTTACTGCTCGGATTGCTTATATTAGGTCTCTGCAGTTGAGCCGCAGGGAATTCTTCTAGCTTTCATCTGCTAAACAGCAACTCTCTGTCTTCCCTGATTCCTCCTCGGCATCCTGGAAATCGCATCTTTCCACCAGAACACTGGCGTCTTGTCACTCCTTTTAAGAATTGTCACAGCCTTCTTCACTGGAGAGACATCTTCATCATTAGTTCATCTTACAAACCCAGGAAAAAGCAGGCTGTGCCTAATTGTATAGTTATATAATATATATATATATATATATATATTTTATATATATATATATATTAAATAATCAGTCTATAATTTTAATGGTAGGTTTATTTGAATGAGAGACAGAATACCAACAAAAAAATCCAGAAAAACATGACTTAGTACTTGGTGGAAAAACCCTTGTTTGCAATCACAGAGGTCAGACGTTTCTTGTAGTTGGCCAGCAGGTTTGCACACATCTAAGGAGGGATTTTGTCCGACGACTCTTTGCAGATCCTCTCCAAGTCATTAAGGTTTTGAGGCTGATGTTTGACAACTCGAATCTTTAGCTCCCTCCACAGATTTTCTATAGGATTAAGGTCTGGAGACTGGCTAGGCCACTCCAGGACCTCAATGTGCTTCTTCTTGAGCCACTCCTTTGTTGCCTTGGCTGTGTGTTTTGGGTCAATGTCATGCTGGAAAACCCATCCACGACCCATTTTCAATGGGGAAAGGAGGTTCTCACCCAAGATTTGATGGTACATGGCCCAGTCCATCGTCTCTTTGATGTGGTGTAGTTGTTCTGCCCCCTTAGTAGAAAAACCATAGCATCCAAAGCATAATGTTTCCACCTCCATGTTTGACGGTGGGGATGGTGTTCTTGGGGTCATAGGCTGCATTCCTCCTCCAAACATGGAGAGTTGCGTTGATGCCAAAAAGCTTGATTTTGGTCTGATCTGACCACAACACTTTCACCCAGTTCTCTTCTCTTCTGAATCATTCAGATGTTCATTGGCAAACTTTAGATGGGACTTTCTTGAGTAGGGGGACCTTGCGGGTGCTGCAGGATTTTAGTCCTTCACGGCATAGTGTGTTACCAATTGTTTTCTTGGTGACTATATTCCCAGCTGCCTTGAGATTGACTAGATCCTCTTGTGTAGTTCTGAGCTTCCTTCCTGAGTTCCTCACAGTTCTTATGATCATTGAATCTCCATGAGGTGAGATCTTGCATGGAGCCCCAGACTGAAGAAGATTGACAGTTATTTTGTGTTTCTTCTGTCACCTTCTCACCAAGATGCTTGGCGATGGTCTTGTAGACAATTCCAGCCTTGTGTAGGTCTACAGTCTTGTCCCTGACATTCTTGGACAGCTCTTTGGTCCTGGCCATGATGGAGTTTGGAATCTGATTGATTTGCTTCTGTGGACAAGTGTCTTGTATACTACCTACACTCCTTCTTAATGCAAATCTAAAATACAAATCAATTTACAACTTTTTTGAAATGTATTTTTCTGGATTTTTTGTCTCGCTGTTCGAATAAAACTACCATTAAAATTTTAAACAGATCATTTCTTTGTCAATGGGCAAATGTACAAAATCCCCTTACTGTAAAAACATGTAAATATTGTATTGTATACTTATCCATCAATAAATACTATTTATCAAAAATGTTTTAATTACATGCATTTTTGTGTATATTTTTTCAGAATTCTTTGATGAATAGAAAGATTCAAAGATTAAAATTCATCTGAAATAAAAAAAACTTTTGTAACATTATAGACTATAACATTTAAAAGCTTGGGAGTCAGTATTATATATACATATATATAAATTTTGTGCAGTTGAGGCGGTGGTCGCATCACGGTCTCTGCGGTTTCACATGGAACAAAATTACAAACTGAAAAACCTGCGAAATCCAAAACTGCGAAATTCTCAGGATAAAAAGGTTCTCAGAATGTCCGATATCTTTATTTATTTATTTATTTAAATATTTAGATTTTATAGAAATCCTGCAAGCACTTTATTTTTCATTGATATTAAGCAGAAGTAAATCTTAAGATTAGATCAAAATGTTCTAACATTGTATGTTACAATTGTAAACAAATCAGGGTCTAAAAATATATATGGTCTGTTTATAAAAGCTTATACATTTAATAACTAAAGAATCTTGCAAGCATTTTATTTTCCCCCTTTACTCGTACTGCAAAAAAAGTGGTTCAGTAGCATTGAATGTTACAGGGACCGATTAATGCAAGTGCAGATGCCACAGTGTGTATGTTTGTTGTTGTTGTTGTTGTTGTTTTTTTGGCTAAGGTTTACATATGGTGGTGTGTTCTTAGTTACAGCTTGCCTAAAATTCTAAAATTATGTCCTATTCATAAAATAATATCCCAATATATCGATTGCTTACAGTATTGCAATGTACTGCAACATATCGTATCGCAACCTCTGTTTCATGATGTGTCATGTCGCCAGATACATGTTTAATGTTTTGATCTTAAAATATAACGTGATATGGTTTAAAGATAAACAAATAGAAAAAAATATATGAAATTAGATCTTTAAAAAAATATATATATATATAAAAAATGCCCCATTTTGATGACAAGAACATTTAAAGGGAGATTAAGAACAGATACACCAAATATCATATTCACTTAATTCAAAATTAAAAAACAGGTCAAATTAAAATCAATCCTTTACATACCAAAGATTTTTTTAAGTTGCACTTCTAAAAAATATAGAAGCCTATTGACACTTTACTTAACATGTTCTTTAGAGAACTTTCTGAATAAAACCATTTTGTGTAAGGTGATTTTTACCAGGGGACCCCCCTCGAAATGTCATCGGGCTAATTTTGGGTTAGTTTTGAGTAGCAATTTGGTGGATTTTGTTGTGAAAACCTGGCAACCCTGAACAACTGATTCACAAAAGTTTTGAAGCTTTATGAAGCAGTGCTTCGAAAGCGGCCATCACTAGTAAATATTTTATGTAATGGGCTTGGTTTATAAGTAAGGTGGAACAAGGTTAAGAGTTCAAAAAGATTCAATGACAAGTTGCCAGTGGTGTCTGATAAGATAGATTAGGCTATATTGCAGTGGTGAAACTACCTGTTAATCATTACAGTGGTAGCAATGCAGGAGTGTATTTGCAATCAGATTAAATCAGATTTTAACAAGCTACCATTTAATGTGTCATGAATACTGAGTTGATGTGTTTTTTTTTTTTAAGAAATGTTGTGTACATGTAAAATTGCAATTAACATTTCCTGATGACACTATTAGAAGGTAAAGAATACAGAGCTCCTTTGTTTTTTTCATATTTTAATGGCATCAGGAGCTGAAACAACCTATTGTTAATCATTAAAATTAAGATTACAGAGGGCATTTTCAAATTTTTTTTTAAATGTTTAAAGATTTCTTTGAAGAAAGATATTAAAGCAACATGAGGAAAAACAACAGTGTTTTAAATATTATATATAGATTTATATTGAACTGCATTTAAAGTGTATTTTATTGATTGATTATACATTTGACCTGTTTAAATTTGTTGCAAAAATAAGGCAAGATGCATTTTCATGTACTCCTCAATTCTGAGTAGACACATTTAAACTATTTATTATTTTATTTAAATGTATATTTTACATTTGTTTATAATTTGTTGAAGGTTTTCTAAAAAAAAATATTTCACACAATGAGCTAGCGATGTCCATCCACAATGTATGCAAATTGTATAATATTCAAGGTACACATTTCTATTAATCGTGGTTAATTTTCATATTGTATTTTCAGGTTTTGGAATATTTGTCCTCTCCCCAAATTTGTCACTACCGAAACACAGTAATAAGAATTTAAAATTACAATTTAAACAATATTTCAAGTGTGATTTGTGAGATTTGTTGTATTTTTAATCCAATTTTTCTTAGTAAAAGGCAAAAAGTTGATCACACTGATTTCAAACTTAAGAATTCATTAGTTTGAATATACATTGAAAAAAAAACTATTATAACATCTTAGTGGTTAATTCAGTATACTTTATTTTTGACAAAACATCCCATTTTTGGTAGTGACAGTAATGTTTTGGTAGCCACCACATCACAATACAGAATTTTAACCCACATTAAAAGGCTACTAAAACATACTAAAATACAAAAAATGTACATAACAGTACTAAAATTTTATTTCCTTCAAATAAAGGATTATGTGTTCTTTTTTTGACACTTTCAGTCGTGACTGTTACGGTATTAACACGTTTTTTTACATAAAGTTTCATAATTTACACTGAAAATATATGACCCCCTGACCACAATCAGTCATAACTGTCAATTTTTTATACATCATTTATACATCATATTAAAGCTGAATAAATAAGTATTTGTAAATAAATATTTGGCCGAGATACAACTATTTGAAAATCTGTGATCTGAGGGTAAAGAAAATTAAAATATTGAGAAAATCACCTTTAAAGTTGTCTAAATGAAGTTCTAAGCAATGCATATTACTAAACAAAAATTAAGTTTTGAAATATTTACGTTGGAAATTTACAAAATATCTTCATGAAACATGATCTTTACTTAATATCCTAATATAGAAAATAAAAAAATTGATCATTTTAACACATACAATGTATTTTTAGTTATTGCTACAAATATACCCGTGCTACTTAAAACTGGTTTTGTGGTCCAGGGTCACATATAATTGTTTTGTTTTTTTTTATTTTGAAAAAAAAAAATTGAAAAGATATTTTTAGGAATAACATGCAGAAATTATTTCAGAATTATTTTCATAAATTGAAATTTTGCAAGTACCCACTAAATGATGATTTTATATATAAGGGATTTTTTTTTTCTGGCTGTTGACAGTATTTTCAGATTTATGGAGCAATAAAATCAGATACCAAAAATCCTCTCTTTAAAAATGTTCTAGTGATATTAGTTACATTTTTACCCTGTTCACCTGTGGTGTCACGCCTTTAATATTAAGTAAAAAAAAAAAAAAAAAGGATAGCTAATGCTTTTACGCACATAATGCTCATATACAAAACAAGAGCTGAAACTATCACCAGCAGTGATATTGATCTCCCAAATGTTAACGTTGTTAACTTTTAAAGTTTAATCTCAAATTGATTAAATTTATTCTCTTACATATTCTTCTCCTAAGGTCAAAGGTTAGTGAAAATCTTATCAATAGACAAACAGAGCAATAGGAAGGTCTAGAATTAAATGCATTTGCATTGATATGGGTGACTTTGCTATAAAAGCGTGAAAGTCAACCTGAGTTAGAGCCTTCAGCTTGTTACCAGGATGTTACCTAGTGGTCTCCACAGAGAAGAGACTGAAGCGGCGCCATGGACAAGCACAGAGAGGAAACGTATTAGAGAACGATTTCGAGCTACCATGGCAGGACTCCTGGAGTTGGAGGTCCTGAGAGTCAGACACAGAGTGATGGTGGAGACAGCATTGGGAAAAACCAAAGTCGATGATGAAGATTCAACGTCAATGACCATCCATCAAGGACAGCATCACTACTGGGTGGACAAAGACTCGTTTAGACTAAAACTCAGGCGCAGTTTTTCTGAAGAGGCTGTTTATGAAGATAGAAAATCTAGAGGAATTTGGTCATGTTCCAGTCATTCTTCTGAAGACCTGCTTCATCATCAAGGCCTGACAGAAGGAAGCTGGCACGAGCAAGAACTTCAGTCATACATGGGAAGTCAGTCAAGGGCAAGCTCAGGTTTTTGCGACAGCAACTTTGGAGATGTTTTTACCCCCTCAGACTGTGACGATACAATCAGCTCTCTCTCCACCTCTTTGGCCTCCTTAAAATACAAGAACTCCCTCAGAGAGGTAGAATGTTTCATGGGTGAGGAACCTCAGAGGAGCCGACCCATTTTATTCCAAGAGCACAGAGGAGTTCAATCCCATTTCTCAGATGAGACCATTCCAGAAGATGGTTTCCGGTCTGTGGCCGATCTGTACCCAGATTCACATTGGCCAGATGTTTCAGACATACTTCAACCCAAAGTTGTTTTGCAACCAACTTACCGTTCTGATCTTCCAGGTCACCAGGGGATGGAAATATATCGCTATCCCAGTCCACTGCATGCTGTGGCACTGCAAAGTCCACTATATGCACCACAAAGCCCACAAAACAACAGAAAAAAGAATGGAAGACATTCTTCCAGAAGCTCTATAAGCTCCTTGCTGAGACCAGGCTTGAAGGTTGAACATTCATGCTGTCTTGCAAGATCCAACTTACTAAGGAAACATACTAATTCCTTGGGTAGGAACATGCACTTTGAAAAGCTCAGACATGAGGAGATCATTCTGAAACGGGCCAGAGTTCAAGGCCACAGTCATAGTGCTGCACCAAGAGATGGAGGGATGACCTCAAGGCCAAAAAGAGGCATGCACCGCACCAGCTCCTTACACAAAAACAAACCATCCTTCTATTCTTTTCACACCACGTATCTGCAGAGAAACAGAGATTATGTGTGTGAGGCTGCAACCAGCACAGCATCAACCATGCAAGCTATGAAAAGGCATCTAAATGTATAAAAAGTTACCATGCAACAAATACATGTGCAACCAAAAATCTTTAGGGGAAATACAAAGCTGCGAAAGGACATAATGTATGTGAAAAATGCAAAAATGTATCAAAATGATCAACACACATAATAAACACTGTAAGTGATTACATTACTCGTCTATGATCATTCAACGTGATTAGGCTAAACAGTGCATGTAAAAACATTAAGTCTCCCTCTCCGATTAAATCATTGTTATGTGTGACATATGTTATCGTATATTTTCTTTGTGAGAAAGCTCATCATGTTAGGACAAAAACACAAAAAAACATATCAAAACACTAGCTTTACATGAGGTTACGTCACATGTATTCTGAAATAAAATCACTCCCCGCTGAAAAACAAAACAAAACGTTAAAACCAGCCCAGGCTGGTTGGCTGGTCTTAGCTGGTTTAAAGAAGTGGGCAAACCCCTCTACAACCAGCCTGCTGACTAGCTAAAACCAGGCTAGTTGACCAGCTAAAACCAGCCAACCAGGCTTTTTTTCTGCAGGGTCACTGTTTGCGTTTTAGGTTAAATCCTTATAACTGTTAGTATAAACAAATATAAGTATTAAAATCACGTATTACGTTCACGTAATCACGTATTTTAACGTTTTAAAAAGTAGTGTCACAAGTGTACTGAGGAGGTTTCCGTTGCGATCTTTAGGCTATCGGTCAGCATACTAGCGTATCAAAAATATCATAAATCATCAAATATTTGTAATACTGGTCTCATTTGCATCATTCAGTTAAATATATAAACAGCATCGCCTTTAGGATTCGTTAATTCCACATACTCATTCATATTTTACTTCACATACCCGTTCATATCCACCAGATGTCAGCAGAGATCTGTTTTGTTTAAATTTCACGTGAACTGTACCGCGGTGACCATGTAAAAATGATATTTTAATCATTTTGTAATCCTCGCTTTGTTTTGCTCATTCTTACTGCATTTGTAACAAAACCCACAAACAGGCATTTTAACTTTTTGTCTCCTTTTAAAGTCAAATAAACTTTGACAGCTTCACTTATTTAGGAAAAATATCGTTCCGCTGACCTAGCCTAGTTGGCCAAGATTCAGGCTTGTTCTAAAGAAATGCCAGGCAAGAGCTATTTCTTTAGAACATTGCCTATTGTGAAAAAATCCAGCCACTAAAAAAATCATCTCTGTGATCCTGCTGTTTTCACAGAAATTGTGGAATAACAGAAACTGCTGTGTGTCAACAAGCCAGAGCGCAGAAGCTATAAAAATGTGTCTGACAAGGTTTAGATGTGGGAGTCAAGGCCATGTTAAGGACATATTTGAAAGAAAATATTGCACAGCCAAAACCAATTTTGTCACATATTACAGAGCACAACATTTTTTGTAGTCAAGTAAGCCTATGTCATATCTTAAAGGGATAGTTCTCCCAAAATCTAAACAATTAATTTCTCACTCTCATGTTGTTTCAAACCTGGAAGACAAATTAAGATATGTTTTATGAAATCCGAGTTTTTTCTGACCCTGCGTAGACAGCAATGCAACTGACATGTTCAAGGCCCAGAAAGGTATTAAGGACATTGTTAAAATAGTCCATGTGACATAAGTGGTTCAACTGTAATGTTATGAAGCTACAAAAATACAAAAATGTTATGAAGAAAACAAAAATAATTTATTTATTTAACAGTTTTTTATCTTCTGTGTCACCCAGTCATTGTTGGAAAGGCTTAAAAAAACCAAACCTTTGAAAAACCAAAGAATCTGTGGGACTAAAGGATTTTTCTGAAGAACAACAGGCAGTTTAACTGTTCTGGACAAACAAGGGACTCACAAACAACTATCACTAAACGAAAAAACAACTGTGACAGCTGTGGATCAGTAAGGTAACAACACAGTATTAAGTATCAAGTGTATGTAAACTTTTAAACAGGGTAATTTTTATAAACCCAACTATGAATTTTTTCTTGAGGACTGTATGCAAACATCTTATGTGAAATATCTACTAAATAAAAAATAACATGCATTATGTATGATCCCTTTTATTTTGGTAAAATTAACATTTTGCAGATTCTGAAAGGTGTATGTAAACTTTTGACTTCAACTGTAAATCAACACATTTTTCAGTAAACTGAAGAAGTAGCTACATGTAGCAAACATTGACATTTGATCGACATGACTTAGTATGGGAAAGATCTTCCAGTTAAAATGCTGTTGACCTATATTATTAATGTTGAAACTGGTTGTTTTTGACAAATATGCATGTTCACTGTTGCAGTGAGAGCTGCGAGCGTTGCAAACACTTGCTGCATTCTGGTATTCAGTCACCATGGTGATACTTTTGTTTCCTGCGGAACCTGAGATCCACTTGAGTCTCAGCCATTGAAGTTGAGTGGCAGGGTAATTAAAAATGAATTAAATGCCATAGACAAGAATTACTACGATAATAATGAAACTGATGGCTTTGTGTCTCAGCGACACATGTCTTTTTTTGCGAGGCTATTCAGTCCACTACCAGCTGAGTTTGTCAGTGATCTTGTTTACTTCTCAGACAACAATGAATGTTCGGCAACAAGTTTATTTGATTAACTGTATAGTCTGTTTTCTGTTTTTGACAGTAACTGATGTTGTGGGTCAGTTTGGCATCCAATAATGTTCTAAGCATTACACAAAAAATCTTGTACTTTTGGACACCATTATGGACCAACATTGGAATTTAGCTTATTTATTTGTCCTGCTAAATTATAGCTTTAATCCGAGCCTCATTTAATCCAATATCATCAGTCTCACCAGGGGAATGTAAAGTATGTAGCCTACGTTGACCTAACAGATTATGACAGTATAAAACAGTCCAGGAAGCTCCATCCTAGGCAGCTGTTGAATGGCGGACACATCTTTTAATAATGAACTCTCCTCTGATCACACGGAGAAAGGCCTAAATAATTCACAATGTCTCCGCATTATGTCCCCTGCCGTCTCTACAAGCTTTGCCTGGATTCCTCCTGTACCGCTGGACATAATGGAGCATAGAGTATAAAATCCCCACCGGTGAGTTTTTTGCTCCTTTTCTGCCAAGGAAAAATGTTTTCGATTTGAAACTGGACACTTCTATTTCTGTTTCTCAGAGCTGTTTGTTTTACCAGAGTGGACAGAGCAGTTGCAGGCTTTACTTTGGCTCAGGTTGGAGAAAATTGCTATGTCTGTACGAAAGACAATTCATTCATGGCTTAGCTTAGCATAGCTTGCCTTAGTTTGACTTACAGCTCTCCCTTGACAAACCACATAAGATGCTCATTAATATTATATATGGAAAGGTTACAGGTTGCACAGTTTAAATGACTTATTGCATCCTGATTTAATTATGCACATACTACATATGTTTGTATTACATGCAGGAGAGAAATGCTAATGTTAAAACTTTCGGTGCACCATCCCAAAGTTTATTCTAGTAAACTATTGAGGATAGTATGAATAGCATTCTGTCTCATTATTAGGAGCATCATTGCATGTTGTCAAATTAGCTGTATGACAACGGAACTGACCAAGGTCCTGAAAAAATGGTCAGGATGAACACATTTAATTTCAGTGTTTACAAGGCAGCACTGTTTTCTACAATTAATTCAGCTCAAATGCTTAATATGCATGTTTTGTGCATAATTTGAAATTAACATTGTTAAAATCTAACTGATAGCCCTTACCATCATCAGTGTTTGCATACAGAATTTCACTTGGTCTCCTTTCATGCACTATATTTACACACTACATAATCATTGTTCATTTCTTTCTAACATATATTTAATCTAGCTGCTCATGCATATCTGCTCTATTAGTCCTCATTTTATATGGCCTGTTTCTTAAACTATGTATTGTTTATGCTATATATATATTTGTAATATACACAGAGGTTATAAGAGTCATTAGCCACTTTTATAAACTCATTAAAATGCCACACATTTCCCCCCCCCCCCAATAGAAGTACCACATATGCTGTACATCTTAAATGACCTTTAAAGTCTGTACTGTTTTCATTTCACCCATTCACACTAAAGGCCTGTTCACACCAAGGATGAAAACCCAAAAAGATAACTATCCACCTTATATTTCCCATAAAAGCATTTGTACATTTTATGGGTCTGACTTCCGGTCTCATCCGCATGCAACTATTTTTAAGTCGAAATGTTAAGTTGTACTAAGTGACAACTTAGATTGTCGAGTTAAATCAACTCAAATATATAAGCTGACACTTAGTAAAATGAAACATTTCAAGTTGACTAAACTTTTTTCAAGTTGACTGAACTTAAAATTTTAAGGCAGCCAGGTAACAAATTATTTTAAGTTGACTCAATAAATATATTTTTTTTTTACAGTGTAGGCTTACTTCCGCATTGAGGAATAAAGTGTATAACAATAACTATTAGTGTCCACATCAACGGAATATACCGTTTTTCATTCTTTAGCTGTTAAAATTGCTCTGAAATTGATTACAACAATATCGTTCCTCAATGTCGTTATAGAGTGTTTTCACGTAATTTGCTGATTATCATTGCTGAAAATAGTCAATTATTGTCATGTTTTGGGCTGCACTAATTGGTCAGACTGGGAAAAAACATTTATAGACTGCCAAAAGTTATGACAAATCAAGGAGAACAGTGCAAAAAACTGTCTGAGGAACAAAGGGCGTTTGTGGTTGGCCAAACTGAACCAGGATTTCCAGGGCAAGAATCTTGACAACATTCATGTTTGTGATTACTGCTTATCATTTCTGGTCAGGTTAGGCTAATATCTTAATTAATAGTTCTTGTATTAACTTAGTTTGTCAAAATATTGCACCCTTCCTGCTTACTAAGTCCTTCTTTCCATAGTTTAGACAGCATAAATTAGCAGAACAACCTATTCAGTAGTACATTAACCATGCAATCCATGCTGTTGTTTACATCCAAGTTATTGCCAATATGGCCACGCATCCTGGTAACTGACCAAAATCGTGATGTAAGTGCAATCCCTCTATAGTTATTTTGGTACTCCCTTAAAATGTGGAACTTCTTTACAAAAAATCTTTATTATAGATATCGTGTATCTGACGTAAATGGTTCTGTTCAATTTGACTACAAATTCTCACTTTTGAGTGACAGGTGATTCACACAGAACACGTTTTTTGCATCTTACTGTTTTTCTATGTAAACAAATGGGCCAGACGGACATCTTCCACCGTTGCATCGGGTCTCGTTTCTTTTTCAGTATCTCCTAAATTAGTGGCACGTTATAAGTAGTTGAAGCTTTAAAAACGCACTTAATATCGCGCTGCGTCTCGCTTTTTTGAATGAAAGAACATTCTGTGTATACAACGCGCAATAATGGCGTAATTTCCCTCAGAGTCAGAACGCAGACTTTACTAACTTCAGCATTCTACTCTTACGGCTTCGACAACAGCATTGTTGCTGTTACAAGGAGCAGCGTTTTGCCGGAGCTCTGTGTAATTGTGACTGTGATGTCTGATTCTCTTTTTATGAGCCATTCATCTCTTTCTTATAATCGGTTTCCTATCCCTTACTCGGAGTCTGATGACATCAGTTCCATTGTCAGGAGCAAATGTAATCAGAGATGCTTTTCAAGACTTCATGAATCATTTCTACACACAGAAGATGAGAGCTGACCTTTATCTTGTATATTTGTCTATAAACTGTGCACATATTAGGTATGTATTACTTTGTATATTTAAAATATTGTAGCGTATTTGTATTCAGAATTGCTGACTGGAAATGTCATATGTGACCCTGGACCACAAAACTAGTCACAAGGGTCTTTTTTTTATTATTTAAATCTATACAACATCTTGTATAAATAAATAAATAATGAATAAATAAGCTTTCCATTGATGTATGGTTTGTTACGATAGGACAATATTTAGTCGAGAAACAACTGTTAGGGTGAAAAAAAATTGCCTTTAAAGTTGTCCAAACTAAGTTCTTAGCAATGCATATTAGTATTACAAATTAAAAATTAAGTCTTTATATATTTACGGTTGGAAATTTACAAAATATCTTCATGGAACAAGATCTTTATTTAATATCCTGATTTTTTTTTTTTTTTAGCATAAAAGAAAAATCAACAATTTTGACCCATACAATGTATTTTTGGCTATTGCTACAAATATACCTGTGCTACTTAAGACTGGGTTCGTGGTCCAGGGTCACATTTGTCTTCTGTGACCTGGAATGCTTGCTTTTCTTTGCTGTTTAATGCTTAAATACTTTTATAGCACTATTATGGAGACCCCTGAGAGCGTTTGACATCTGGTTTCTCGCTCTCATTCTCTCCTGATTACAAACTCCAAAGATAATGCCTATATAACTTCCCTCTGTATCTGACATCATCCGGTAAATCGTTGTCAGCCGTGCTTCAATTCGCCCTGTTTTGATAACGGATGAGATATTGTCAGGTTGTATGAAACAGAGCCTGCAGGCACTGACAGAGCAGTGGGACTGGTAATTACCAACAGGCAGATCCAGCAGATCTTGGGTCTGTGACGGCAACTGCAAATCGTCTCGGTGAACGGGCAGGCCTGCATTAGATTGAAGGAAACAAGATAGCACTGTGTGGTGATGCTATCTGTGAAGGGAAAAACAAAAGACGGCCGTGAGGTACATGCTGGATTGAAGCAGATGGAGACTGACATAGAAGATGTCAGTTCATAAATGGGCTTCATGCAGAGGAAAAAACAGTGAAATGATGACAGCTAATGTAATAGGGGTTCCCACAATTATAGAAAAACTGTAGTTTTCATGCCTGGGAAACATGAAAAATTAATGATGATACAAATTTAAACAAACAAACAAATTAAAAAAGTTAACTTAAAATAAAATATAAAAAAAACTTAAATTTATTTATATTTAGCTATTTTCCAAGGGAACAGTTCTCATTTTTATTTAGAGTAACTTAAAGTACTACAATAACTAAAACTGAAATAAAAATGTATAAAACAATGTTGGCGTATAGTAAAAGAACAAAAAACTAATAACAATAAGAAAAACACATAATAAAACATACTATAAACTTTGACTAAAATTAACACAAAGATAGTAAATATAAAAATTACATTTAATTCAAAATATTACGAAAAACTAGTGATGCTTAAATAAAGCTGATCTTGAAATGAAACCAAATATCATAATTTCTATAGTGAATATACATTTTATGGCATAAATGTTCAAAGAGGGACAATGTTTGAGGCTCCTCTTAAATATTGTAATACAACAATTATATTGTTTTCATGCCTGGAAAAAAACAAAAACAAACAAATAAATAAATAAATAATATTATTTGAATTAAAATAAATATTTTCCAAGGCAACATTTCTTATTTTCAGATAAGAAATGTTGCCTTGGAACAAATAAATAATTAAATAAATAAATATAATTGAAAATAAAATATTAACTGAATCAAAATAAAATATTTTCATATAAACTATTTTCAAACAAAATTAACATGATGGCAGAAAAAAAAAATATTACAAATTTTAGCAAAAACTATTGATACTAAAAACAAGTGAGTGTAATCAAATATCATAATTAATTTCTATAGTGAATATACATTTTATGCTAAAATATGTTATTGGTGTAAATGTTCAAAACAGGACAATGTTTGAGGCTCCTTTTAAATATTGTAATTTTTTAACACGTACAATATATAATTACACAATAATTTTTTAATTAAAAGTTTTAATGCCTGGAAAACCTCTGAAAAACTAATGATGTTAATCATTAAAAATAAATATTATTTAAATAAATATTATTTGAAATAAAATAAATGTTAAAACTGAATCAAAATAAAGTAGTAATATATATATATATATATATATATATATATATATAGCTAATTTCCAAGGCACCATTTCTCATTTTAATTTAGAGTAACTTGAAGTACTTAACAATTGCTAAAACTAAAAAAAACGGAGTAACTAAATCTAAAACTGAAATAAAAATTATTAAAAATATTTTTCATATTTTAAAAGAACAAAAACTAATACAAAGACAAAAACACATAACATAATTACTAAAACTTTGATTAAAATTAACACAAAGGCAGAAAATATAAAAACACAATTTCATTTAAAATATTAGCAAATACTATAACAGTGATATGCATTCAAATGTTATAGTTTCTATAGTGAATATACATTTTATGATAAATATGTTATTGGCATAAATGTTCAAAGCAGGTGGAGATTTGAGACTCATCTTAAATGTTAAAAATTTTTTTGTTACATATATATAATACATACAACACTGTTTTATGCAATGTATTATATGTAAACAAAAAAAAAAGAATATGCTAAAATATGTTATTGGCAGGAATTTTCAAAACAGGATGATGCTTGAGGCACAACTTAAATATGATATATTTTTTCACATGTACAGTACATATAATATATATGCAATAATTATATTGTTTTGTTTTAGCAAGACTGTTCAA
>CM065140.1:21610000-21935000 GCA_033026305.1 Cirrhinus molitorella | reverse complement strand
AGCCAAAAATACACTGTAAACTTATAGATTTTTCTTTTATGCCAAAAATCATTAGGATATTAAGTAAAGATCATGTTCCATGAAGATATTTTGAAAATTTCCTACCGTAAATTTATCAAAACTTAATTTTTGATTAGTAATATGCATTGCTAGAACTTTTTTTGTACAAATTAAAAGGCGATTTTCTCAATATTTTGATTTTTTTGCACCCTCAGATTCCAGATTTTCAAATAGCTGTATCTTGAACCAAGTAATGTCTTATCATAAAAAACCTTACAAACCTTACATCAATGGAAAGCTTTTTTGATCAGCTTTCAGATGATGTATACATCTCAATTTCCGAAAATGGACCCCTATGACTGGTTTTGTGGTCCAGGGTCACAATTATAGATTAGACTGTACATAAATTGAAATCTACAGATAACGCTAATACACACTAAGTACACTTAATCACACAATGATGAACAATTTGAGAACAAAATAATAATAATTTGCACAGTTTGACATGATCTGAGCTAACTTTGCGATTTTTTTATTTACCATTAGTAGCACAAACTTTTTGTTTTTCCAGTTGGTCAGAACAAAACTGGCAGACATGTTACTTACTTGATCAGATGACATTTTCTGGTGAAACTTCCTATTTTGGACATACTTCAAAGATGTAGTACCTGTAATATAAAAGACATAGCGGCCTTTATATTTTATATCATATTTGTGGCCCTGGACCATAAAACCACTCTTAAGTAGCATAGGTATATTTGTAGCAATAGCCAAAAATACATTGTATGGGTCAAAATGATCGATTTGTCTTTTTTTTTCAAAAAATCATTAGGATATTAAGTAAAGATCATGTTCCATGAAGATATTTTTTAATTTCCTTCCATAAATATATTAATACTTAATCTTTGATTACTAAAATGCATTGTTAAGAACTTGGACAACTTTAAAGACGAAAACCATACATCAGTGGAAAGCTTATTTATTCACATTTCAGCTGATGTATAAATCTCTATTCCAAAAAATTTCCCTTATGACCGGTTTTGTGGTCCGGGGTCACGTTTATGGTTCAGAAAGTCACAAAAAACTAACAAACTGTACTAGCTTAAAGACAGCCTAAAAGATATCTATATAATAAACATGGACTATATTCTTTGCAAATGAACTTTAAAATTAAACTGTTTAGCAAATTTGAATATTGAGTTATTAAAGGACAGGCACTGCAGTAAACATATAGGTGTACAAGTATGCAAGTATTCCAGCCTGAATCATTCAAGCACTTCAGAGCTGGCCTGTAATTTATTTAAGCCCTATTCTGATCCCTAGAGCTGAAGACCTCTGCTCATCCTTTTTCAAATATTAATTTGAAAGCAATTTGCTTTTCTCTCCTGAGACAGATTAAATGCATCGTGAGATTTCTTATTGTGCAGTGGAATTGGATGAGTCATCCCACAGCATCCATCCATAGCCACACCCAGAAATAAAATCTCGAACGAGATTTTGTCCTAAAGGACATTTCATGCCATGTATTGTAAATTGTTGCCACATAATAAGCATTTTACCCGTTTGTATGTCTTAGGTGAGTGTTATTCTGACATTGTTGGTGCCATTTAACCTGATTGATGGCGATGCCCCGCTTATGGAGATGTTTGCCGTTCATGGCTTCCTGGCAGGGAAGTATATTGTAGCCGTCGGTGCTGTCGCAGGACTCACTGTTAGTCTGCTGGGATCTCTGTTTCCTATGCCCAGAGTTATCTATGCCATGGCAGGAGATGGTCTGCTTTTCAGGTATATATACTTTTCAGTTTTTCATGCTGTGCATGTTTTTACAAGCATTTAATTACAAGTTTCAGTGTTATTTTAGTACTATTTAAATACTATTACAGTTTTTGGTAATATTTTGAATTAGGTTTTAATTTACTAGATGTTATTTTGTTTTCACTTTAATTTTAGTTAAAGTTTTAGTAATTTTGTTGTATTTTTTTGTCAGTTTTTAAATTTTTTTTTAATTTGTGTATATATTTTAATCACTAAAGTTCAGCCAAATTGCACAGCCCTACAAAGCAATCCTGTAATTGTTTAAAAATACATTTTAACTCGTAAAAGCATTTTTTCCCTGAAAAAAAAAACTAAAAAAATAAAGTTAAAGATTTAGCCATTGTGTTGGAGTTTTTTAAAATTTAGATTTGTTTATTTATTATTTTTTAATGTGTATATAGTTTTTAACACTAATTTTGGCTAATCACAATTTTGTTGTATGTTTCTGACATGTATGTTTTCAGATTCCACAGCACGTGGATAAAAAAAAAATTATATATATATATATAAGTAATTATTTTTTTAATCACATTTTATCAGAAAATTGATAAATGATGTTTTTTAGTTTTTAATACTTTTGTTGTATGTTTTTTCTGATTATAAAGTTTTTTGTTTTTTTTTCATTTTGGCCAAATTGTGCAGCTCTACAAACAAGCACAGAATACATGGATCTTTTAAAATCATTAAATCACAATTATGATTTTTTTATTTTTTATTACAGGTGTTAGTAATTTTGTTGGATATTTGTGTGTGTGTATGTGTGTGTGTTTTTTAAATGTCTCATATTACTGATCATTTTTATTTATTAGTTTTACTTTTTTTGACTTTAGTACTTCAAGTTAAATACAACTGAAGATGAGAAATATTGTCTTAGCAACTAGCTAAAATAATACAAAAATTTTACTTATAGTTACCACTGGTTTGTTTGTGTGTACACCAGGTTTCTGTCGTTTGTGAGTCCGCACACAGAGACTCCTGTGGTGGCCTGCGCTGTATCTGGGTCTCTGGCTGCTCTTTTGGCTCTTCTGGTGAGTCTGAGGGACTTGATAGAGATGATGTCCATCGGCACGCTGCTGGCCTACACCCTGGTGTCAGTGTGCGTTCTCCTCCTGCGATATCAACCCGACAGAGACGGCTTCACCAGTTTCCTTACCGAGGAGGAAGAAAAGGAGCGGAAGAGGAAAGAGGAAATGATGGCAGCTAGTGAGAAGGACATGAACTCACCTGGTGGTGAAGAATACGTCGAAAACCCCTGTGGAGCCAAAAACCTCCCCTCCAATCGAGACGATGAAACGCTGATTGAAAAGTCTGATTCTGGAGGCTACCAGTCGGATAGCTCAGGCTACGGTGTTGGAGAAAACGGCATTGAGATGGACGACTCCAATAGTCTTTTGAAACGCATACTAGGGTCTCATTATTACACTATACGGATGCGTTTGGGCCTGCCGAACTTGGGCGATAGGCCCACTCCTGCAACAGGACGCACTGTTACTTCCTGTGTCCTCCTTTTCTTCATCTTGACCTTCTTCCTCTGGACGCTTGTCATCTATGGCTTCGACCAGGTCTCTGGAGGAGCTCGCTGGGCGATATTGCCTTTTATAATGACTGTGATTGTCCTAATGGTTACTTTGGTTATTATTATTCTCCGGCAGCCTGAGAATCCTAAAAAGCTGCCCTACATGGCGCCCTGTGTGCCCTTTGTGCCCATCGCTGCCATGCTGGTGAACATTTACCTCATGCTTAAACTCTCCAGCATCACCTGGGTGCGCTTTGTGGTGTGGTGCTCACTGGGTAAGCCAGATCTCCTCTTACATACGCTCCATATTAGGGCTGCATGTTTAATAAAACCAAACCTGATATTATTTAACATGATTATGAAATTGCAAAGGCTGTGATTTCATTCAAGGATTAGCTCACTTTCAGAACAGAATTTTACAGATAATGTACTCCCCCCCTTGTCATCATGTCTTTCTTTCTTCAGTCGTAAAGAAGTTGTTTTTTGAGGAAAATGTTTCAGGATTTCTCCCCATATAATGGATATGTATGGTGCCCCCAAGTTTGAACTTCCAACATGCAGATTAAATGCAGCTTCAAAGGGCTCTAAACGATCCCAGCCGAGGAAGAATGGTCTTATTTAGCGCAACGATCAGTTATTTTCGAAACAAGTTATCTGTAAATTTTTGTTCTGAAAGTGAACTAATCCTTTAGTAAGGATTTAGTAATAATAATTATTACAATTAATAATAACTAAACATTCTTATTGAAAAGTCAGAGAAAAAAAACATATAAGAAAAAAAGATTTTTTATAAAATATAAAATTATATTTTTGATTTAATAATTATTATTGCTGCTACATTAAACACTAATCAAAAATATAATTATTTTTTTTAAATAAAAAAAAAATTCTCAGTGAAACATTACAATTTGTACAAATAATGTACAATTACATTACATTACATATTACAATTATTTAATAATAAAAATATATATTACTATTGTAATATTTCACTTCAAAGTAACATTATTATATTTATATTATATTATTTATATATTGTATTATTTAATTTTTTTACATATATTATTTAATGTTTTTAAAAAATATAAATTATTGTCTAAAAAACAAGACATTTTAATCTTTTAATGTTTCAATATAAAATGCATTCTATTATTTACATTTACTATATGATTTACATATAATATGGTGTTATTTAAATATATTATCAAAATAAAACAAAATAAGAAATTGTACTATTATAGTATTTCCAATTTTTTATTATAAATATTTAAATAAAATATTAAATAATATGAAACTATTGATAACATGATATATATATATATATATATATGATAATTATAACAATTAATAATTAAATTTATTATTGGTGTTTTTATTATTATTGCTAAATCAAAAACTAAAAAATATTACTTTAATATTTTTTTGTACATTGCAATTATTGTACAGACATTACAGTAGTAATATTTGTTTTTTTATTTGGATTATAAATATTATTTAAAATGATTTATTTTCTAAATAAAAACTAAAATAAATATTACCATATATATTGTATTATTTACTATATTATTTACATATATTAATGTTATTTAAATATATTATGTATTATCTATTATTTCTTCCATCTGTTTTTTATCGCATTTTAAAGCCCAATTTTATCGTGCAGCTCTACTCAATATTTTCCCAATCATCTGTAAAGGCCCATTTACACCAGTAATGACAACTAAAGCAATAACTATATTATTGTTTACACCAAAGAACATTTTGTGATTTGCACTGTTCATCAGCTGGAAAAAAAATGTTCCTAAAGTGTAGTTGTAGTGTGGATGTCCATATTTTCATTTAATGAAATAGAATGATTATAAACTTCATTGTTTACTGTGTGAACAGGCCTTAATTAACCTCATCTCTTCGTCCTACAGGTGTGCTGATCTATTTTAGCTATGGGATGTGGAACAGCTCGCTGGAACTCAGCGCTAGAGAGGAAGCGGCTCGTGCCAGCTCCTACCAGAGATACGACACAGAGGTGGACGACAGCTTCAACATCGATGAAGAACTCCCTCCTCAGGAGGACGAAGAGGAGGGACAGTACCAGGGTTGGGCGGCTGAAGAGCGTGGCTATCAGTACCAGAAACACTACCAGCACCAGCAGCACTATGACCAACAGAGAGAGTCCAACAGTCACAATTACAGAAGCAAAGGCAGGACCAATAAAGGCTTTGAGGAGCTGGTCAATGACGAGTATTCACCCGAGTGAGCAAAATACACTACACTGTTTTCAGAGTGACCTTGATTTTGACAAATAGAATATGTTCCTGAATCAATTAAATAAGTATCATTTTTAAAACAACAGCAAAGACAAAAGGAAAATCTGCATCATGACGATAAATTAAGTATTAATCTATCTATCTATCTACTGTTCATCCGTTGCTACTGTTCGTATCTGTTGCTCTATCACTCTATCTATTCATTTGTTCATTCATTCATCTCTTTCTTTCTATCTGTCTATCTATTTGTCTACCTATATATCTGTTGTCCTATCTGTCATTTGTTTGTCTATTTGTTAATTCTATCTATCTATCTATCTATCTATCTATCTATCTATCTATCTCATTTGTTCAGTCGTTCTAGCTATCTGTCTATCTGTCTGTTGCTCTATGTCCTCATCTATCTTTCTATTATATGTCTGTCTGTCTATCTGTCTACCTATATATCTGTCGTTTGTTTGTTCGTCCATTTATTTGTTCATTCTATCTATCTATCTATCTATCTATCTATTGTTTGTTCGTTTGTTCTAATGTTCTTTCATTTGATCTGTCTATCTGTTGCTCTATCGCTCTATCTATCTATTGTTGGTTTGTTCGTTCATCCATTTGTTCATTCTATCGTTCTTTCATTTGTTTGTTCGTTCAATCTATTATCTATTTTTCTATCATTCTATCTGTCCATCTTTCTATGATTATATTGTTCTATCGTTGATATTTATATCTATCATTCTATAATCTATCTATCTATCTATCTATCTATCTATCTATCTATCTATCTATCTATCTATCTGTCTTTTTATCATTATATTGTTCTATTGTTTGTTTGTCCGTTTGTTAATTTGTTCTATCTCAAACTTTGGCTTTTACAACTACTTCAAACTTGGTTAAGTCAACCTAATGTTTGTCTTGACAAACTTTTTCTTCTAGTTAAAACATACTGTTGACAAAAATATAAGAATAGTAACACCACTGAAAGGAATTCTATAATTTTTTACTGTTGAAGTGAAGATCCATTGTAATTGTAAACTGAAAAAAAAAAAAAAAAAAAACTTTGTTAGTGTTAACTTACCGACACATCCTATCTTAGATTGAAATAAATAAAAATAAAAATGTCAAAATAAAAAGACATGAAAATAAAAGAGTCTATATATAAATATATTAAATGTTTCAAATTTGGAAAACCTGAACTTTTATTTCATGCTGACTTTTAAATAAATTTGTATGCATTTAAACCATATTTTTGTCAAAAGACAAAAAATTATAATAAAAATTGTTTAAAAATGAACAAACCAACAAAAAAATAAAATAAAAATAATTAAGACTTTATTAGACTGGGTTGGTAGTTAATGATTAAGATTAACAAACATTAATCCAGGAACACATTCTACTTGACAAAATCAGTCACCAATGGATTTTCTAGGGTTGATGTTGTTAATCATGTCTCAGTATTTATGAAAACATTTTTGAGTGTATTTCTTAGAAAACTTAATATATTGGTTCTTGAACAGGTACTTGTTAAATACATTGCACCTTGTGACAGATAAGCAATTATCTAGAGGGATGTTTAGACCATTTTTTTAATAAGGCTTCTTAAGTGCCTTTAAATAACCCCTCCTTATCTAAAATCAAATACATGCTTAGATACTGAACAGAATTAGTATTTCTTCCTGACGCGAGCTGCTGTTTCAGTGTTGGTTTTAAATTCAAACAGTACTCTTTTTCATTATACTTTTCAAAACTCAGGATGCCTCTTTGAAGCAAAAATCAATGCAAGTTGTTACTACATGAGCTGAGACCCTCTGAAGATGCATTGAGTGGACTTTTCACCTTACATCATCTCCACAGCTGTGTTTGATCTAAAATCTCAAGCTCTCCCTTGAATTTCAAGGGGAAATATTATGATTGGCTCCCTGTGAAAGCCTAATAGTTCTCAAAATATTTTGCGACATTGATATCAAATTCTTTCTCTGCTGGTTTGTAGAAATGTCTTACTCTTGTGGTTTCACCCTTGTTATATTGACATTTCTTCCCTACGGCTATGTGCGTAAAATCATTCAGATTCAGAACACATTTATATACACAGAGATCAAGAGTTACATGTTTGAAAAGAATATACAAATATATTTAAAATGAAATATTAAAATTAATATATTTTACAAGCACAAATGGTGTCTTTTTTGTGTCTTTGGCTATAACAATAATAATGTTTTTCTTTGTTTTTAAAGGGATAGTACACCCAAAAATGAAAACCATGGTTTACTCATCTTCAAGCCTTTCTAGGTGTGTATGATTTTCTTCTTTCTGACAAATACAATCTGAGTTATATATAAATTGTCCTGGCTGTTTCAAACTTCATAATGGCAGTGAATGCTATTGAAGTTTTGAAACCCAATGAAGTGCATCCATCATAAAAATTACCGAAAATGCTTTTCTTAGATTTTTAGTCTTGTTTCCAGCCAAAATAGCTAAAAATTCTTAAATCAAGAAAAAAATTGTCTTGTTTTCAGAAAAAAGAAGTCAAAATTAAGTGATATTTTCTTATTTTCATCTTGAAATAAGATTATTGCTTATTTGCTTACCCCATTACCCCATTACTTTGCCTGTTTTCAGCAAAAACTCACTTAATTTTGACTTGTTTTTTTCTGAAAACAAGACAATCATTTTTACTTGTCTAGAAAATTCTTATTGATTTAAGAATTTTTATATATTTTGGCTGGAAACAAGACTAAAAATCTAAGTAAGTGTTGAAAACTTCAACAAATGTCAACAGTCATTCACTGCCATTATAAAGCTTGGAAGCGTCAGGACTTTTTTTTATATAACTTTGATTGTATTTGTCTGAAAGAAGAAAGTCATATACGCCTAGGATGGCTTTGTGGTGAGTAAACCATAGGGTAATTTAAATTTTTGGGTAAACTATCCCTTTAAATATTTTGCGGGTTCATGTTTTCATTCAGAAACCTTACATTGTGTAACATAGTGGACTGTATAAGAAGTTTTATGTCCTCAAACTCCCAAACAGCGCATAAAATAATGCATTACCACAATAAATCAATCACCGCCCTATATGAGAGCAGAAAAATGACCGGTTTTCCTCTTACAGATATTTTTTCTCAAATTTCAAATGCTGATTTCCTAGGAGGCTGTGTGCAGGAAGCTGTGAGGAGATCAGGAAAACAGTGCAGATGACATCTGGTCATTTAACCACACAGGTTTCCTGTCCGTCTGGGTGCACATGCTTTCCTAAATGTTGGCATGAGCTAATAAGCTTATATGCACAACTTTTACATGAGGCGCTGGAAAAATAAAATATAAGAGCAAAACGAATACTATGTAAATACTTTAACTCACAAACGTTGATTAAAAAACATGCCTAGGGAAGAGAGAACAGTTTCCCTTTGGATTCATTTCAACGTCTGTTCAAACAAAGCCTTAAATGTTCAAACGTCTGAGTTTTAGCAAAAAAAAAAAAGAACAGTTTCCACCGAATTCTGTTCACATGTTTGCAGTCAAACCATGGCAGTAGAAACCAAATTCTTCACATATTTTATTGGTGTGTGTTTGAATCTTGAGGTAAGGAGACTGCGGTCTTATCCAGTGTGTCTTCACTCTCACACATGTGCGCTTTTGGCATGGCTGTTTATAGGAGGGTTGGAATTGGTAACTCCGCTGTGTTTTGAGTAGTAGTAGCGGTTTTCGGGATTTAGACTTGGACCGTCGCCCCTCGAGCAACAAATCATCACCGAGCTGCCAAAAAAACAAAGAGCTGAACCGACCCAACCAGCATACAGAGAGAATCCGAATGACATCAGGCCATCCTCGTGAAGCACTCCGATGGGGAACCACACGGTCGACACCAACCCACACAGAGCTGAAAACAAGAGGAAGGTCACTATGATGTAGTACCATAATCGTGGAGAATAGCAAGTTACAAGTATTCAGTGGTAAAATGATGTATGACAAGAAGTCACCTTCAAAACAAGCAGCTTTCTATGGGTCAACGTGGAAAAATTTTAACCTGATGTGAAGTTTGTGCAAAATTCCACACAAAATTTCAGAACGTGATGATTCTCTTTGAAATAACTGCATTTCACCAATGCAAATTCACTGAACAATGGTAACTTTGATCACACTTTAAGATTGTGCTGTATTACAGAATTGCATACCAGTCAAACTGTTAACCAGCCACCTGTAAAAATGGGTCGGACAGATGACCATGACTGGCTCTTCCCACTCTAACAGGATGTAGGAAATCTCTGGATGATTTACAGTTACTTAAGTCAAGGACAGTTTCAGCCCTGTATGTTGAAAGCTTGACTTTAGAGAGGATATGGGCAACGAGAGGACAACATCTAGCAATTTGCTTAGAACCGCTATATTTTTTTAACAATTTAACAAATTACTTTATTTGTGACCCTGGACCAAAAGGGTCAATTTATAAAAAAAATTGATTTATACATCATCTGAAAGCTGAACAAATAATCTTACCATTGATGTATTGTTTATTAGGATAGAACAATATTTAGCAGATATACAACTATTTGAAAATCTGAGGGTGCAAAAAATCTAAATATTGAGAAAACAGCCAAATGAAGTTGTCCAAACAAAGTGCTTAGCAATGCATATTACTAATCAAAATCAGTAAGTTTTGAATCTTTTTTGATTTTTGATCTTTACTTTATATCCTAATGATTTTTGGCTTAAAAGAAAAATGTATCATTTTGACCCATACAATGCATTGTTGGCTTCTGCTACAAATGCACCCGTGCTACTTATGACTGGTTTTGTGGTACAGGGTCACATTTGAGGTTCATGAGTAATAAAAGGAAGTCCTTTGCAGGAAATGGTACCTTGTGTGTCAGATTTTTCAATAAATGTTTTGTTCATGCTCTCAGGTTCACACATCCCACTGGAGGTGGAATTGTAACTATATAACAGGGTTGGACTCGAAAATTAACAATACTTGTGGCAAAAATATAGCGAAAATGAACTAAAATGCCACATAAATTCAAGACAAAGATTACAAATGCCCCTGCCGGTGTTGGAGAAAGTTAGTTTTAAAAGTAATGCATTAGGATATTGCGTTACTCCCTAAAAAAGTAACTAATTACGTTACTTCGTTACTTTTTATGGAAAGTAATGCATTACATTACTTTTGCGTTACTTCTTAAATCTGGGCAGGGCTTGCTTGTTTGTTTTTATTATAAAAAGTTTGAGTTTTAGCAAATGTAAAAGCCCTTTCACACCACAAAGTGAAATCAATAAGCCTTAGGCTAAAGGAAAAGTAAATTCCCATCTGTACAGTAGAACTGTAGGAAAAGGAAGTTCAACACTTCAGCAATGAGAAAAATGAAGCACAAATGTTTAAGTTTTGCTTATTAGTATGGTTTAATTGGTTAATAAAATGGAATTAAATACACAGATATTTTCTTGTAAATGAAAAAGTGACTTTACTAGTTACTTTACTAGTTACTTAAAAAAAAGTCATCTGACTACGTAACTTGCATCACTTGTAATGCATGACCCTCAACACGTGATTAAAATGAAATGTGAAAATGAAACTGGAGCTGTTTTTGATTGCGAACACATGAATTCCCTCATCATAAACAACACAGTGCAATTACCATGTAAATAAAAGATTAATTTCGTACCTTAAGTGTTTATAATAGGAGTTTTTGCATAACTTGTGCTAGACTAGGCTAACAACATGGACCAACATGTTTGTCTATGAAACCAGAATGTGATGTGACCAAAATGAAACAAAAACATTTTATATTAAATCTGGAAATCAGTTCCTAGGGAAAATATTGCCCCTTAATACAAAAGTTAATTTCTGACCCTGCTATCCACCTTTTATATTTATGTGTGGCTTCCGGGCTTATTCACATCCAGCTATTTTTAGCTGTACAAAACAGCTCGTTTTGCAGCTTGATATTGCAGATTGGTGTTTAATTTGTTAATTATAAACACATTGGTTTGTGGTGTAAACAGTTTTACCGTTTACTGCACGTTGTTAATGTTCTTGTTATTTCCCTGGATAATGAACCGGAAGTCTCGCCTATAGGCTTACTTCGCGTTGAAGAAAAAACTGAATATAACGACTTTTTCTCTATTCGTCAAAATAGAAGTAGAAATGTTTTTAAACTTTCATTCACTGAAAAGAGCAAACAGTACAGTAGCTACTAACTCGGAGTTCAACAGCGTTTGAATTTTTTGGTTGAACTGTCTATCCCTTTAAGAAATGACCGTTGACATTTCCACATTTTTGAGATGTAAATAACACGTTTTCCTGAGACTGACCCTAACATATTTTACATCAGTAACGCAGTAAAACTCACATATGAACAGTATAAGAAGTCCTCCCAGCACTGCGCGTCTGTGTTTGGTGTCTTCGGTCTCTTGGCTCAGTTTGACGCAGGGCATCGCCAGAAGTACGAGCGCCAGAGCGGGAAGACCGAGCAGAGAGGCGGAGACCATCAGAGCCCGAGACGTCTGGATGTAAGCTTAATACAAAAACAACAATTGTTTATAAAAAAATTTTTTATCTAAAAGGCCGTGTTTATACACACACGAACTTTTACATTACGTTTAAAAATGGAAATAAATAAATAAATACAACCAAAATATGATCCTGGGCCACAAAGCCAGTATTAAGTAGCACTGGTATATTTATAGCGATAGCCAAAAATACATTGTATGGGTCAAAATGGTCGATTTTTCTTTTATGCCAAAAATCATTAGGATAGTAAAGATCATGTTCCATGAAGATATTTTGTACATTTCCTACCGTCTATCAAAACTTTATTTTTTTATTAGTATATTGCTAAAACTTAATTTGGACAACTTTCAAGGCGATTTTCATATTTAGAATTTTTTTTTTTTTTTTTTTTTTTTTTTTTTTTGCACCCTCAGATTCCAGATTTTCAAATATCTCGGCCATATCCTAACAAACCATATATCAATGGAAAGATTATTATACATCAACTTTTAGATGATAAATCTAAAAAAAAAAAAAATTATGACTGGTTTTGTGGTCCATGGTCACAAATACTGATTTTAATAAAATACGAAAAACATGTTCTCACCTGGTATATCGAGGATCTGATTGAGTGAGATGCAGTGATAGAGAGCAGTAGAGATGACACACTCTGTCCACAAGCCCTTGGTCTCCAGCTCATCCATCTTCCTGCAGGTGTGCATCCCGTACTTACAGGTCACAACCCAGTCGTTTGTTGAGGTCGCTATTATAATACCAGTCCAGCCGATGCAGCTCATTAAAAACCCGCAAAGCAGACGACAGCTATGAGACATTCTGACTGAATATGCGCAGAGAAAATGTTTACCAATATATGCTATTCAAGTCAAAAGCTAATACAAAAACATTGAAAAAAATGTAAATCACTGATCCTAAATAAAACGTATGCTAAAGAAGATAAGCACTGACTGTAAAACAATCCATTTGGTAAATTAACTTTTTATAGTGGACGTGCCCAGCAGAACTTTCAGCCAATCAGAAGACAGTACAGCCATATACGTCATAATCGCCTTCCCTTAAAGCCTGGAGAATAACATCTTTTGAATTATTACAGCATTAAGTCTTTTTATTTTCTCTCTCGGTGTTATAGTTTTCGGCTTTTCCCCAAATTAAATAATCGTGATAATATTTCACAAACTACAACAGAACTACAACAGAACCATAACAAGAGGATTTCTGAGGAAGTATGAAATTACTATTTTGGGTGTGAATGCCATCTAGTGGGTTATATGATATTATGTTGTCCAAAACCCATTTTTGACATCAGAAACCTGGACGCGTTATGACTCATACCAAGCTCAGAGAAACCACCCTTACTAAATGACAGAAAACAGATTTATGTATAATACCACATAGAAACACTACTGTTCAAAAGTTTAAATTAAACTAAAAAATATATATTTTCAATTTTAACTTGATTTATATTTATGTAAATTATTCCTGGATGACAAAGCTGATTTTTAGCAGCCATTACTCCAGTCTTCAGTGTCACATGATCCTTCAAAAATCATTCTGATATACTGATTTGCTGCTCAAGAAACATTTATTATTATTAATATTGAAATCAGTTGTGCTTAAAATTTTTCTGGAAACCATGACCATTTTTTTAAAATCATTTTTTGATGAATAGAAAGAACATTTCTAATAGATTATAAAGTCTTTAATGTCACTTTTAATCAATTTAATACATTCTTGCTGAATAAAATAAATTTTTATATTAATTTATAAAATCCTGACCCCAAACTTTTGAACAGTAATATAATGTAACTCACAAAGCTTGGTAGTCCACACTGCTGCCTGTAAAAGGACAAAAAAAGATCAAAATAAAGAAGAAATAATAACACAATAAATGACCAATTCAAAGTTCCTTAACAAAATGTAGTTGGTTTAATTAAATAATCAAAAGTGGCACAAGAAAGGTAATGTAACAATGAGAAACAACACTTGATGACACAATCTAGTACATAGTTTGCCTCAGCAAAATGCCTACAGTAGTTTCATAAGGTCTCATAAAAAAGGCACCTTTTCACTGCCTTGATTTAAAACGATTGCCCTTGGGTACCTTGTTCTTGTCTTATCCTTCGACAGTCTTTCTGATTTACACAGTACCACTGCGGAGATTTCACAAAATGTAATTTATGTCAGTATCTCAAACGTCGTTTAAAAATGTTTATAAACTTGAAATGATTCGCATTTGTACTTTCTAGAGCCTTAGAAGACAAATATATTAAATATTACAAATCCTTCACAAAACATTTGTTTTAATTTATACACACAGAACACTGCATTGTTATACATGTATACATATGGAATACGATAGGAAAATATATACAATGGGACATGCACACAATAACAGCACTTCCGCTCTTGTCAAACCTCTCCGCGCTGACACAGGAAGTGATCTCCTTTGCTCTCAGCCAAAAATATAAAATCATTGACCCTGATCATGATTACCCATACAAAAAAGGAGACGCTAACAGTTCCCTCCTACTGCGATTAAATATACATCCTGTAAAACGCTCACAGACTGAGACCATTATATTGCTACCATGCTTTCAGACAGAGGCTAAGTTTACAAGAACTGTAAGGTTTTGCTAGTTTAGTTCAAGCAAATACATGTAAGCTTTCTCATAACAATGAAATTATCGCATAAATCTCTGAAGATTAAAGTGCACAAAATGGCTCTATTCTATTGGCAAGTGCTCTTATGGTCCACAAGGATATACCTAGCTTCTTTCGTGTCTCTGTTTTGTTCTCTTTATCTTCCGCCTTCTTTCAGGGAGTTGATGCGGGCACATATTTTGAGAGCAGGGCCGAGTTTGACATTCATGGCGCTCATCAAATGGTCTTCGGTCAGCAGAAGCAAGGCCTGCCCGTCGATCTCTTGGGCTCTGAAGGATTCTGCGATGTCTTGACACCCTGAGACAATTGAGGTGGGTTAAAACAGTAGCGTTAACATTCACACTAGGTTTGAAAAAAAAAATGGTCATAAAATGGATGGATGGATGGATAGATGGATAGATACATAGACAGACAGACACAAACAGCAGTCAGATAGCTAGATAGATAGCTAGATAGGATAGACAGATAGATAGTTGATAGATAGATAGACAGACAGACAGACAGACAGACAGACAGAAAGACGTCAGATATATAGACAGATGTCAGAGAGATAGATAGCAGAAACGTCAGACAGGCATCAGATAGACAGATACATAGACAGATAGACAGATAGATAGCAGACAGACAGACAGACAGACATCAGATATACGTCAGATATACATACAGATAGAAAGACAGATGTCAGATAGATAGATGATAGATAGATAGATAGATAGATAGATAGATAGATAGATAGATAGATAGATAGATAGATGACACATAGACAGACAGACAGACAGACAGACGTTAGATATACATACAGATAGAAAGACAGATGTCAGATAGATAGATAGATAGATAGATAGATAGATGGCACATACACAGATAGACAGACAGACAGACAGACGTCAGATATACATACAGATAGAAAGACAGATGTCAGATAGATAGATAGATAGATAGATAGATAGATAGATAGATAGATGGCACATACACAGATAGACAGACAGACAGACAGACAGACAGACAGACAGACAGACAGACGTCAGATATACATACAGATAGAAAGACAGATGTCAGATAGATAGATAGATAGATAGATAGATGGCACATACACAGATAGACAGACAGATATCAGAGAGATAGATATCAGAGAAGTCAGACAGACGTCAGATAGACAGATACAGACAGACAGACAGATAGATAGATAGTAGACAGACGTCAGATAGACAGACAGACGTCAGACAAACAGACAGACAGACAGACAGATAGATAGATACATATATACATACATACATAGATGATAGACAGACAGACAGACAGACAGACAGATAGATAGATGGATGGATGATAGATAGATAGATAGATAGATAGATAGCAGACAGACGTCAGATATACAGATAGATAGAAAGACGTCAGACAGACAGATAGATAGACAGATAGATAGCAGACAGACGTCAGATAGACAGATAGACAGATCTTTGTACCTGGTAAATTGGATATAAAGCTTGACACTTGATCCACCGACCACTGAGCTGGTTTGGGATAGGGGGAGACATCGATGGGAGACACAGGATCTATGGGTGAGGTGGGTGCACTTCTCGTCTCCTCCACCGTTTGCCTGACTCTAATCTCTCGCTCCCGCTCCTGTTCCGTGTGTCGGCGGAGCCTGGTTTTCATTGGAGCGGCCATCCCATCTTCCCCCTCATGTGGCGGCGCTTGAAGGATTCTCCACTGTTCTGTGGTCCCATGTTTGGCCTAGACGATAATATAAGTTTAGAAAAGCACACAGATCTCAAACAAGTACTGTGTTTTACAGGCCACGGACAAACCTGGTGGAAATTTTCTTCAGCACCATTTAGTTCAGATCGATGGCCCCCCTCACTCACACAGCGTCTGAGCGCACGGAAACGTTTGGTGTAACTGAACCTGCAAAAAGACGAGGAGGTAAACAAAGGTTGTCTTTATAGTCAACCAAACATACTGACCAAAATCAGCCTTGCAGCTTGTAATGTGTGTCAAGGGTTGATGTTTATCACTAACCATGACCACATCCTGTCACAGTGTGTATGTGTAAGTGTGTGAGTCTTTTAGGACAATGCTAGCAACTAGCTCTGAGTGACTCACTATTTAACCATACTTAAATATAGTGCTCCTAAAAAAGTACTTTTGTACATGAAAGTGAAAAAAAGTGAAAAAACATTGTACATTAGATACAAACTATCAATCTAAGTAGCATCTGCAAACAAATGATCCAGCTTTTGTCTAAGCTAACTTTGCCATTTTGCAATGACCAAGTTGTGTCATTTTTAGTTCCTCAAGTTGACATAGGTGCACTAGTACAGTAACCACAGGTGTAGTTCACCACTATGAACCTGTTCCACTACTGTTTGATTCAGAACATGCTTCATGTTAAATTTGAACTATATATCTATTGATTTATAGTTTCAATCCAAACAAATTTTCCATAAAAAGTCTTCCAAAGATCAGGAAAGAAAGTCTTTCTGTTCTGTTTTACATAAAAAAACTCCACTTGGTATGAAAAGCATTGTACAGTTGCAGCTCAAAAAAAATTAGAATATTGTGAAAAAGTTTTTTTTATTGTAACTTATTTCAAGAACGAAAGCTTTCATATATTCTAGATTTATTACATGTAAAGTAAAATATTTCAGAAGTTTCTTTGGTTTAATTTTGATGATTAGAGCTTACAGCTCATGAAAGTCAAAAATCCAGCATCTCAAAATATTAGAATATTTCCTAAGATCAATCAAAAAACGGATTTGCAAAACAGAAAAGTTAAAGTTCTTTAAACTATGTTCATTTATGCACTCAATACTTGGTTGGCAGCACATATTACAGCAAATGACTTGCTCCTAGCACAAATTACAGCATCAGTGAAGTGTGGCATGGAAGTGATCAGCCGATGGCACTGCTGAGGCACTATTGAGCCTTCAGATCATCTGTAAATTGTTGGATTGATTGTTTCTCATCTTTCTCTTGAAAATACCCCATTCTCAATGGGGTTCAGGTCAGGCATGTTGGCTGGCCAATAAAGCACAGTGATATCATGGTCAGCAAACCATTTGCAAGTGGTTGTTGCACTGTGGACAGGTGCTAAAGTCCTGCTGGAAAAGGAAATCAGCATCTCCATAAAGTTTGTCAGCAGGTGGAAGAATAAAGTGCTCCAAAATCTCCTGGTAGATGGCTGACTTTGCACTTGATAAAACACAATGGACCAACACCAGCAGACGTCATGGCACCCCAAATCATTACTGACTTCAGAAATTTCACACTGGACTTCAAGCAGCTTGGATTCTGTGCCTCTCCAGTCTTCCTGAGCAACAGTTCAGGTCTTTTTCTCCTTAGCACAGGTAAGATGCTTCTGATGTTGTTGTTGTTGTTTCAGAAGTGGCTTGCTAGTCCTTTTCCTAAAGACGTCTGAGTGTGGTGACTCTTGATGCACTGACTCCGGCTTCATTCTACTCCCAAGTGTTTGAATCTGCTTTACTTGACAGTATTCTCAAGCTTGCAGTCTTCCCTGTTGCTTGTGCACCTTTGCCTACCCAATTTTTTCCTTTCAGTCAACTTTGCATTTAATATGCTTTGATACATCACTCTGTAAACAGCCACCACATTCAGGAATGACCTTCTGTGACTTACTCTCTTTGTGGAGGAGGTCAATGATCATCTCCTCGACCATTGCCAAGTCAGCAGTCTTCCCCATTAGTGTGGTTTCAAAGAACAAGAGATACCCAGAATGTATACTGTAGGGATGGTCATTTAATGAAACTCAAATGTAAATTTTCTAATATTTTGAGATACTGGATTTTTGACTTTCGTGAGCTGTACGCTCACGAAACAAAAACTTTTGAAATGTTTTACATGTAATGAATCTAGAATATATGAAAGTTTCATTTTTGAAAACAAGTTACAATAATAAAAAAAACTTTTCATGATATTCAAATTTTTTGAGCTTCACCTGTATAATGCAATAACATACACTACTAGTCAAAAGTTTTTGATTTTGATTTTGAATGTTTTTTTAAAGAAGCCTCTTCTGCACACCAAGCCTGCATTTATTTGATCCAAAATACAGCAAAAACTGTAAAAAAAAAAAAAATAATATTTTTACTATTTACTATTTTGTTTTTCTTTGTTGATTTCTTTGATTTTTAAGGCTGAATTGTTAGCATCATTTCTCAAGTCACATGATCCTTTAGAAATTATTCTAATATTCTGATTTGCTGCTCAAGAAACAAGGATCATGTGACACAGAAGATTGGAGTAATGATGCTGAAAATTTTGCTTTGATGATGAATAAATTACATTTTAAAATATATTCAAACTGAAAAAAAGTTATTTTAAATAGTAAAAATATAAAACAAATGTAGTGGTTTTGCTGTACTTTGGATCAAATAAATGCAGGCTTGGTGAGCAGAAGAGACTTCTTTAAAAACATGGAAAGTCTTACTGTTTTAAAACTGGTAGATGTGTCCAAACACTTTTTGTGGCCACTGTAAACATGCATATTAATTAGTTCAGCTAAATTGGAAATACCCTTTTCAACACCACACAAAGTATGAGTCAATTCGACATGCAGTTATTCTTAAAGAGAACTCTAGAGACATGCAGGAAATCATGCTCAGACCCTTCCATTTGTGGTTTCTGACTCCACTAAGCAAGAGAGACGTTTGCAAGGGTGTTGATGGAGCAATTTTATGTGCCAGAATATAAGTTAGGCACTAACTTCATTACAGTGTCAGTTATACTAACAGCTCAGGTTGTTTATTTCATTCTGTCAGTGTATTATTTATGTTGTGTGAGGGAGGTGTACCTCTTGGCACAGGATTTGGAGCAGAAGCGTTTGGAGCGTGGGAATGTTTGGGCGGTGCCCTTCCTCTTGCAAAACTGGCACTGCAGAACAAGCTTGTGGGACCGTCCGACACCATCTACAAGGGAAATATCATTAAACGATGATAGATAGATAGATAGACTGATAGATGATACTCATTTACATACTCATTGCAGAATCAGCAAAATGTTAATTATTTTAGCAAAATAAAAGTTTATATACACTTAATTCTTGAAACTGTGCTGTTGCTCTGATCCACAGCTGTGTTTTGTTTGATTAGTGATAGTTGTTCACAGGTCCCTTGTTTGTCCTGAACAGTAAAACTGCCTGCTGTTCTATAGAAAAATCCTTCAGGTCCCACAAATTCTTTGGGTTTTCAGCATTTTTGTGTATTTGTACCCTTTCCAACAATGACTGTATGATTTTGAGATCCATCTTTTCACACTGAGGACAACTGAGGGATTCATATGCAACTATTACAGAAGGTTCAACCGCTCACTGATGTTCCAGGATACATTAACTTGCATTTAAAGATCAGGGTAAAGTGAACTTATTTTGTCTTCTAGGGAACATGTAAGTATCTTCTGAAGCTTCTAAAGAGCGGTGTTAAATAATAATAAAAAAAAGATATTTAGGCAAAATAAGAGAAATGTACACATCCTCATTCTGTTCAAAAGTTTTCACCCTCTGCTCTTAACGCACTGTTTCCTTTTTGTGTTTACCTTCTGTAATAGCTGTATATGAGTCCCTCAGTTGTCCTCAGTGTAAAAAAGATGGATCTCAAAATCATACAGTAATTGTTGGAAAGGCTTCATAAAACAAGGGACTCATGAATGGAACACTATGCGTTTATGCTACTGTTGCTGTTTTAGTATGAAAATAGAAAGCACACAGATATTGGAATAAATACTCAAATTTTTAGTCATTATCAGTACTAAATGAGATATTTGGAATAGACCAATGGTGTCTTCCATAGAATGTGCTCCTTGATGGTTTTGCTAAATTTGCAAATCCCTAATTGTGGCAGCCATCAATTGTTCTGTTAAAGATTACATGGTCTTTTTGTAATAAAAATGGTGCAATAAACTACAAATACAAACTTAGAAAAGAAGAACTGTGTTTTACGTACTGTTTGTAACCACATCATCTGAGTCTGTGGAGTCTTCTGGAGGCTCTGAACCAGAAGGAATTAGTTCTGCTTCTCTCACCCCGTTCACCCCAGACTCCCGGGCAGGACCCACCATCAGAGACGACCTGCTCACCTGTGGGATTATTATTACAACATAAAATAAACATTTCATAACAATTTTAATATATTTGAAAATGTAACATAATCCTGTTATCCTAATATGTTGATTTTGGTGCATTTCTTATTATTATTATCAAAGATATTCTGCTTAATATTTGTGTAGGATTCTTCCAGGATTCTTTGATGAATCAAAAGTTCAAACTAACAACAACAATTTAATTTAGGCAGTGGTTGGTAGGTATTTTGTTTACCGGGAATGGCTCCAGTCCTTCCTGTATGATAAATCCTTCCACCAGGTGTGTTAGAACCAAAGGTTTGGCTGCTCCTGATGGTTGCTGAGCCTCTGTGGTTTTCATTTGACTGACGGTGGGAGGCTGAACCGGTGGCCTCTCCAGCACAGGATGAAACTTTGGAGGAAAGCAGCTGTCCACAGGAGACATATCTAATGGCTGTGTGATGGAGGACTGGATGGGTGACATGTCAGAGGACAGGCTGGAAATTGCTAGAAAGATGAAGACAGTTGTGTGTTACCACCAGAGTCTATAAATGCTACTTCAGATCTCAGGAGACTTTTATGGAGTTCTCAGTTTTATATTAAGGTATCAGCTACCGCAGCTGTTTTTTTTAACAGAGTATGATGACTTTATATACCTGAGTGATTGTCGGACTGGGTGGATGTTTCTTCACACTGGTCATCTTTCTCAGCTGGCCATGGTGTGACTGAGGACGAGAGGGGCTCATTCTTCTGTGACGTCTTCATCTGGCTGTCAGTCCTCAAATCCTCTGTGCAGACTGTCATCTTTTCCGAGATCTGAAATGCAGAGATTATTCAACATACAGACAAACCAAAAATTATACAGACAGCAGATATATTTTTTTACTTTTTAATTATTTTACTAGTGATTGCAGAACACTACAGTTAAATCATGTAAGTGAGAACAGTAAAATACAGTAAACTGTGACATATTATACCTAAAAAATCTTCATACAGTGGACTACCAGTAATACTGATACACATTTGGGACTAAAAATTTGATTTGACACTTTGACCTGTACATGTTTTGTTACATTATCAAGATGAATTTGTTCTGACAGCGAATAAGCTGTCATAATGTGAGAAATGTTGAAGGTGTCTGAATAAATTTTGGTTTGACAGTATACTTCCTAAAGCATTACTATATAACAGTGTTATGATAGTATCATTGAGATACTATTAAAGTTAAATTAATATTTAGAAATAGTTTTATTAGTATATTTGTATTCGTATATTGTATTCATTTGTATTCATTTTATTTCAATATAGTTAATACAGTTTTCATTTTTATTTTATTTAAATTTTTAATTACATTAAGCTAATGTATATAAATTAGAAATAAAATATATTAGATTTTTTATATTTAATTTCAGTTAACGATTATTTATTTTATGTATTATTTTATAATTTAATAATAAAAATGTAACAATTTTTTAATGGTTTTAAGTTTTTTAACTATAATGAAAAATCAGTTATGATAGTATCATTGAAATACTACTATAGTTATAATAATATTTAGAAATATTTAGAAGTTTTTATTTGTATATTTTCCATTTTAATTTTAGTTTGTTTTAATAATGTTGTTGTGTTTTTGTCATTTTTATTAGTTTTTTTCAATACAGTCAATATTATTTTATAATTTTATTTCAGTTTAACTTTTTTAGTACTCTAAAACAGTGTTATGATAGTATCACTGAAATACTATTCTAGTTATAGAATAGAATAATATTTTGAAATTGTTTTTATTTGTATAGTCATTTTCATAGTTTGTTTTAGTAATGTTGTTGCATTTTTTGTGATTTTTATTTATTTATTTATTATATATTTATTTTTTATTTTATGTCAGTTTTAGTTTTCATGTATTTAGTACATGAAACAAGCTAAACTAAATGAAAATGAGATATGAAACTAGCTCAAATAAAATAAATGCATTTAATTTCAGTTAATATTCTGTTCAGTTTTTTTAGTGTTAATTAAATATAATAACGCTTTTTTTAAAAATCGTTATGATAGACTGATATATCAACCATTAGTCTATATTTCGATAGACTGAGTATTAATCATATGATATTTGTCCTTTTTGCCAGATTAGCGAAGTTTTTTCCCTTTGCATCATTTCTAATTCATCATTTTGTGTTTGTGTCACTTCAGCAATCTATGTAACATTTATCATCATTAAATTGTCTTTTGAGCATTATACTGGCAACTCTGCTCTCTAGATATAGTATCAGCCAATGAAAAATCCATATTGGTTGCCTGAAAAGTAAAGTTTTTTTCAAATCTAGCCTAAGAGGTTTGAGGTTAGCACTGTATTTAATAACCTTCTCAGAAGTTTCATTTGACGGCTGATCTACGGCGACAGCCTTGGTGATTTTCTCTTGGGGTGCTGGACATTTCAAATCTTGAGGAGTTTGTTCTGGTACATCTCCCTCCTTCTGCTCTTCCTTTCTATCCTTCGGCTCTTTCGCCGTCTCGGACGTTTGTGTTGGACTCTGCGAGGTCAAAGGAGACTGCAGCGGAGCGAGAATGCTGCTGGTGGACACCAGGGGCAGCACTGGAGATGGAGGGGACCCCCTTTGAGGAGACGCCAGCGGTGGGGTGGTGATGATAGGTGTGGCTGCTGTGGTTTGTCTGGAGGGCGACAGCTGCACCAGCTGCGGGCATGGGTTTGGAGTCCGTAGCGGCTGAGCGGGGCACTCTGGTTTAGCGAGCACAGGCGAGACGAGTGGCTTCGATTGGACGAGATCGTGGGGTGGGGACACAGTGGCTGTCTTTGATTGGCCATTGGTGCACTGGGCAGATGCAGAGGACAACGCGATCCTCAGCAGCTGTTTTGTAGCCAGTAAGGACCCACCGGGTGAGGAAGACCTCAAAGGCAAAGTCAGGGTAGGGGGTGTGAGGTGAGCCCTTGCGGGGGAAGGAACAGTGATGGGCACTGAAGCGCTCTGCGCTGACACGCTTTGGGATGGCTGGGTGGACGGGCAGCGCTTTAACTCTGGAAGAGGCTTCTTTGGTGTGGCGGGGGGAGAGTTGGGCGGCGTGTGCCTCTGATTGAAGGGGTGCTGGGGAATGCTGATCTGGCTGTGGGGCCTCTTGAGACCACTGCTGTTCAGCTTCTGCTTCGCTAAGGCATGGGCCTGTGCAGGTGCATACAAGGCTGGAGACAAAAGGATGAACAAAGAATAGAGACAGATATGTTGGGAATTTTAGTCACTTTATGTGGCATTTTGCCTCAAAACTTGCTTATTTTTGACACTGGACAGCATAGACCACCACCAGTCAAAAGTCTAGGGTCAGACTTTGCAAGAAATCATTACTTTTATTAGGGCCTTATGATTTCTGCAATGCGGACAACGTGGATGGAATCGTGGAATTACTATATAATGCAGAATGTCACAGAATTTGCCAAATTTCGGATGAATAAATCAAAAGTAGTACACCTAAATCAAAACTTGATATGCACTAGTGTCTGTGAATATTAAGCTGCAAAATATGATTTAAGTGTGAATCCTGCATCCTGTGTGAATGAATGGCGCAGACGCACAGTTTAGTTTACTACACACATACTGAACACAAACATAATCTCTACAACTGCTCTGAAAGTGTCACTTTATGTGCATTTACCATTTCTTTTGAGAAAAACTATCAAAACAGAAGCTTAAAGGTCTTCACAGCAACCCGTCAAAATATAAGTTTGGTTTAACTTGAAAAAATGGTGACAGAAATATATTACTTAATGTAATGATAGTACTACTACCACTAGTAATAAAAGTATTAAAACATTATTTATTTAAGGAGTATTTACCAGAATTTATTTACCAGAAAAACACAACACAATATTTCTGAAAATAAATGAATGAATAAATCATTTTTTTATTAATTGGTTTTTATAAAACCAATTAATTAGATATACTTTTGATTAAAATGTAAAAATATTAAAATGTAATGAAACTATTAAAATGGAATCCAGAAAATTAATGGAAAACAGAAACAGGTAAAAAAAAAAAACTGAATTTGAAAAAAAAATAAAAAATACTGTATTTCATAGGGCCTTAAATATGTACATTTTGTTGAGATTTTAAGACGTTTCATGATTTAAATAAATTAGACATGATTTTTGATGATTTGTTTTTTATTTAGCCATTAAAACTACAAAAATTAAAACAGAAAAAAAACAGAATCCAGAAAAATTACAACTGGGAAAAAATTTATTTGGATTTCACAGGGCCCTACTTTTATTTAAGATGCATTAAATGAATCAAAAGTGGTCAAAAAGACTTTTGTCACTGTTACAAAAAAATCTATTTCAAATAAATTCTCTTCTTTTAAGCTTTCCATTAATCAAAGAATCTTGAAAAAATATGTATTACAGTTTCCACTAAACCTTTTTCACAAAAATATTAAGCAATGTTTCTTGAGGAGCAATTCAGTATCAGTGACACTGAATAATGGAATCAGAAAATTCAGCTTTGAAATCACAGCAATAAATTACATTTTAAAATATATTAAAATTGAAATCAGTTATTTTAAATTGTAATAAGATTTCACAATCAGTTTTTACTGTATTTTTAACCAAATAAATGCAGCCTTGGTGAGCAGAAGAGACTTCTTCCAAAAACATTAAAAAGTCTTACTGACCACAAACTGGTGAACAGAAGTCTGTTTTAAAATTTGATTAAAACATTAGTATTTTGAATATCTCTTAAAGAGTGAAATATGTATTTGGTCACTTACATGGAGGTGGAACTGTAAGATGCCGAACAGGTGTTTTTGTTTGAGCTGTCTGAGATGTTGGGCTTTCTGTCTTCGTAGCTCCATCTTTCCCCAAAGCATTCGCTGGCTGGCTGGGTCTCAGATGGAAGGTTGGCAATCTTGGGCATGAAAGCGGAGGGGGCTGGCTTGACGTTGTAGGTTTTAGTGGTAAGTTCGGAGGGATGGTAAGGGTGCCAGGTGGAGGTGGACGGAGAGTCAAAGCTGTCTGGAGCTGAAGAACAGAGAGAGAACGAAAGCAATTGATGCCATAAATTCTGGTTTGGGAAAAACACCACATGTAACAGAAACCAGATGAACACAGATTTAAAACCTTTAAAAAGCAATTACGCTTATACACTTCCAGTCAAAAGTTTTTGGACAGTACTTCTTAAAATGTTTTTAAAGAAGTCTCTTCTGCTCACCAAGCCTGCATTAACTGTTTTAAAATAAGTTTTTTTTTTTTTTTTAGAAATCATTCTAATATTCTGATTTGCTGCTCAAAAAACATGTATTATTATTATGTTGAAAACAGATAAGTAGAATTTTTTTAATAGAAAGTTCAGAAGGACAGCATTTATCTGAAATAGAAATCTTTCGTAACATTAGAAATGTATTTATCATCACTTTTGATCAATTTAAAGCATCCTTGCTAAATAAAAGTATTAATTTATAAAATGTAATAACTTTGAATTAAACAATGGATGCTTGGTGAGCAGAAGAGACGTCTTAAAAAACATTAACAATCCTATTGTCCAAAAACTTCTGACTAGTAGTGTATGTTACATTAAAATTACATAGAATAAAGGGATAGTTCAACTACAAATGAAAAAATTGTCATCCTTTACTCATTTTCATGCCATGTATAATTTTCTTTATTAACTAAATGACGACAAAATTTCATTTGTGAGTGAACTGTCCCTTTAAATTCAGAAGAACGGATGCCTTTATCACATGACCAGAAATAATCAAGCTCACCTGTGTGGAGGGAAATCGAGGTGAGGAAGAGGAAGGGGTGGAGGAAGAGGAGGAGGAGTAGGAAGAGGAGGAGAGGGCAGGTACATCAGGCCGCACAGCAGACGTTAGAATCAACTGCCAGATGGCAAGCACAGAGAAAGAGAGAAATGCAAGAGAGAAAGAAAAAGAGAGAAGGTAAAAAAGATAAAGAAAAAGTCCCAGTGGTGCAAAATAGAAGGCTGTTATTTCCTGCCTGTTGTGCTTGTGCTATGTAGGTGTGATGGTGAACTTTTGATGTGGTCGAGTAAAATCTGTCCTCATCAGAAACATGCAAGCATGCACCCTGTGCAGACCTCTAGACACTTACTCTCCATTTGTAAAACCCAAAAATATGTCCGCTGGTCACACTACATAATGAGCTGGGAAAAAATACAACCTGAAGACGCCAGTTATGTGTGAAAAGTGTGTACACTACTGGTCATTATTACTATTTTTTTTGTCAAAAACACAGTAAGAACAGTAATATTCTGAAATATTATTACAATTCTAAATAACTGTTTTCTATAATAATATGAATTTAAAATGTAATTTATTCCTGTGATGCAAAGATGAATTTTCAGCATCATTACTCCAGTCTTCAATGTCACATGACTCTTCAGAAATCATTCTAAACAGCTGTGCTGTTTAATATTTTTGTGGAAACCATGATACATCATGATTCAAATGTTTTGGGGTAAGTAAAATATAAAAAAAATAGAAATTAACACTTTTATTTAGCAAGAATGCATTAAATTGATTAAAAGTAACAGTAATTGCATTTATGTTATAGAGGTTTCTATTTTTTTTACAAAATGCTGTGCTTTTGAACTTACTATTCATCTAATAATCCTGATAACAAGTTGTAGTATATTAGATTATATTAAATTAGTATACTGGAATGATTTCTGATAATAAATTCTATTTTAAAATATATCAACATGATAAACAGTTATTTTAAATTGCAATAATATTTCACATTATTACTGTTTTTTCTGTATTTTTTATCAAATAAAATAGAGTCTTGGTGAGCAATGACGTTTTTTTTTCACTTTGATGCAGATACAAGCAATAAATGCAAGACAGTGGGTCACAGGACTGCATTTACTTAGACTTGAGAAACCAGCAAAGTTTCCATTTGAGTGTGAAAGGGGGTAAGGCTTCTGTTGCATTGTGGGTAAAACCGTTAGGTGTAAAGTGCATGTGAGGAACTGAAATTGCAATGATGAAGAGTTCAAAAATGCTGCAAAACAGGACATGACACAGGTCGTCTCACCATCTGGGCCCTCAGAAGCATCTGAGCCTGACTTGCACTCGGGCTCTTCCCCAGAAGCAGCGCTTGAGGGGAGATTTTACGGGCGGCCGTAGCAGCACTCGGATTTAGACTTCCTCTTACGAGGGGTGTTGACCCAGGAGTGTTGGGCAGAGAAACCTGATCGTCAAGAAATTAAAAAAATGTCATGACAACATAATAAACCTAACAGTATTTCTTCTATGTTGTCGCACACACACCGTTTTTGGACTCTGCTGCGACGATGAGGCTTGGCTGACTCTCTCACTTTGTGAAAAAGAAGGTGCCAGTCGGTCCCCAGACAAATTGACCTAGAAGAAAAAGACAGAAGAAAGTGGTTAATTTTATTATAAAAAGATTAAAAATAGTAATAAACTGTGTATAAACATGCAATTGGAATTGCATTTTACATATTATGAACTACTTCAATGCTCTACTTATAACAGTTTAGGCGTTTCCAGTAACAGTGTTCAGCGCACCTAGTTACTCTTTAGAATGTAAATAATTACTTTTTACTTATGCAGATAATTGTTTCATAAACAATAAATCATGTTCTCTGCGTAAACATGAATTAGCCAAGTTGTTTCTGTAAATATGTACACTACAAGTGTTTTGTAATGTTTTTTAAACAAGTCTCTTTTGCTCACCAAGCATGCATTTATTTGATCCAAAGTACTGCAAAAACAGTAACATTTTGAAATATTTTACTTTTTAAAATAACTGTTTTCAATTGGAATATATTTTAAAATATAATTTATTCCTGTGGTTTCAACAATACATTTTTAGCATCATTACTCCATACTAATATTCAGATTTGCTGATCAAAAAACATTTATTATTATTATTATGTTGAAAACAGCTGAGCAGATTTTTTCAGGCTTCTTTGATGAATAGAAAGTTCAGAAGAACAGCATTTATCCGAAATAGAAACCTTTTGTAACATAAGTGTATTTATCATCACTTTTGATCAGTTTAAAGCACCCTTGCTAAATAAAAGTATTCATTTTTATAATTTCCTTCAAACAAAAATAATTAATTATACTGACTATATGTTTTTTAATGGTATAGTGTATAATGCTACAAAAGCTTTTTATTTCAGAAAAAAAAGATCTTTGGATCTTTCTATTCATTAAAGAAAAACAACTGTTTTAAATACTGATAATAATAATAATAATAATAATAAAACAACATTTCTTGAACAGCAAATCAGCCTATTAGAATGATTTCTGAAGGATCATGTTACACTGAAGACCTGAGTAATGATGCTAAAAAATGTAGCTTTGATCACAGGAATAATTACATTTTAAAATATATTTGAATAGAAAGCAGTTATTTTAAACATTAAAAATATTTCTAAATTTGACTGTTTTTGCTGTACTTTAGATCAAATAAATGCAGGCTTGGTAAGCAGAAGAGACTTCTTTAAAAAACATAAAAAATCTTTTAGAAAATTGTAGTGTACATTTCCTTTCCTACAGCAGTCCAGTGCTCATCTTTGTACTAACTGCGTTTTTACTTATCATATTTGTCGAGTTTCCATTTACAAATGAATTTGACAGATAAACCAGATTTGCATCTTTTTTGAATGAACTGTCAATGAAAAATGACAGAATAACAATGAAAACGTTTAATAAATAGCATGACCTGTTTTGAGCACAGTCAGGGTTGTGTCCGCAGAACAGTTTTCAATTTGTCATTTATTTATTAAAGTATACATACAATTGCTAAAAGGGCCAATGCTTTCAAAGGACACAAATGAAACAGAAACAAGGTTCGAGCAAATACCTGCACCACTTTTCTATTGGTGGGGGTGGGTTGATTGTGGAAGGTGGTTACAGTTGTGAGCGCAGGAGGAGTTTTCGGGGCACCATTGGCCTGATGGGAAGGGTTCACCGCTGTGGTGGTTGTGATGTTGACTGTGCTCTTTGCAGGCTCTGCTTTCGTTTGGGGCTCCTTGTCCATTGTTCCTCAGAATCTGGACACAAGAAGCTGAAATACAGTTAATTGTAAATATGTATGTTTGCTCAAACGCTACTTCAAGTCAAAATAGCAACCTTGAAGTTAATTCCATTTGTAAAATCCACTTCCCACTGCAACTGTAGCTACCTATTTATATTCTAGAGAAGTGCATATGTCAACCACAGGCAGGTCATTTGTCTAGAGACTCGAGTTGAACATGCAAATTTCCAACAGTTTTCTTGTATTTGCTTACAGGGCCTGTCTTCTAATGTAAGGCGAGACTTAAGTCAACCAGTTTGAAATAAACTTCGCACAAAAATGAAAGGTAAGACATGACTGTTGTGGAAAATGACAACCTTGCACAGAGGGCTTCTGAAATTATGAATCAATGAGAGGGGAGAGATCACTTATAATTGTTTTAATAAGTACATCTGCATGCATAACGCTACATAATAACTAAAAGGTCCAAACATATAAATATATTTTACTACTGCACCTATAAATATACCTAAGAAAGCGGCCCTTCCCTTTTCTTAGATATGACTCTTCTGCATGTACAAAAATATAATAAATGACTGCACTCAATATGATGTTGATTCATGTTCAGAAGACCAGCTTTAAAACAGACGCTGCACAAGAGAGAAAATGTTACACTGTTTCAGTTCTAGCTGGATTTATATCAGGAAATAAAGTTTAGACTCAATAAAATCAGTGGAACATATGAATATGAACTGTGTGTAATCATATTAGTAGCAGCTTCTGACTTCAATTAACAAACAATCGCAAACACTATCAGAACTATTCTTTTAAAATGCCGAATTCATGCAGAAACATATACTGAAACTAAACAACAAACACAGTATGGAATGTATAACATCTTATCATTATAGTTTCTACGCTGTAAACATATCCTTTTAACTAAGAAGAATGTGAAAGCATCACAGCAAAAAATGCCAGTTGGTTAACGCAACTACCATACACGGCATTACAGTAAGTATTATTTATTATTTACTTACAGAAAATATATGTAATATTTAACAAAACAATAAGTATATAATACAGTAAAATACTGTTCAAATTATGGGTAACACTTTACATTAGTATTAGTATTTACTAACATGAACGAACAATGAGCGATACTTGTATTACACTATTAATTCATCTTTGTGTTAGTTAATAATAATACAGTCGTTTGTTCATGTTTGTTCACAGTGCATTAACTAATGTTAACAAACACAACTCGTGATTTAAATAATGCATTAGTAAATGGTTAAATTAACATTAACTAAGATTAATAAATGCTGCAGATACTTAGTTCGTTAACTAATGTTACAGAATGAACCTTATTGTAAAGTGTTACCAAATTATGTTTCTTTCCCAATATTTAAAAATAATAAAACACCTTATAATTTAAAGGGACAGCAGCATTTCCTGAAGTCAAAGCAAAAAAAAAAGCATTTTTTTTCTTCTTTTGTTTTGTTATAAGTCATGCACATTGTAGAGTTTTATTTAGCATTTTATGAACATATAATAATCATCTAACTGTGTTACATGTTTGTGTGGGTAATTGGGCTCTATCTTTGTTACTAGTGGCCACAGATGTTTGATAGGTCAAATAGATCAAATATGTTACATATTAACAGTACATCATGTAGGCTACAGTATGTACAGTTGGGAACTGTAAAATCACCAAAACACCTCCCGTAATGCTTGTAATATCATCACTGTATTTTTACTGTAAAGTTCCGTACCAGAAATGCACAGTGTATTCATATTACAACTCACACCAGGCCGCAGCTGAACACAAATAAAGCATCCGAGCATTTCTGCTTAAAACAAGTCGGCTACATTAACGTTGTGATATTGCGCCATGCCTGCACAGCGAACGAATAACGCGCTGCCCTTTGTTTCATACGAGCCATTGAAATAAAAATCCAGTGTGTAAATGAAGCATTCGTATACTTATTGAACATTAACCCTCTCTCCGTGCAATAACTGTGAAACCTGAACGACATTAATGGACACATACCAGGAAGCGCCGTGCGCACAGGTGCCAGAACGCCACGCGTGTTTTCAATGTTTATGCGCGACCCGCAGTCATTTGTGAATAAACACCCACGGAGATTCCCAAAAACATCCCCGTATTTGTCATAACATTTCGACGGCCTGTAACGGAGCGACTGGAATCGGAATAAAAACAAATGCACAGGTACAAAAAGCCCGCTGAATACGACGGCGCCTTGCGGAGTCGGTGCATTTACGTCTTGTGTTCATTCCGCGGGTCATTATTTTGGTCATATATTGAAAATGGGCGTGTGTTCGTGCAGTGACAGCTAGAGCCCTCTGTCCGTCCCTGAAGACCTGCACTTCCCTAAATTATGGCGAGGCGTGATACACATAAAAGCAACTGCCTTTTATCGAGCACACTACATGCACACAGCGACAAATCAGCGGAACTTGCTGCGCATCGAAATACACAAAATGAAAGTCAAAAGGGAAAATGATGATGCTCTGTGTGCGAGCGTGCGCTCCTCCCTTTCCAACCGAGCCGGTCGCGGACCTTTCCTAAACATCCTTCTTTTTACGACTGATTAGTGACCGTTCAAGGTAATCCTACCTGTCCGAAGTCAACGGGGTAGTTCTCCCATCACACACTGACCGTTTTCAGCGACTGCTACAATCCCGTCATGTCCTAATGCGTCAAAGGTAAAAGTAGAGACCGATAGAAATTCATCAGGGCGGTGAATGTTACAGCACCGCTTACAGTGTAGGAGGACCGTACACGCTTCTGTCATTGAAAAATATGAGGAAATGTACCTTTACACTTTGCAGCAGACATAAAATGCTTATATTTGCGCACGTATCGTAACCCAAAACAGAGTTTTAGGGTATGCACGTACATGTTTTTCTATATTTTAGGCTATATTGCTGCTTGGCCGTTGTGAAGCTAATAATAACCATGCCAATTATAAAGCTCCTTGAATCGATTACTGAGAGATTGCGTTAATGACCACAGGGCTCTCTTTAGAAATACTAATGTACGGCTGCATAACGGGATATTTTAACCCTTAGTGAACCAAGCATTATGGATTTTCCTATGTATCTTCTATTTGAAAGTGCTTTGGTGGAAAGTGATTATAAATATTCAGTTTTATTTTGGGTGATTAGCCTAAATCTACGAGCCGACAGAGTGATTGCAAATTACATGACAAAAATGGTATTTGTCCATAAATTTGTCAAAAAGTTGTCCATTCCATTGCACATTTTAGGTAATATAATCTAATGTAATATAAAAGACAATTTTAGCACTTTAAATAGAATAATATTGCCATATTGACAAAAAATACAAAGAGTAAGAAACTATATTCCATTTGTTGTTATTACCAACATGAAGTGCATTAAACATTACATTACATCAAGGTTTCCCAAACTGGTGTTTGTGAAGGAACTGCAGGGGGTTTATGAGTTTAATAAAAAACTAAATGCAAATGTGATACTTAATTATTAAAATATGTGACCCTAGACCTTAAGTAGCATGAGTATATTTGAAGCAATAGCCAAAAATACATTGTATGGGTCAAAATGATTCAATTATTTTTTTATGCCAAAAATCATTAGGATATTGAATAAAGATCATGTTCCATATACCGTAAATATATATATACAGTTGAAGACAAAATTATGAGCCAAATTATGAGAAATTTTACTTTTTTTTTATATATTTCCCAAGTGATGTTTAACAGAGCAAGAGAATGTTTTCATTATTTTTTTCTTCTAGAGAAAGTCTGATTTCTTATAGTTCCTTGAATAAAAGAATTAAAAAATAAATAATTTACCTGATTAACCTAATTAACCTAGTTAAGCCTTTGAATTGCTCTTTAAGCTGAGGAATTGTACCTTGTGAAACAACTAGTAAAATAATACGCACTGTCATCATGGCAAAAGAAATTAGTTTGGACTTGAGAGAAAGAATTGTTAATGCTCATAAAGATGGAGAAGGATACACACGTTTATTAAAGCGTTTTCAAGTGTCAAGAACTGCAGTGAGATGCATTATCAAGAAGTTTAAAGAGACCAACACAGTGGAGAACAAGACAGAGGCAGGAAGCGAAAGATTTCAAAAACTTTGGAAAGAAAACTAGTGAGAGAGGTTTCTAAAGACCTAAGAACAACTGCCAAGACACTAGTGAAACCTAGCCAAGTCTAGAATTGATGTCTCAACGAAGACAGTCACTAGAGCCCTGCACAGGAATGAACTGTGAGGTTGCCGACCAAGAAAGACTCCACTTCTGAAGAAGAGACACCTCCAAGCTAGAATGAAGTTTGTTAAGGACAACCTGGGGGAATGTGTTGCATACTGGAAACGTGTCTTTGGTCAGATGAGACACAACTAGTGCTTTTTGGCCACAGAAATGTTACCTATGTTTGGAGAAAGAAGGGAGAGGCATTCAACCCCAAGAACACTGTTCCCACAATGAAACATGGTGGTGGGAGTATAATGCTGTGGGGATGTTTCAGTGCGTTTGGAACTGGGAATCTCCTCAGGGTTGAAGGAAACATGAAAAAGGAAGACTATAAGAAGATTTTGAAAGACAACCTCAGACAGTCTGCAAGAAAACTTGCTTTGGGTCGACATTTGGGTCGAAAGCATACCTCACTTCTGGTGAAGAAATACCTCCAAATGAGCAAAGTGAGTGTACTTGACTGGCCTGCACAAAGCCCAGACTTGAATCCAATAGAAAATTTGTGGGGTACACTAAAGTCCAGAGTTTGTGCCAGAAGACCAACAAATCTGGAGGAGCTTGAGAGATTTGCTAAGGAAGAATGGGCTGTCATTCCTCAGAAGACATGCTTGAAACTTGTTGAGAACTACAGCAAACAGCTAAAGGCTGTTATCAAGCAAAAAGGATACACTATTGACTATTAACATCAGAGAGCTAATCATTTTGACCAGTAGACTTTTTAAAATTCTTGGTTATACATTTCTTTCTATTTGTATTACAAACCCTAAAAGCTTCCTGAATAAAGTATTATGTTTAAAAATGCTGTGTTGATAAAATCATCTTTCTGTTAAACAACACCTGGGAGTTATTTGAAAAATAATGAAATAATGTTGTCTTCAACTGTATAAACATAATTTTTGATTAGTAATATGCATGGCTAAGAACTTCATTTGGACAACTTTAAAGGCACTTTTCTCAGTGTTTCGATTTTTTTGCACCCTCAGATTCCAGATTTTCAAATAGTTGTATCTTGACCAAATATTGTCCTATCCTAACAAACAATGGAAAGCTTTCAGATGATGTATAAATCCTAGTTTCAAAAAATTGACCCTTATAACTGATTTTGTGCTCCAGAGTCATATATTTATTTTAAAATCTCAGTGGTACTAATAAGTATATATATTAGGTAAAAGAGGATCGGATGACAAAAAGTTTGTAAATTTGTGGATTTTAATGGTTTTGATAATTCAAGTAAAAATCAGTGTGTTCATCAGTAGCTGATGTGATATTGAAACACTAAATCTGAAATGATTTTTGTAAATCAGTGGTCAAATGCTGCATCACCATCTGACTAGTGTTTGATCTTTGTGTGAATGTCTAACAAACTTGGAAGACGGCTATTTTAGAAAGGAAAATTTAAAAGATAAAAAAGAGGAATTAGGGAAAATCAATAAATGATTGTGTAAATGTAATCATGTAATCCATAAAAAAGTAACCGTAGTCTGATTACAAGTATTTTAAAATGGAATTTAATCTAATCACAAGTATTTAATTTTCGGAATCTGATTACGTAATCCAGATTACATGTAATCAATTACCTACCCAAGCACATATATACTTTGATTTAACTGATTTTCTGAAAAAAGCCTTTAGGAAGAAGAATGAAAAAGTGTTATACTCTTGCATATCCCTGCATCTCATTGACCCCATGCAAAACAGCTGAAAGGTCTACTTTCTTTGACCTTACTAAAATCCTTCTATGTGAGCTAGGAGGCTGAAGATTTATAGGCTAACTTTAGTTTATAAAATTAGTAGAGCAACACTTGTTGTTAGCCTACATTTAATTTAATTTAGAATAGATTTATCTTTGTCTTTTTTCAACCACTAAATATAAAATCAATTTAGAAAATAATATTACTAAAATATTTTAAAAATGACTACATTTCAAAAAGTGTTTGAAAATTCACCTTATTCTTTAACGCACAAGTGAGTTTATGGGTGAGACTTCCGATTCATTAGGTGCTATAGAGTGTTTTCACGGCGCGTCATCAATCGTTCATATTAGCGGCACTGAATGTAAACAATGCCACTGAACTTAATGAAACTTGCATATTTTGCTAATAATTGCCGCTCAGATGTTCAATATATCGTCAGGTTTTGGGCTCTAATCTGCCAAAAGTTAGAACAAATCAAAGAGAAGAGTGCAAAAACCTGCCTGAGGAACAAAAACGCACTTGTGATTGGCCAAACTGAACAAGGATTTCCATGGCAAGAATCTTGAAACATTCAAGTTTGTTCTTATAATTTCCAGTCAGGTAGGTGAAATATTAGGCTAATATCACAGCGTCCCAAACACAAATAATTTTTATATTTATTTATTTAGCCTATATTTTAATTGCCTGGCTATCTGTCATTTATGTATGGAGTTAAAGGGTAGCATTATATATATATATATATTTATAATTAGCACCGTTTGTTGTTTTCTCTGATAGAGAGTTTGGACTTTGGACCCGGAATACACTGAAGAGGTCAAGCATGATGTCAAACTTAACAAGCCAATAGGAAAATAACGACAAGAATAACAACGTGCAGTAACTGGTAAAACTGTTTGCACTACAAACCAGTGTGTTCATAATTACTACATTAAAATAATATGGTAAGACATAGCAATTTGCAACATAAAGCCGCAGAAGCCAGACCCATAAAATTTTCAAACGGCCGCGGCTGCTCTTACTGCTGACTTGCTGCCTCCCTGCCTTATCAACCAATGACTAAGCAGGAAGCGTTTTTGCACGAAGGCATCTCATGAAAGTGATTTCAGCCTTCTGAGGCAGCATATCGGTTTAATGATCTACAACAAAATCAGAAGAAGGTACCTCCGGAGACAGGAGGTGAAGCAGAATTTGGTTTTGGACGTGCCTGGATGCTTTCCTGCCTTGGAATGCTGCCTCCGAAAGCAGCATTTTAGAGCTTTCGGACGCAGCCAACAATCACATTTGACAGAGTTAGTAACCATAGCAACAGTAGGCTGCTGGGCACCTTACCGTGATCATTATGGGATAGCTACATCGACAAAACACAATACTCTGACTATTTATCAGTTTATAATAAATATACACATCACAAAAAAAGCGTCTTGTCTACAACTATTTTAAAATAGCTGACAGTTTGCTAACAGAGGTGCTAAACGTCAACTTGCCTTGCGCAAAACCAGCCAATACAGACTGCGTCGTACAAAATGTAACTGTTATTTCAAAAATATATTGTAAAAAATAAAGATAAAATTAATGTATCTTTATATTATTATTATTATTTTAGCCTTGTAGGCCTAGTAGTTGTTGGTTACTAGGTTACCGTGAGGTCACCAGTGGCCAGTGCGCCTTGCCGCCCAGTAATCGGATCAGACACGCGGTTGCGCTGTTTACAGTTGTCTGCTAAACTTTACACGCACAGCTTTTGTACATCTGTTTTATTATATCACTGGTTGAAACCGGTGCTTTAAGTTTCATCAATGGAATAAGGAAATTTGCACATCGGTGAGAGCAGGTAAGAGCTCGAATGCCTCAATGTTAAATATGCCGGACACAAGACTTATAAAGCCGAAACCTAGTGCAACGAAACCTACGCATGTGATCAAGAAAGCAAGTACAACTGAAACCACACCTGCAGTCAGAACCAGAGATGTCGGTCACCGCAAAAACAGAGCATCAAGCTGCCCAAGATGCACCCATGACATCGAATACAAACCCAAAGGAACGGAGAGAAGCAATAAAGCAATACAGACGAAACAGACTTCACCGAGGTCAAAACCTACAAAATATGCTCCGAAGGAACAACCAATGACAAAAACATACTCTGAAATCCACAGGTAGGACTGCTACAGATGGTGGATCAGGTCTTAATCCAAGCATCAACAGTAAATGGTGTAGTTAGTTGGCATAGAAAATCCATTAGGGCTTGTATTGTTCACTCAAATAATTACTTTGATCACTGATACTTTGCCATTTTTGTGTGACAGTCAAAAGGCATTTACAGTATTTGCACCCAACCCAAAGAAACGACAAGATATTCAGCAAAGTAAGTATATTATGCTGCAGGATGATCTTGAAAAAAGGATGATCTTAAAGAAAATGTTTCAGATCTGTTATAGGAAAATATATATACATATATACATCATCTGGAAATAAAAAAGCGTTCCATTGATATATGGTTTGTTCGGATAGGACAATATTTGGCTGAGATACATCTATTTGAAAATCTGGAATCTGAAGGTGCAAAAAAAAAAAAAAATCTAAATATTGAGAAAATTTGTCTTAAGTTGTCCAAATTAAGTTCTTAGCAATGCATATTACTAATTACGTTTTGATATGTTTACAGTAGGAAATTACAAAATATCCTAATGGAACATGATCTTTACATAATATCCTAATGCTTTTTGGCCCATACAATGTATTTTTGACTATTGCTACAAATATACCCGTGCTACTTACTTTTGTGGTCCAGGGTCACATATAGTAATTTTTAAGCAATAGTTAAGTTAAATAAAACTACCCAGTAGGTGGGTTTGTCCATATTTCACCCAGCACTGGGTTGTTTTTAACCCAGCATGTGGAAGTCTTAATTGGTATTCATGCTGTCATCATGCTATTTTAGAGGAAAAATTATCCCAAAAAGTTTCTGATGTAATTGAAAGTTGCAAGAGCACAATATAAATCAGTCTTAAGCATTACAATGAATGCATGTTGTATTTTTGTGCATATTTAAATGTGATATTTCCTGTTTTTTAAGTTTAAAAGGATGTCACAGAAGGTTCAAGGGGTCAACACTCACTGACTAAAAGCTTTGCTGTTTAACAGAAGCAGAAGCAGAACTGGCAGCTCTGGAGGATCTGCGCTTGAGTCGGGCCATGGGTTACATTTCCATATCTCCTAGTACTGTGGGTAAGTCATTCAACCAATCATGCAAAAAAACAAATATGAGAAGCCTACTGATGAGTCTGTTTGATATGATTCATATAAAAAAATTGTGATGTGACCACCAGGGGGAGTTAAAGTTCCTTTATACAAGAATATCTGGATAGGGCTGGCCAATGAGTGTGGAAACTGAAAAATACTTTACATTGTGATCCCTGGATCACCACTTCTGACGCAATTAACTGTTTCTACGCGTACACTACCAGTCAAAAGTTTTTGAACAGTAAGATTTTTTTTAAACAATTCTCTTCTGCTCACCAAGCCTGCATTTATTTGATCCAACATACAGCAAAAAACAGTAATATTGTGAAATATTTGTATTATTAAAAGTAATAATAAAATAATTTTAAAATGTAATTTATGCCTGTGATCAAAGCTGAATTTTCAGCATTACTCCAGCCTTCAGTGTCACTTCAGAAATCATTCTAATATACTGTTTTGCGGATTTGCTCATCAAAAGTGATGAAGACATTTATAATGTTACAAAAAAATCCTATTTCAGATAAATGCTGTAATTCTGAACGAATGCTCTCGACACATATTATACGTCCCTCAAATACTTTTACTTCAAACTCGCTAAAATCCCACCCTCAGCCCAATCAGAAGTACCAGTACTTACATTGAAACCTATACATCGGAGCCTGATAAAAATGCATTTTTTAAAGAAAGATCGGAACTCTTCATATTAGAATGATTTCTGAAGGATCATGTGACTGGAGTAATGATGCAAAAAATTCTGCTTTGAAATGTAGATATTCAAATAGAAAACAGTAAAAATAGTTCAAAATTTTACTGTTTTTGCTGTACCTTGGATCAATTAAATGCAGACTTGGTGAGCAGAAGAGAATTCTTTCAAAAACATAAAAAATCTTACTGTTCAAGTACTTTTGACTGGTAGTGTATTCTTCAAATAGAATACATCAATATTTTCATAATAAACCTGGTTAAACCATGTCTGCAACTTTCTCACTCGTAGGTGGCTGCTTAACTCTAGAGGAGGTCAGGGCAAAACAACAAGAAGAAATGCAAATCAAGAAAAGACAAAAGCAGGTAAGACCAAAATGATAAGCAGTGAACCAAAACTCCATATATAATAATCACAGTTATCTGATGAATGTCTTTTTCCCTTTCAGGTTAAAACTGTGTTTTAGAAACTTCTTAAGTTTACTGCCGACAACAGATGAACATTATATATCTAGTATACATCTAGTTTGCATTTTAATTTAAAAAGTGCAGCTAATCTCCATGGACTTCCTGATGTGACCTTATGTTCTAAATATATATTCTTTAAATATTTGTAATTTGTATGACTTTTAGGTTTGCTCTGAAATGCAGATACTCCCTAACAGACAGTATAATGACAAACAGGTTGTATATTAAAATGTAAAAAATAGTTTACAGATATTAAATGATGGTGTGGTTGTTATATTCAATGCAAACAAACTACTAAAATGTTTTTAAAACAGTGTAAAATTCTTTGTCTTTTAAAATTTTAAGTGACAAAACCACATTGTGTTATTACAATTGCAAAGCATAGTAATTCCGCTTAATTTGGTCTATTATTTCATGCAAACGGCCCTCCTGGTGATCTGTTTTTCCTCTGTTTCTTAGCAACAAGGATTTTTCTCTCTTTGTTTTGTCCTCTGTGTATATTCTGGGAGCTGTCTGCTTTGAAGGCTCCAAAAATATGAACCAGAGTCCTGTTGCCTGGCAAGAGGAGAATGACAACATAATGAAAGGTAGACGATAGGTGAGGGCAAATAAGTTAACAAAATAAATTATAAAATCAGACATTATAGAGCACCACTCTTCCCTGGTAATTAAAGGAATAGTTCACCAAAATAAAAAAGCTCTCACCCTCAGGCTGTACAATATGTAAATGAGTTTGTTTGTTCATCAAAACAGGTTTGGAGAAATTCAGTATTACATCATTTGCTTACCAATGGATACTCTACAGTGAATGGGTGCCGTCAGAATGAGAGTCCAAACAGCTGATACAAACATCACAATAACTCCAGTCCATCAGTTATCATCATGTGAAGGAAAATGCATGGTTGAACCAAACAAATTAATCTTTATGGTGTTTTATCTTTAAACTATTGCTTCCGTAATCCACAATAATGCTTTCTCCAATTAAAGAGGATCCATTGGTGAGCATGTAGTGTAGCCTAATGCAAAATTCTGCAAATCTGTTTCAACTTTTAATTTTTAGGTGACTATTTCTTTAAGATTGAGTCTCATTCACAATACAGTTTCTCACCTATACTCAGGATACAGTATGTCAGTACAGTTCAGCTGTGTTGTTTTTAGGTCACATTTAATAACTTGTGTTTGCACTGCACATAAACCTTGACTGTATTGCTTTAAGGTTCACAAAGATATTAAAACATGTTTCTCTTGGATCTCTTTCTGGATGAGTTGAATCACTTGTTTTGCCTCCAGGTCTGCCATTTGACCTACTGCTTTCCAAACCTTTGCAACTTTACACTTCACTTTGAAAACAGCAGAGAAACTGTTGTTGTTTACTGCCATGTACTGAACCAGGTTTCTCTGAGAGTCTGGAAGTAATGAAAAATAAAAGCCAAAGGCCCCAAAAGGACATTAAATTAGTCTCAGACCGAACAAAAAAAACAAGCAACAAAAAATAGCTTTCCCGGAAAACATGCACTGTGGCCAACCAGTGTTACATACATCTTAAATGGCCTTTAAATACCCTTAAATTGTACTTTTGTTTAAACAACAGCGATTTAGTTAAGGAATATCATTTTATGATACTTACATTGTTAACACACAGTTGTACAAAAGTCTAACCATGAGGGTGTTTCCTCTAAATTGAGTAATCCAGGCATAGGTCAGGGTGTGAACAACATGTTAGCAGCTAAACTACAGAAATGCAAACCTTGACGCAAATGAAAGTCAAATTAGAGCCATTTGCCTTATGCTAATTCCCACATGGAAAAGGAACACAAAGAAGAAAGAGAATGCAAATTGATGTCTGAAGGAATGATTACACAAAATGTAAACAGAAAGTAAAGAATATTCATGCTTAAATACAATATATTGCATGATTAGGAACCTGTGAGGCCACTACATCCATTAACACAATCACTTGTATCCCAAAGATATTTACACACACACACACACACACACACACACACACACACACACACATACATATATATATATATATATATATATATATATATATATAATAGAACGAAAAAAATGAGATATGGTACTCGTAAAGACAACATTAAAGGAAATCAGAAGCTACAAATGTTTACAGTTACCTAATACCAGCTGGTCAGTGCTAAGCACTATGACATAATTCCCCCACTACGCTGAAAAACACATGATTTACATATATAAAGGCCAAAGGATGAATAAGCAAGTTACGCTGTGTGTTAGTCACAGTAATGTGATGCTGAATGACAGGATTTAACTATATATATACATATATAGTTAACATGACTGATAGTGGTACTACAGCATGTGGATATGACTGAATTGAAACAAATGTATTAGCAATCTAGTACATTATTAAGAATCAATGTTAAAAGAAATCACACAAGGAGACTAGGGCTAGTTATCAGAAAGGAAAGCTGTCACAAAGGCTATCTTAGTAATTGCAAGGCGAGTCAAAAGTCCAATTCAGTGAAAAACTGTCTTAAAATAGATTCATATTTGAGAATTGTGTCTTCCAAACAAAAATGTCAATAGCATAATATTTCTACTATGTTTTTTGGTACAACTGCTATACAATTTATAGCTACAATGTATTAATTACACTGTTGGTGTAAACAATTTTTGTGATTTCATTTTTGCTGAAACACTTATAATAGACTATGTACCATATATCAGTCAGTTTTTGAGTTTTAAAGAATTATTTTCTGCTCACCAAGCCTGAAATGATTTGATCCAAAATACAGAAAATGAAGTAATATTGTGAAATAGTTTTACAATTTAAAAGAACAGCTTTACATTTGAATATATTTTAAAATGGAATTTATATCAAAGCTAAATTTTCAGCATCATTAATCCAGTCCTCAGTGTCACATTATCCTTCAGAAATCATTCTAATATGCTGATTTTCTGTTCAAGAAACATTTGCATTATTATTATTATCAGTATTTAAAACAGTTGAGTATATTTTTTCAGGATTCTTTGATGAATAGTAAGATCCAAAAATCAGTATTTATCTGAAATAAAAAGCTTTTGTAACATTATACACTATACCAATTATAGATTATAGAAATTAATACTTTCATTTAGCAAGGATGCTTGATAAAGACATTTATAATGTTACAAAAGATTTCTATTTCACATAAATGCTGTTCTTTTGAACCTTCTATTCATCAAAGAAACTTAAACAAATATACTCAGCTGTTTTCAACATCATCATCATAATAATAAATGTTTTGAGCAGGAAATCAGAATATTAGAATGATTTCTGAAGGATCACGTGATCATGAGAATGATGCTAAAAAATTAGCGTTGAAATCACAGGAATAAATTACGTTTTAAAATATATTAAAATAGAAAGCAGTTACTTTAAAAAGTAAAAATATTACAAAAATGTACTGTTTCTGCTGTACGTTGGGTCAAATAAATGCAGGCTTGGTGAGCAGAAGAGACTTTTGACTGGTAGTGTATTGTAATTTTTGGCAAGTATTTTTTTTTTTTTTTTGGAGAAATACTCCACTCTGAAAAATACTAAATAAAGTATTATATTAAACAAAAAGGTGCAACTATAAGCCATGGTCCCACACTGGTGTTTTCTTCATTTTAAAACGACTTAACCTCATAATTTCATAATATTTTCCGCAGTTACTTCTGTGTTGATTAACCATCAAGATAACCGAGAGAAAATCAATTTTATAAACGTCTGCACACAGACACACCTTAACCATGGTTCACAATAATTCGTTTTATGTTTACCGCACGTAAACCCTGGATCGCCAGACAGACTTCCCACACTTGCTACGGTTGCTATGGCTGTGAAGCGACCGAATGGCAATCAGCAATTGGACAGTTGAAAAGTCACTCAGAGAGCCCCCCCAATCAGTGATTAGTTTGAGGGCGGGACTTGTAGGAATGCGGGTAACGCCCCCCAGAACGCGAGACAGACTTCCTCAGTTAAATCACGCCGTCTAGCCGTGGCAGCCCGTCGGGTGACGTAGGTTGTTGGGTTGTGGATTGACGTTGTAGTCTATCAGCATGAAGTCCGCACCAGTGTTATCAGTGTCAGGGCGACGGGCGCTCGTTCGACTGTGAACTCCGAGACGGAATCCCGTGATATAAAAATACATTTTTTTTTTAAGCGTTTTCCTTATCTTCTCGTCAAAACAACGTTGAATTGACACTTCAGAATTAAAGGTAAGCCTGAATACGTGTTGTTTTTTCGGTTAACATGTCATTTTCTAGAACGAAAGCACGTATTTTTTAATATTTAAAATGATCATTCATTTAGTTCCTTGCCGTGCCTTTACGTTAAATGCCTTCTTTAGCGTATAAAATCTTAAAGGATTATTTTCAACTCTTTCGGTTGAATTTTATTCATATGGCATTTGATAATCGAGGTTAATCGGCTACGGTAACAGTAACGTTACATTTCCTTCAAGTGCTTTTAGGAAAAAATTACAATGTATGTTTTTTCATCTTCGCATTAATCATGTTTCACAATATTTTTATTACTACTAAATCTACAGAACCGGATGATTTTATGTTTTTCCGCAATGAAATCTTCTCGGGGTGCCTTCACAGTTTGTTGTGAAATGTGAAAGTGTCATAGGTGTGGGAACATATGGGGGTAGTCCCGCAGAGGTCTCTGGCACGAGTGAATGTCATTACCAAGGCAGAGGGGGGAGGGGCGGAGCTCTTGCTGTGAGAAAGACCGGTTGGAGGGGCGGGGCTTTGTCAAGAGGGCGGGGCCTCTCGCTGTGAGAGGGGGTGGAAAGTCTATTACATGCAGCCACAACACATTACAGATATGATTAATTTGTGAGAAGATTGCGCTATCGCTGACGAAAGACATAGCCGTTTTAAACAGCCAGACTAATTCTATTAACCCCCTTCCTGGAAACGAGTTTATGCTCTTTATTTTAAATGAAACTATTTTGTGAATGAATCAAATTGAATCAAGACATGGGAATGTCCACATCAGTGTTACTTTAGTATCATTGAGATACTATTCTTCATATTTATTTTACATGTAATATTTTCTTTTTGATTTTAGTTAGGGTGTTAGCAATTTTGTTGTGTGTTTTTGTCATTTTTGTTATATATGTTATAAATGCATTTTTGTTTTGTATATATGTTTTTATCTCTTTTTTTCTTAGTTATTTTAGTACACCAGGAAAAATCTGAGTAGTTGCTTTGAGTAATTTATGTTATTTTAGTTAATGTTTTTATTTCAGGTAGTTTCTTTATGTTTTTTAGGTTTTCATTTTAGTTTCGGTTTTAATTAACTAAGTCCTAGTTAACTGATACATTTTTATTTTAGTTTAATTTTATTAATTTTAGTACAGTACAAGTTAAAATAAATGAACATGAGAAATGCTGCCTTAAAATAATAATAAAAAAGCTAAATAAATAAAAATGCTTATATATATATATATATATATATATATATATATATATATATATATATTTTTTTTTTTTTTTTTTTTTTTTTTATTTATTGTTAACATTTTTTTTTTATTATATTATACTCAATATTTTAATGGTCCTGCTTTCAGTTACTATAATAACCTTTCTTTACATTTAATGTTATGATTATTTAAAAAATATATAAATTAATGATTTTTATGACAGTTTTAATGACAGTTTTATTAATTTTTGTACTAAATGAAGGTGAGAAATACTGCCTTCAAATTAGAAAAAAAAATGCTTATATATATTCAAGTTAACATTTATTTTAAGTTACAAAAATATATTTAATGATCTTAGTTTAAGTTAATATAATTAACATTGATTCACATGTAATAATACAGAAATGTCAGTTTATGCCATGTTTATGTCTGCTATTCCTAATTTTATTACTGTTTTTTATTTTGAAAAATAAATAAATCAGTAAAAATGCTATCAAGTTAATATTATTTTATTTAAAGTTATGAAAATATATTTAATGGTCTTAGTTTAAGTTAATATAATAACCTCATGGTTCACATTTAATGTTATTACAAAAATTTCAGTTTGTCATGTTTATGTCTGTAATTCCTAATTGTATTATTATTTTTTTAAAATAAAAGATTGATGATTGTTTATTTCAGTTTAGTTTCATTAAATTTAGTACATCAAGTTAAACTAAATGAAAATTAGAAATTCTGCCTTAAAATATGAAATAAATAAATAAAAATGCTGTTATATATATTTTATTTTATTCAAGTTAACATTTATTTTATTTCAAGTTACGGAAATATATTTAATGGTCTTAGTTTAAGTTAATATAATAACCTTGGTTCACATTTATTGTTAATAGAGAAATTTCAGTTCATGTTATGTGTAATAACTCTAATTTTATAAAATAAATAAATAAATGAATGATTTTAATTTCAGTTTAGTTTTATTAATTTTAGTTAAACTAAATGAAAATGGGAAGTGCTTTTTTACAGTTACAAAAATATGTTTAATGGTCTTAGTTAATATAATAACCTTTGTTCACGTCATGTTAATACAGAAATTTCAGTTCATGTCATGTTTATGTCTGCAATTCCAAATTTTATTGTACTTTTTTCAAAATAAAGTTCAAAGTAATGTATTAAATCTGCTTTTAAATTATTATTTTTTAATTAATCTATGATGCTTGTTTTGACTTTTCAGCCATCTGGGAAGTGTCGCACTATGTGGACTATGATCCACATATAAAAAGCACTGCATTCCTGCGACTTCCTCTGTGTATCTTCCCGTCCCCGAAGACAACTTAGTGATATCTATAAACAACATTATGGCAACTACTGAGAACAAGCACCAAGACATCCCCAAGGAACAGGCACTTCTAAAAGTGCCATTAAAGAGGCTGATGCGAGACAAAGCCGGCGATGGCACACCCATAAAGAAACGTGTGATGGCTGCACTCAATCTATCCTGCAAAAAAATCCCAGAAACCTCTCTCGGCTATCAGGTCTCAAAGGCAACAAACAAAATGGAGGCCAATCCGGATCTGAGTCCAGGTTTAAAGCACACTCTAGCGCAGTTCTCTCTAAGCAGCCAGTGTTCCCTCGGCGGCCCGGCTGCATTCACCGGTCATCATGGTCAGTATAAGATGGCGCCCCCTCTGGCTCAGGGAGGTATGGCAGGGGGACCCGTACTGGTCCCTCCTGACAGCTCGACAGACCTTGGCCTCTGCTGTCTGGAGGGCGAATCTATCTCATGCTTCTCCGTGGGAGGCGAACTGCGTCTTTGTCTGCCCCAGCTGCTAAACACCGTCCTGCGGGACTTCTCGTTGCAACAGATCAACTCTGTGTGCGACCAGCTGTATTTGTACTGTTCCCGCTGCGATGCCACACAGCTACACATCCTCAAAGTACTTGGCATCCTTCCTCCAGGGACTCCATCCTGCGGCCTCATCACACTGACCGATGCCCAGCGCCTTTGCAACACCCTGCTGCATCCAGGTGAGGAACCCTCTCGTGATTCACACAAAGGGCACGGCGATAGACAGGAGGAAGAGAAAGACGGCGAGGAATCTGGAGGATTTTGGGTGGAACACCAATGTCTGGGCAAGTGTCAAGGCCTGTTTGTACCCCAGCTGTACTCCAGCCCGGATGCGCACTGTATCCGCTGTTCCCAATGCCGGATGCTTTTCTGCCCGGAGCGCTTTGTCATGCACTCCCACCGACAGCCAGACAAACGCACATGTCACTGGGGCTTCGATTCAGCCAAGTGGGCCTGCTATCTGCAGCTGGCACAGAGACATCTGGGAACAGCGGATGAAGAGAAGCTAATGAAATCTCTGGAGGATATGAAGGCGAAGTTTCAGGAAGAGAAGAGGCAGTCGCATACAGTGAGTAACTCTTATTTGTAATCTATATTATTTCAGAAACTAAGGAGTTAATGTATTGTAGTACAGCAACATATGAATGGCTCCATTTGCAATTATCAAATATAAGTTAATGTTGTTTTGAAGTTTGCTCTGTTAAACCTTTATAGTGAATCTCACAATATATATATATATTTAGATAAACTTGATGTTCTTATATTTATTAAGAAAATAAAGCATATTTTTATTAGCACATTAATATATATATTTTTTTTTTTGCATTTTACTACCTTAAAGCATTTATTTGACTGACTGATTTTTAAAAAAATTAAATTAAAGTTTAGAATTTATTTATAACATAATGTATACATTCTTTACAATTAAAAGTTTTTGCATTACAGTCATATAAATAAGATGATTTTTAAAAATTGTAATAAAGATAAATTTAACAGTGCAAAAAAAAAAAAAAAACGTAATAGGTGGTTACACGGTTTATTATTTTGTAGAAGAAAAATCACAAATCTAAAAAAAGGAATATATATATATATATATATATATATATATATATATATAATGACATGTTCTTCACATGTATAATCTTAAAAATATAAAGTTATGTGTGTGAAATCATTGCAAAATGAAAATAAGTGTGTGTGTATATATTTATATCTGTTTTCTTTGATGAAATATGATGTTCTGGACAATCTTAACAATATCTTTAAAAAATGTGTGTGTGTGTGTGTGTGTGTGTGTGTGTTTATATATATATATATATTATTAAGATGAAATATGAGATGTTTTTAAATTTTCTGTGAAATTCAACCTGTAAGCAAGTCATCGTGACCAAAGCGTTTGCAGCCAAACAAGCTTGAATAACCATATTTGTCTCTGTCCCAAATTTTTAGAAATGTTTTGAGTAAAGTAAACAGCAAATCTAATGTTGGGTCAGCTGAATCCAGCTCTCATGCTGCACCAGATGTTTCCCTCTGAAGGAAATGGCTGAATGCGGTTCAGACCGGGTCACTAGACTCTCAAACTCCTTCTGACAGAGTCTGCACAAACAGCGGGAGCCACGGCAACAGGGGAGAGAAACACAGAGAGAGGAGAGTGGGCGGGAGGGAAGAGAGAGGAAAAAAAGACAGTTGAGGGAAGAAAGAGCAAAAAGATAGAGAGTGAGTGAAAGAGAATGGCTGGGGCATTCTGTTACATGTGCCTGCAGAGTATTGCTCCCCCTTTACAGGCCCAACACTCACCCTGCAGGACCTCCATCACCAACCAATCAGAGAGCGAACCCCTGGCCCCAGCCTCTCTCTCAGCCAATCATATCTTAGAGCATTCAGTGAATTCCCATCTTATTATATAATGCTTAGCCAGAGACTCAACAACATCCCCAGCAACCGATGTTCTCAGACTGTTTTCCCTGATACAGACTAAACTTTCTGTTTACATTTAATATAATAATCTATCTATCTATCTATCTATAATCATTTTAGCATACTTATGTTTTATCAGTCTATCGTTCTATCTATCTATCTATCTATCTACCTGTCTATCTCTATCTTTTCTCGTAATAATGAGATATGTCATTTTAACAACATCTTTTCTCGCTAAAATGACATAATTATCTTTTCTTGTAGTAACGAGATGTTATGTGGTTAAAACGACAATTATATTGTTAAAATGACATTTATTCTCATAATAACGACATAGGTCATAAAAATTTTGACATTTTTTGAAAAAGATTCAAAATCTGTCTGTCGTTTTATCATACTTATGTTTTATCAGTCTATCGTTCTGTCATTCTATCTATCTATCAATCAATCAATCAAGCAATCAATCTATCTATCTATCTATCTATCTATCGTTTTATCATACTTATGTTTTATCAGTCTATCGTTCTGTCATTCTATCTATCTATCAATCAATCAAGCAATCAATCTATCTATCTATCTATCTATCTATCGTTTTATCATACTTGTTTTATCAGTCTATCGTTCTGTCATTCTATCTATCTATCTGTCTATTTATCGTTTTATCATACTTATGTTTTATCAGTCTATCGTTCTGTCATTCTATCTATCTGTCTGTCTATCTATCTATCAATCAATCTATCTATCCATTTATCTATCGTTTTATCATACTTGTTTTATCAGTCTATCGTTGTCATTCTATCTATCTATCTGTCTATTTATCGTTTTATCATACTTATGTTTTATCAGTATATCGTTCTGTCATTCTATCTATCTATCTATCTATCTATCTGTCTATCTATCTATCTATCTATCTATCTGTCTGTCTGTCTGTCTGTCTGTCTGTCTATCTATCTCTATCTGTCTGTCTGTCTGTCTATCTATCTCTATCTGTCTGTCTGTCTATCTATACAATTTTATGGAACCAAATGCACATAAACGCGCTGTAATGGACACGTCAGTGATAATGTTAAGGTCACGACAGGAAGACTTACTGATATTTGACTATAATTGAACCATATAGTCAAATCTGGTGCATTTGAGCTGTTTCACAAGGTCACAAATGAATCATGTCATTGTAGTCCAGTAAGAGTGACCGTCCTGCTCATGTCACTTCGTAAATAGCAGTGTAGATTAGAGTCCTCGTGCCATGAGCGCCACGTGACGGCCCCCAGACAGCACACCCTTCCCCCAACCAGAGGCGTCTGGAGCTCTCGCACATGACTTCACATGTAAATGTATGAAAGAGTGTGTGTGTTTTTTTAATAAACCTGTATTGCTTGTTTTGTTTCTAAGAGACATACACCAAACCGTTCTTACCACTGGTATACAGTTTCACGCGTATGCTTAGAAAGGCTCCGTTTCCATAGAAGAACCACATATCGAGTGAAGAACAGTTTCAGGGCTGTGCTTCCTAACCGCAGCAGAGGGACTTTTCAGTACGTGTGAATTGTTACACTATGAACATAAAGGAAATTTTTGTCTCTGCATCATGTGGGTGCATTTTTTTTAAAGGTCCATGCTCTAAGCATGCATGTGGTGTGCAAGCTGGTTGCTGAGGCTTTATGATAGATCAGATGGCCTATTTACATTAAATCGGCTTATGTTACCGGCTGTTGACGGGAGAAACGTCCATATTTCCTCCAGTATTCAGATTCAAGTTTCTGTCCTATATAAGTGAGCGCAGTGCAACATCATCACGCGGCCTGTAAAATATGTCAGAATCAGAGAGTTAATCCAGGATGAGCTTTCACAATGATATAAAGTCTTATTTACATATTTTCAGATCTGGCTTCTCTATTGGAATAGAATGAATCACAAGACCTAAATGTGTGTGTGCATGAAGTTGTGCAGAAATGACACAGAGTTCATACTTGGCTGCTTGGCATGTGAAGGGATTAAATCAATGTTCACTAAGTGATAAAACTCAATGAGACTGGTAATACATTAAGAGCAGTCTGCATTAACACACAATGGGTTGATCAATCGCTCTTTGTTAGTGAAACCAGGCTAACGAGTTCTGTTTATCTCTCTCTTTCAGGGAGTATCTTCACCTGCTTTTGTGTTCGACTCATGTTTGCTTGCCAGTCTTAAGGAGGACCCCGGTCATGATGACTTGATGTGGCAAAGGTAGTTCATTCACAAATATACATTATTCATACATTATTTTGTTTGTTCCTGAAAATCGCAAAAATGATGATAATACAAAGCACAAAGATATTTTTTTTATTGTGAAAATGTTTTATTAATCACTATTACTAATTACTTCCTTAATAATTATTATTAATTACTGTAAAATAATTATTTGTAATGATTTGTTTTTTTTTATTGTTTTTAGTAATCATTCTCTAATTATCAAAATAAAATACAATTCATTAAAATGACCAGTGTAAATTAATTAAAATTAAGGTTTATTTTTCTCAGTGGTGACTCATTACCTCATAATTATCAAAATAAAAAATTAAAGAATAAATTAAAATGCAAATGTTTTAATGAATTTAATTTCTTGCACTGCAGTTTAAAAGAATAAATGAATGAGTGAATTAATGAATGAAAAAAGAATTGCTAATTGCTATAAATATTGTCTAATTTGGGTTAATATGCTTAATTCTAATGAAAATAACGGCATAATGTAAATAATTTTAATTGTACTAAAATAGGCATTTCTGTCTGTAAAATAAAATATAATTTTGTTTTTCTTTTAGTTTATTTTGAGGTAAAACATGATTTGGAGATTATTTTAGAATTATTGAGATTTATATTTGTATATTTTGAACTTTCTAAGTATATTTTGTTTTATTTTTATTTTATTTTTAAATTTAGTAATTTTGTTGCGTGTTTTTGTCATTTTTAAGAGATTTTCTAATATGGTTTTCACTAACTTATATTTAAAATAAGATAACATTTTTACTATTACTGTTTAAAATATATATGCTAAGTCCACAATATATGCTAAAGTTCAGTAGATAATAGGGTGAATCTCACAAAGCTTTCCAGGGTTATCACTTTATAATTAATTAATTATATTTTATGTTTTTAATTTTAGTATACTATAATAAAGGGTTATTATAGTACACTAAAACTAAAAGCATAAAAATATATAATTAATTAATTAATTATAAAGAGATAACCCTGGAAAGCTTTGTGAGATTCACCCTATTACCTACTGAACTTTAGCATATATTGTGGACTTAGCATATATGTAATACAGTAATAGTAATAAAATAAACATATTCACAGTTAACATGTATATATATATACACACAAACAGCTAGAAGTAGTTTTAGTACAAAACAAACCCTTAATTTTATTTTTTTTCCTCTCCAGCTGGTACCAGTACATTCCTGAAAAGCTGGAAGGTAATGGCTTGGCACAACACCCTGGGTATGTGCCTGAAAAGGAAATGGGGTCTCCAGGAACAGAGCCACTCACCAATACTCAGGATGAAAAAAATCAGGAAGCACACGACACGGACCCAAAGACGCCCACCTTTGCAGGTCAGATTGCCTCCACCATAAGTTACATTGCACAGATAAATGTACATGTTTCTTAATGAGAGATCTAACTGATACAGGGCAAGAAAAACATGACCAGTCAGACGACACCAGTCCAGAAGAATGGCACAAAGTAGATGCGGCAGCTTATAAGCAGGCGGTTGGTGTGACAGTGGAGCACAGTAAGGATGGCATGGTGATGGAGCTCCTTCAAATGTACAGCGCGCAACATGACAAACTTCAGTCAACACTACGCAGACAGAAACAGCTTGAAAAGGTTTCTACTCCGACTAGATAACAATACAGCACACTTAATGTTGGTTCTTAGCACGTCTTTTTCATTTGCCAGAAGCTGCGTGTGAGTATCTGATGACTCTTTCTCACTCTGGTACTTGTGAACAGGAGCTGCAGGCTCTCCGTCAAGGTGAAGCCATAGACCGCTGTGACTTACATGGCGAGCTGGAGGCCGTTCAGACTGAACATGCTCAGAGACTCGGTGAAGTCCAGCAGGAGCAGAGGAAGTTAAAGACCCGACTCGACCAGCTGAGGCAGCAAGGCTGCAGATGCAAAGAACTGAGTGCTGAGCCGCATCAGGAAACTATCTATGCCAAACAGGTACAGACCAATCACAAACATCCACACAAGTCCTTATGAGGTTCATAATTCACTTAAGCAAATTCTATGAATAAAAATAATTTTAAAGTTTAATTTTAATTGTAAAGAAGTCTCTTATGCTCACCAAGGCTGCATTTATTTGATCAAAAAGTAAAAAAGTAAAAAACAGTAATATTGTGAAATATTATTATAATTTAAAATAGCTGTTTTATATTTTAATATATTTTAAAATATAATTTATTCCTGTGATGCAATGTTGAATTTTCAGCATTATCTCTCCAGTCACATGATTCTTCAGAAATCATTCTAATATGCTGATTTGCTATGCAAGAAATATTTCTTATTATCAAATAATAGTGCTGCTTAATATTTTTGTGGAAATCATAAAATATTTTTCTCAGGAGTCTTTAGTAAATAGATAGTTCAAAGGAGCAGCATTTTTAGAAGATAATATTTGGTAACATTATAAATGTCTTTACTGATACAATTTAATGAATACTTTCTGAATAAGTCATTTCAGTAAGTAATGTCATTAAATAAACAAACAAACAAATAAAAAAAAATCTTACTGACCCAAAACAAATGGTGAAAAATATAACATAAAAAAAATAAATAAAAATAATATATATATAAAATATGCTAAAATAAATTAAGCCTGGTAAGCATGTTAAATATATATATATAAAAAAACAATAAAATAATTCTTAAAATGTTTTTATATTTATTTTTTTTAAATATATTTACCATGTTAACTAAATAAAAAATATATAAAATACAAATATTATTATAATATACACTACCAGTCAAAAAGATTTTTTTATGTTATCTCTTCTGTTTACCAAGCCTACATTTATTTAATTTTTAAAATACAGTAAAAAACAGTAACATATTTTTACTATTTAAAATATATTTTATATTTGAATATATTTTAAAATGTCATTTAGTCCTGTGATCAAAGCTACATTTTTTTTGCATTATTTCTCCCGTCTTCAGTGTCACATGATCCTTCAGAAATGATTCTAATATGCTGATTTGCTGTTCAAGAAACATTTATTATTATTATTAAATAATTAATTATTATTTAAAACAATTTAGTTCATTTTTTTCAGGATTCTTTGATGAATAGAAAGATCCAAAGATCAGCATTTACATGCACATTTATAATGTTACAAAAGAGTTCTATTTCAGATAAATGCTGTTGCTCTGAACTTTCTATTCATCAAAGAAACCTGAAAAAAATCTACTCAGCTGTTTTCAACATAATAATAATAAATGAGCAGCAAATCAGAATATTACAATGATTTCTGAAGGATCATATGACTAACATAATGATGCTAAAAATTCAGCTTTGAAATCACAGGAATAAATTACTTTTTTATGTTAATGTTTTTGCTATACTTTGGATCAAATGAATGCAGACTTGGTAAGCAGAAGAGACTTCTTTAAAAAACTTTTGACTGGTGATCTTTTAAATATAAAAATAACTGAAAATGTCATTTATTAACATTTATTTGAAATAAACATCTTTGGTAAAAAGTTATTAATGTCTTTACTGCCACTTGATTTATTTAATGCATACTTGCGGAATAAAAGTATACATTTCTTAATATATATATATATATATGTATATATATATATATGCTGTTTTTTGTGGTCTGAATTTAACTCCATCACATTAACTGACCAATGCCATCCTGTGCTTAGTTATCAGAGCTACGTCAGAGGTTGGACCGCGCTGAGGAAGACCGCGAGGAGCTGCAGGAAGAGCTACGCAGAGAGCGAGAAGCCAGAGAGCGACTGGAGCGTACCATCTCTGAGCTCAAACATCAGATGAGGGAACCCGCCCACCCTGCTTCAATGGACAGTCCCATGTCTTCGGTCTCTAGCGACACACACATGTCCCCAACACCTTAGCGGTCGTCAACCTGCAACCTGATTTCTGTGATCAAGATTCATTTTGGAATGGTGTCTCCATTTCAAATTGGATGCCAAAGTCGTTTTTATTGCAGTTCTATGAAACAATTATACAATTCGGGTCGTCCTAAGTAAGTTTGGGGTTAATGCTGTGAATTTGTTAAGTAACTATTGAGGGTTTTTTTTGGACATGTGAATAGGGTTTTTTCGGTGTTTTGATACAGATTAAAGTAGTTAGAGACATTATGCAACCACTAACCCTGCAAGCGTACAATCAACACCATCCGTTTATGGTTTATCAGTGCTAGGACTACTGATATCAAACTTTTTTTTAAAATATTGGAATTGTTTAAAAATATATCACAACCGATATTGTTTCTAAAAATATTTATTGTTTATGAATAAATGTTATGTGAATATTGTCAAATTATACATATTTAACATTCTTTTTACCTTATTTTGTTTATATTTTAGGTAGGTTATGCTCATTATGAATGTACAAAATATATGCATGTGTACTTTCATAAAATCTGGATAAATATACTATGTTTACACTGTGGTATGAAGTTCAGATATAACAGGAAATGTTTTCTAAGCCATTTACAGTGAATGTTTGCCTCGTTTAAATTTCATTTGAGGACTTTTAACACCAAACAGAAATAAACAAAGAAAATTATAGATTTGAAAAATGTTCCACAACATTTACAGTTTAAGTATATGACTTGGTCTTTGTACTTTACATTCTATAAATCATCCAGACAAACAGGTCTATATGTACTTTGCTCAGAGAAAGATGTGTTATTCTTATATGTGTGAGAAAGATAATGATGTATTGCTATTGTTTGCTGTAACCGACAATCAGCGTGTTTATTCGTAATTGCTTTTATATCCAAAACTGAACAGTTTAGATGAATTCAATAGCTGCTACCTCAAACCAACACATACAGATATATACATAGAGAAACTTAAAATATAGGTTGTGTATTTATGTACAGAAATGGATGGATGGAGTAGTCAGGCGTATGACTGATAAATACCTCTGTGCTGCTGCTATGATGTTTCTTTATATGATTTTCTTCCTTTTTTCAGCATGTGAGATTGAAGAAATATATAATATATATATATAAAATACAGATATACTGAGTATTGTTTCCTAACCTTTAAGCCAAACATAATTTCACATTAATGTCGTCAAGTACAAAATGTTAATTATCTTTGCCAGTGCCATCTTTTGTGTGTATCGTATGACATGACACTTTTGTCCTACCTCCACTTGTGATCGAGACACTTTGTATCACCCACCAACTTTCGTATGTCATCTTTCTACATTAACTCATGGGAAATGATATATTAATGTGCTGTTGGGGAAAATAATAAAAATGATTATATATAATTATACACACTGACTTATGCTTTCAGCTATTTTTGCTGTAAAACAGCTTGTTTTGCTGCTTGATATTGCAAATATTTTTTTCTTACAATATTATTTTTGTATTCTCTTAATTATAAACACACTGGTTTGTAGTGCAAACAGTTTTACCCTTGTTACTCTTCTCCTTATTTCCTTACCGCAGCTAATGAACCGGAAGTTTCGCACATTTACAGAAAACGGTTTACTTCCGCGTTGAAAAATAAAGTGGATAAAAGCGAATTTACTGGTCTAGTAATAAAAAAACACCTTTGCAACTTTAGTTTATACCAAAATATCAGAGTTACCATATTAAATGCTAAATACTACAATAAAACTATGTTTACAAATCATTAAAACTTGAAACGCTTGAAGGAGATTTAATGTAAAAAGTTAGTGACAGTATTTAAGCATAAACTCTATGTTTCCGTGGTTACCAAAGTAAACTTTTCTTAAGGAGGTGTTCTGGCACATATCTTCACTATCTCCGGTGTCCACTCAGCAAATTCATGGGTTTGTGCAATTTTCATAAATGGATAACTAGGATTTTAAACGAACGAGGCTTTTAAAGTGACCGGATTCATGTGACAGCTCTTTGTTTAGTGTTTTTTATACAGTACAAAGTTCAGCCTAGCTTCCGGTATCCGGGATGAATGTGACAGGTGTAAATGCGTACTGAAAATGCTTATAATCATCGCGCACTGATGAATGCATAAAATATAAAAGATTCAATACATATTTCAAGGTAGGAACAACTCAAGTCATTCAACAATTCTGACTGAATGGTTTTAAAACAGGTCCTGTTCCACCGACGAGCAGGATGTGATAAAGTAAACAAATAAATCGACTGTCATTCATATTGTTTTAAATATTAGTGTATTTGTTTTTCAGATTGAAAAAGGACAGAATATCTATACATAATTTACCTGCAGATAAGCGGAGATCATCTTTTAGGAAGCAATGGATTCAGCAGGTGTGTTATCTGAAAGCGGGAATCCCACGAAGTCTGTCAAAGCATGTCCGGGTCATTTTGAACCCTAAAATATGAAATTATACTGTTTGTTTATGTAAAACGAAGCCCCTTTTATCTATCTATATATCTATCGTACCTGAAAGCTAAGCAGAATTAAATCTCATTATTGTAATGTAAATTTGATTGATTTTACATAAAATAATATATAGAATTATATATAAAAATATAAAATAATATTTATGTATTACAGTTGAAGTCAAAAGTTTACATACACCTTGCAGAATTACCAAAAAAAAAAAAAAAGAGGGATCCTACAAATTGCATGTTATTTTTTATTTAATACTGACCTGAATAAAATAGTTCACAGAAAAGATGTTTACAAGAGAAAATAATAGTTGAATAACTATAACGCTTGATTCTTAACAATCTGTTGTTTCCTGAATGATCCACAGCTGTGTTTTGTTAAAGTTGTTCATAAATCCCTTGTTTGCGTGAACAGTTAAACTTGTTCTTCAGAAAAATCTTTCAGGTCCCACAAATTATTAAGTTTTTCAGCATTTTTGTGTGTATTTTAACCCTTTCCAACAATGACTGTATAATTTTGAGATCCATCTTTTCACACTGAGGACAACTGAGGGAGTGTAACTATTTACAGAAGGTTCAAATGCTCACTGATGCTTCAGAATGAAAAATTATACATTAAGAGCCAGTGATGTAAAATGAATGAAGATGTGTATTTTTTTTATTTTGCATAAATATCATATATTTTTAAATTTAGTACTGCCCTTCAAAAGCTATAGAAGATACTTACATTTTGCCATAAAAGACAAAATAAGTCCAATTTACCCTGATCTTCAAATTCCAAAAGTTCTCACTCCTGGCTCTTAATGCATTGTGTTTCCTTCTGAAGCATCATTGAACGTTTGAACCTTCTGTAATAGAGTCCCTCAGTTGTCTTCAGTGTGAGAAGATTGATCTTAAAATCATGCAGTCATTGTTGGAAAGGGTTCAAATACACAAAAATGCTGAAAAACCAAAGAATTTGTGGGACCTGAAGGATTTTTCTGAAGAACAGTGGGCAGTTTACCTGTTCAGGACAAACAAGGGACTCATGAACAACTATCACAAAAAACAACAACAACAACAAAAAAAAAAAAACACAGTGGATCATTCAGGTAACAACACAGTATTAAGTATCAATCGTATGTAAACTTTTAAACAGGGTCATTTTTATAAATTCAACTCCTAATTTCTCTTGTGGACTATATGTAAATGTCTTTTATGTGAAATATCTTACTCAGGTCAGTACTAAAGAAAAATTGACGTATTTTGTATGATCCCTCTTATTTTCGTAAAATAATTACATTTTTCAGATTCTGCAAGGTGTAAACTTTTGACCTCAACCGTATCTAGTAATGATAATTGTCTTGTCTTGACATTGAATTTTGATGCTAAGTATATATCTCTTTTATTCATTTTTTCTCACGAATCAAACTTATGCCATTATGCACCACTAAATAATTTATTAATCTAATAAGAAATACATTTGGAGTGAACTATAAATCCATTTTCTCATCACATTGCAGAGTCTACCAAAGGGAAGGAGAGTGTTCAGAAAAGGTCTCCTCTCGATCTGATTATGAACCAGTTCCGAAGGAAAGCCTCTTTCACAGAGAGAAAGAAACCAGCTGTGGGCCGCCTCTTCCGCCCGTCAGAGAGCAGTGACAAGAAAAACGTAGGCATACCTGAAGTGAAAGAATCAGACGCCAGTGACGGAAAGGAAAATAATGAGCCTGGGAAAGGTGTGCATAAGATGCTTTCGTAAGACTTGACTTAATGCAAATATATTAATGAACGCTTGTTTTCCTTCAGAGATCAATAACACAGATGACGAAACCAGCTCTGTTGTGGGCTGGGGTCGGGTGAAGCAGTTTGTTCAGAAGCTTGGGAAAACCCCTCACAGTCAGAATCTGAGCCTGAGTCACTGTGATCTGACAGCGACAGATGTGGTGGAACTAGGTGGGTGTTGTGACATACTGTTTTTCTCACAGTGCAATAATATACACAAGACAGGATCTCCAATTATTGTTTTGACGTTACCTCAGCCACCTTACTGCCATTTCTGGCTCAGCTGGAGGTGATGGACCTGTCCTGGAATGATCTGGTTGGAGGCTCTCTGAAGGCACTTACTGCCCATCTGCAGCATGTAGGCAAACTGAGAGTGCTGAAGCTGTGCAGCTGCAGATTAACAGATCAGGACCTTACTGCTCTTGGTACAGGAAGTATTCATTTGTTATAATGACTTAAAGGGACAGTTCACCCAAAAATGAAAATTCTGTCATCATTTTTCTCTCGATATTGTTTCAAACCAGTAGGCCTATGACTTTCTTTCTTCTGCAGAAGACATGCTTCCTATTGACTTCCATTATTTTTTCACCATACAATGGAAGTCAATGGGAATTTAAAAACTCAGTGGAACTCATACAAATGAAAATCAATGGGAATGTTACCAACATTCTTTACAAAAACACAAAAGGTGATATTTTGAAGAATGATGATGAGCAAATAGTTTTAGTTCCTATTGACTTACATTGTATGGTCAAAAAATATAATGGAAGTCAATGGGAACCAAAACACTTTGGTTACCAACATTCTTCAAAATATCTTTTTGTCTGGTGAAGAAAGAAAGAGTTCACACAAGTTTGGAATGACATAAGGGTGAGTAAATGATGACAGATTTTTTTTTTATTAAAGACCTCACAAAAATGCTAAATTAAGCAAAACTGAACTCATACATGAGTTAAAAAGCTACACTGCTGCTCAAAAGTTTGGGATCAGTACGATTTTTTGTTTGTTTGTTTTTTTTAAAGAAGTTTCTTATGCTCATCGATCAAAAATCATAATCGAGCACAATCGATCCAGAAAAAAACAGCAATATTGTGAAACATTATTAGAGTTTAAAATAATGAAAAAGTTCTTTATTTAATTTTTTTTATATAATTTATTTCTGTGATGCAAAGCTGAATTTTCAGCATCATTACTCCAGTCTTCAGTGTCACATGATCATTCAGAAATCATTCTAATAATATTCTAATTTTTAATCAGTGCTGGAAACAGTTGTGCTGCTTAATATTTAGTTGGAACTTGTGATACAATTTTTCAGGATTCTTTAAATGAATAAAAAGGTAAAAAGAACAGCATTTATTTAAAATAGAATTTAAATACCATTTAAAAGTTTACAAAGTTTTGGAAAAAAAAATATTTAAAACTTATTTAACTTATGGTTATTTATTATTATTCACACAGCAATTGCATTAAAACAAAGTGATAGTAAAGACTTATTTTGTTAAAAAAGATTTCTATTTTGAATAAATTTTTATTCATCAAAATCCTGATAAAAGAATCTTAACGTTGATAATAAAAGTAATAAATCAGCATATTAGAATGGTTTCTGAATGATCATGTGACACTGAAGACTGGAGCAATGGCTGAAGAAAATTCTGCTTTGCATCACAGGAATCAATTATATTTTAAAATATATTAAAATAGAAAACCATTATTTTAAACTATAATCATATTTTTTTTTACTGTATTTTTGACCAAGTAAATGCAGTCCTGATGAGCACAAGAATTCTTTAAAAAACATTACAAATCTTACTGATCTCCAAACTATTGAACGGCAGTGTAAATATACACATATTTCTTTATGAAATCATAAAAATTCCAACCTGAATTCTTGAAATTGGTTTCAATTAAGACAGAAACAATTTTGAACAACTGTCAAACATCTCCTAAAATGATATTCCAGGTGAGGCTCTTGACTGCATTCCTCTAATAGAGGTGCTAGATTTGTCCTGGAATGTTGGCGTTGGCGCAGGAAATTTCAGACACTTTGCAGAACACCTCCAACCTCAAAGCACACTGAAAGAACTCCGCCTGGTGGACTGTCAGCTCTCTGAGACAGACATTACAACTCTGAGTAAGACATGCTTTGTATAAAACAAATATAGTGATGGTAATTGGAGTAGAACCTGTTCCAAGGTAGGATTTCATATGACATTGAAGACTATTAAGTTTAATTTTTAGGGCAGTGATGGATAATATATGGAGGTGGATAAAATATAACACCAGTATAAACTTTAAGGGATGCTTAAAGGGATAGTTCACCCAATTACTCACTCTCATGTTGTTCTGAACCCGTAAGACCTCCGTTCATCTTTGCACACAAATTAAGATATTTTTTATGAAATCCGAGCTTTCTGACCCTGCATAGACAGCAATGCAACTACCTCGTTCAAGGCCCAGAAAGGTAGTAAGGACATTGTCAAAATAGACATCAGTAGTTCAACCTTACTTTTATAAAGCTACAAGAATGCTTTTTGTGCACATAAAAAACAAAAATAACGAGTTTATTCAACAATTTATTCTCTTCTGTGTCATTCCTTGACATGCGTTCACTAGAGTACCACGATAATGTCAGATAAGAAAGAGTTTAAATAGGTTAGAGCTCAGTTTGACATCATTATGAATTATTAAGAGTCACCACAGTCAAACCTAGGAAATAATTACTCATGGTTCTTTGCTCATTTTGAGTCAGACTAGACAGATTTAGTGATTTTGAACTTCAGATTTGTTCTGACTAGATCACTGAATCAGTTGTTAACTGATGCAATCAACAAACCACTGAAAGATGTTTGAGAACTGGTTAAATTAATTGAAAAGTTGAGTATTGATCCCCCCTCCAAAATAACTAGAATGTATGCTTTGTTTTTAAAATGTAGTAAAAGATATTATTCTTGTAATCCAGGATTTTCCTGAAAATGTATATATTAATATGTAGCACAGACACATATGGAAGCCTGTTTCCGGCACTGAATAAAAAAATAAAAAAGGTAATTGCAACTTTTGTGCAATTGTGAGTTATAAAGTCAGAATTGAAAGATAAACCTGCAATTCTGGGAAATTAAGTCAGAATTGTGTAATATTAAAACTGAGTTTTAAAGTCATAATTGTTAGATATAAAGTCGCAAATGTTGAGTTTATATCTTGCAATTGTGACTTTATAACATGCAATTGCGAGTAAATTAAGTAAATTTTGAGATATAAACCCTTAATTCTGAGATTCTGAAATTCTGTCTTTTTTCCCTCAAAATTGGACTTTATAACTCACAATTGCGAGTTTATATACACGCAATTCTGAGGAAAAAAAGTCAGAATTGTGGGTTTTCATCACTCAGTTCTGACTTTAAAACTTGCAATTGAGAGGTTAATGCAATTCTGAAGAAAAAAAAACTCAGAATTGTGAGTTTTCATCACTCAATTCTGACTTTATAATGCAATTTTGAAGAAAAAAGTCAAATTGTGAGTTTTCATCACTCAATACTAACTATAACTCACAACTGGGAGTTTGACGCAATTCTGAAGGAAAAAGTAAGAATTGTGGGTTTTCATAACTCAATTCTGACTTTAAAACTCGCAATTGAAAGTTTAACGCAATTCTGAAGGAAAAAGTATGAATTGTGGGTTTTCATCACTCAATTCTGACTTTAAAACTCTCAATTCAGAGTTTAACGCAATTCTGAAAAGTCAGAATTGTGAGTTTTCATCACTCAGTTCTGACTTTATAACTCGTAATTGTGAGTTTATATCTCACAATTCTGAGAAAAAAGAATTGCAAGTTTATATCTCCCAATTTAGAAGCCAGAATTCAGAGATATTTTTAGAAAAAGTCAGAATTGCGAGATAAAGAGTTGCAAAAACTTTTTTTTTTAAATTTAGTGGTGGAAACGGGCTTCCAAAATATATCAGATACAGTTTCAAAGTAAAAATACTTTAGTTCACTATTGCGCTTAAGTGTATAAACTGTGAATTCAACTTTAGGCCTTTCAGAATAAGCTTATAATGAGCTGTGAATGGTTACTTGTCATTTTTTTTTTCTGAAAAGCACTAATGTTTTTCTACAGGTGAGGCTCTTCCCATGTTGTCTAGTTTGGAGGAGTTAGATCTGTCCAATAACAAGCTGCCAATCAAGGAAATGGAGAACTTCACCTCCTCTCTAGGCTCGACTCCACGACTGAGGACCCTAAAACTGAGCATGTGTGGACTCAGTAAAGACAGCCTCAGTATTTTGGGTATGAAGCTATGATAGAAAGACCTTCAAGATGAACCTTCAATGGCAGCCAAACATAGCAACACAACTACAACTAATATCAGTGATAACTGAGTAACCATTTAAATGATAATAATAATTTTAGAGAATCTTTTTTTTTTTTGAAATGTTAAAAGGACAGGCACTCAGGTCCATCCCTGCGCTAGAGCACATCGATCTGTCATGTAATAAGGAAGCAAGTGGAGGTCTCACCACACTGGCCACTAACCTAGTTCTCCTCTCACACTTGAGAAGTGTGGACATGCATCTGTGCTGTCTAACAAAGGATGATGTGTCAGCTTTAGGTAAGACTAGTTGTCACTGTTGATTTAAAGTTAAAGTGAAGTTGGTTGTATTGTTATTTTAACTTGCTTTCTCAGTCAAGGTAGCTCCATCTCTCAAAGAGCTCAGAGAGCTGGATTTGTCGTTCAATAAAAGTGTTGGAGATACACTCCAGGATCTTCTGCAAGCCCTTCCTCTTTCTCAGATAACCAAACTGCCACTAAACAACTGTGCTTTGAGCACACATGCATGCCATGCTCTAGGTATGAAACCAATACAGCTTCACAAAACTAAGTAAGTGAAGAGATTTTGAAAAATGTGTGTATGTTTCTGTGTTTCATCACAGCTACTGCAATACCGATGCTAAAACAGCTGGAAAGTCTGAACTTGTCGTGGAACAAGTGTGTGGGGGAAAATCTGAGGCAATTTCTGGAGCCTTTACAGCCTGATTGCAAACTACAGGAACTCAGACTGAGCAGCTGTAATTTAACCACTGAAGATGTGCTACATCTAGGTCAGTTCTGGTCAAAGAGTGTTCAGTTAATTATGTTAAAGGGATAGTTCACCCAAAAATGATAATTACCCCATGATTTACTAACCTTCAAGCCATCCTAGGTGTATATGACTTTTTTCTTTCAGACTAATACAATCACAGTTGTATTAAAAATGTCCTGGCTCTTTCAAGCTTTGGCAGTGAATAGCTGTTAAGATTCAATAGTCCAGTAAAGTACATCTATCCATCATAAAAAGTACTCCACATGGCTCCGGGGGGGTTAATAGAGGCCTACTGAAGCGAACCGTATCTCTAGCTGTCATACTCGCATTCACGAGACAGTAGCGTTCCAGCAGACGACGTAAGTCGAAAGAGCAAAACAAAACCAGTGAGAAATTAGAAGCACAAAACGAGGATTTGTAAAGAAAAATGTTTTGGTTCTTGCTAAAAAATTATGGTTTATAAAATTTTAAATATGGCTATTTTTCTTGCACAAACGCGTCAATTTGCTTCAGAACGTCTTTATTAATCACCTGTAGCCTTGTGGAGCACTTTATATGATGGATGGATGGATGGATGGACGCACTTTATTGGACCTCAAAATCTCAACAGATTCATTCAGAATCATTCACTGCCATTATATAGCTATAAAAAGGACATTTTTTAATATAACTCTGATTGTATTTGTCTGAAAGGAATCTAGGATGGCTTAAGGATGAGTAAATCATGAAAAATACTACTACACTACTTGAAATATCTAACTAATGTGACTTTTGCAAACTGTTGTAATCTTGCAGAGTCTGCTTGCCAGCATGGAGTTCTGTCCCATCTGAAGCAGCTGGATTTGTCCTATAATGGCAGTGTTGGCGATGGTGGTTGGACGTCTCTTTTTGGCAAGGCTGCTGCTCTAAAGGGACTGGAGGAGCTGGATGTCAGTCTGCGACCTTCTGCATCCCTCTCTGTGTCTCCCTGGCTGCCTGCCTTGTTGGAGGCCCTTCCGCAGCTCTCGTCCCTCACCCGACTGTCTCTCCAGCACTGGGCTTTGAGTTTAGCTGAGAGAGAGAAGCTGGAAAAAATTCTTAGCAAGAAGAATGGCATTCTGGAATGTGACAGGCTGGCCACGCCTACGCCAAAGGCTGCAGGTTAATAAGAAGCATTTCAACCACTTTGACAATTATGGTTTTTCCAAGTTACTGAAGATGCAAATCAAGATGTTACTGAGAATGTGATGAATGAAAGGCATTCAACCATTACATAGTTTCCTTTGACCTATTTTTCTTTTTTCAAACATGTATTTTATATCACACGAATGATTTTATAAAAAGAGGATTTTTTAGGGGAAATTAAAATTTAACTTGTTAGCATAGGATTAAAGCAGGCATGTTCTATCTTGAGATTTCTAAATTGCCTAAAATGCCCTGGTTTTATTACAAACTTTATCATTATTTACTTGGATCTGCATGAAGATTCATGCATTTTCATATGTGGGTTTATTATCCCAAGTGTCAATTGTTTGCACTACAGTAGAGATTATTTTTGTTAGACAAGGATTTACACTACTAATCAAAAGTTTTTGAACACTAAGATTTTTAAGTCTCTTCTGCTCACCAAGCCTGCAAAAAAACTATTTTTACTATTTAAAATAACTGTTTTCTTTTTGAATATATTTTAAAATGTAATTTATTAATGTGGTTTTAAAGCTGAATTTTACCATCATTACTCCAGTCACACAATACTTTTTTTTTTTTTGCTTCTAAAAAAACATTTATTATTATTATTATTATTATTATGTTGAAAACAGCTGAGTGGAATTTTTTCAGGTTTCTTTGATGAATAGAAAGTTCAGAAAAACAGCATTTATCTGAAATAGACATGTTTCGTATCATTATAAATGTCTTTATCATCACTTTTTTATCAATTTAAAGCATCATAGCTAAATAAAAGTGTTAATTTCTATCATTTCTTTACAAAATAAATAAATAAATGCTGATCTTTGGAGTAACGATACTGAAAATTTTGATTTGATCACAGGAATAAATTACATTTTAAAATATATTCAAATAGAAAACAGTTATTTTAAATAGTAAAAATATTTTACAATTTTACTGTACTTTGGATCAAATAAATGCAGGCTTAGTGAGCAGAAGAGACTTGTGTAAAAAAACAATAAAAATCTTGTTGTTCAAATACTTTTGACTGGTAGTGTAGATTTACACTTTTCATTATTCTAATAATTTGGTTCCTTTCTCATTTACATAAAACAAAACATTGTTTTAGACTGAACTTACTAAATCAAAATCTCTCTGACTTTTATCTGTTTTGCCAAAACTGTGGAAAATTTGCATGTGACACCCAATACAGCGAAGACTAAGTGTCAGAGCAAACCATTTACATAAATGACGTGTTTTTCGCAGACATGGCAGCCTGTGACATTTCCAAACACTGGACACATGGACAAAAAAGCACTACACTAACTTTGTGATTAATTTTAATAAATTCAAATGTAACCAACTGTGCTGTGGATTAGTTTGCTTGCCAGCAACTGAAAAAGAAAAAGTTCAATAACAAAAGATACAATCAAGTTAAATCGAAATGTGTCTTACTTTGAAGCAGCAACACATTTTTTGTGAATCATGAGTCATGAGTCTTAGACCTGCAAAGCCAGTGAATCTGCTGTCATCAGGGCCAGAGCTGAATTACTTGAGTCTCCGTCTTCCCCATATCTGGATGTCCAATAGTAATGTCTGCGTAAGCCATGAGATGCTTCTGCCAAGAAAACATGACCGTCCACCTCATAGGGAGAAACATCTGTGTGCTCCGCCAGCAGCCGCCCGCTTCTTATCACCCGAGAGAAAGCCTGATAATACATGCAGAGAGAACATCAAGACATTTTAATGACCTGTCGTATGCTATTTGATCATTTAGCGATTTGTGGAACCTCACCACACAAACTGGCTCCTCAAGTTTGTTCCCCCAGAAGTAAATGTGTGTGAGACAGGAATTGACTTCCATTGCCTCGTTGAAAGACATAAGACCTTGCTTTCCAATGTTGTTGCTGGTAACAGACAATCTAGGAGGGAAAAAACAAAGAGATAGACAAAGGATATAGTTTCATGTACAGACTCAAGATTTTAGACATTTAGAGCATTGATTTATAAAGTTTACAAAGTACACTAACGCTTTGAGTTTGCTATTTGGTAGCTTGATAACTTCACTTAGATACACAGCACCGTCGTCCTCAATGCGATTGGAAGAAAGATCTAGGATCTCCAAAGACGGATTATGTTTCAAAACTTCTGATAAGCATTTTGCTCCATCCCGTGTGATTCTGTTACTGTAAAAAAAATACAGAAATGATCATTTCTCTTATGACTATCCTATCCACCTTTTTCTTTAATGCGGAAGAAGTGAGCCTGTGGGTGAGCCTTCTGGTTTATTAGCCGCTATAGGGAAATAACGAGAATAATAACAGGAGTTAAGTTTGTTGCACTACAAAACAGTGTGTTCATAATTAAGATAACACATTCAAACAATATGATAAGACACACCAATTTGCAACATCAGCAAAACAAGCTGTTTTGATGTGAGACCAGCAGTCTGACCCATAAAGTTTATTGAGTTAAATCAGTTATTGAACTGAACTGAATCAACACTGAACATAAATCAACCAATTTAAGCTGAATAAGGATACTATTGTTTTTGCAGAGCTGCTTTGTGGAGCAGAATTTGACTCATATTTGATTAAGTCTGTGTCATTGGGTCTGTTATTTTCCTGTTTATTACTGTGAAGCTACTTTGAAACAATCTGTATTGTATAAAGTGCTATATAAATAAAGGTGACTTGACTATCCATTGTCTGTAATGCACAAAAGAACTGTCATATCTGAATTGCTCTGTGCCATACAATGATAGTGGAAAGCTGTGGTCACATTCCACTTTCATTGTATGAAAAAGCTGATATTCTGCTAAAGAAATCTTTGCTTTCCACAAAAAGGCAGATTTTCAAAAAACACAAGGGTTAAACAGTGTTTTCACGACACAACATCAATCGGCTATATTGGCAGCACTGAACATAAACAATGCCACTGAACCGAACAAAACTTGCATATTTTGCTGATTATTGTTACTGAAAATGGTCAGTTATTGCCATGTTTTGGGCTGTACTTATCAGTCAGAGAGTAAATATCATTTGGAGTAATAAAGTGCCAAAAGTTATAACAAATCAAGGAAAGGAGTACAAAAAGCTGTCTGAGGAACAAACAGTGTCTGTGGTTGGCCAAACTGAACCAGGATTTCCAAAATCTTGACAACATTTGTGTTTGTGCTTATCATTTCCAGTCAGGCAGTTATAATTTTAGGCTAATACTGTATTTCAATTTATTCTGCTTGTATGTATCTTTATCACCTATTAACTTTTGCTTGTCAATTTATTGCACCCTTTCCTGCTTAATAAGTCCTTCTCTATATGATTTAGCAGATTCCACACATTTTTTTCCATGGTTTAGAGAGCAAATATTAGCAGAACAACATATTCAGTAGTACATTAACCGTGCAATCCATGCTGTTGTTTACATCCGAGTATCGCTAATATGACCATGCATCCGGGTAACTGACCAAATCATGACGTAAGTCCAAACCCTCTATAGCAAAATTGTCTTTTTGTGTGCGTATGTGAACAATCCCTTTGGGATCATACATTAGACCTTTATGTTTGTGAGTGTATACCAGCGAAGATCCAAGTAGCGTAGAGAGATGTTTAACTTCAGTGCTTCGCACAGTCTTTCCACACCAGTGTCAGTCATGTCATGCTTTCCCAAATGCAGCTCCTTCAGTGTCTTATTCACCACCAGCATCTGTGCCATATGGATTATTGTTTCCTCCTGTAATTTAAAATTACTTTTAGCCATTAGAACAGACCAAATGAGTAGGCATATCAAAGCACAATTTTTCTGAAAACATACCTGAAGACTGAAAAGAAGAGGTCGGCTAAGATTAATAGCACGGATTCTTCTGTTGTTTTTTAGGACGATGGCAAATGCTATTACACTTTGTGTAGCCTAGTAAATAAACATAATACTTCAATTCAAATGCAAATTATCTTATTTTGTGGCTATATTTACGTTTAACTAACTTACCAGATCACAGTCTGAGATGTCGATTTCTTCTAAGGTAGTGTTGATCTGCAACATGGCAGCCAGATGCATGGCACCTTTGTTTCCAATCTTATTTCCTGTCATTCTGAGCATCTTCAGATTTTTGTTTTTCTGTAAAATTGACAGAAGGTACATGCTAAAATTGTGATACTGGCATTAATTTAACACCTATATTTAATATACAGATGAATTTTAACATTTGCTATAAATGTGAATTAGCCACACTTACGTGCAGACTTTTTGCTATCACTTCCGCACCATCGGCCTCAATGTTATTACACATCAGATCAAGAGACTGAAGCGACTCACTCTCCTGTTAAAATTACAATATTCCTTTAAAGTCTGACATGCTATAAAATGTTAGTTTGCTCAAAAATACAGTTGAGGTCAAAAGTTTACATACACCTTGCAGAATCTGCAAAATGTTAATAATTTTAGTAAATAAGAGGGAGCATACAAAATGCATGTTATTTTTTATTTAGTACTGACCTGAATAAGATATTTCACATGAAAGACATTTACATACAGTCCACAAGAGAAAATAATAGTTGAATTAAAAAAATGACCCTGTTCAAAAGTTTTTATTACTGTGTTGTTACCTGAAGGAAGTTGTTCATCAGTCCTTTGTTTGTCTTGAACAGTTAAACTGCCCACTGTTCTTCAGAAAAATCCTTCAGGTCTCAAAAATTCTTTGTTTTTTTCAGGATTTTTGTGTATTTGAATCCTTTCCAACAATGCCTATTATTTTAAGATCTATCTATTCACGCTGAGGGACTCATATGCAACTATTACAGAAGGTTCAAATGCTCACTGATGCTTCAGTAAGTGGTAAACTTTTGGAATTTGAAGATCAGGGTAAATTTAACTTATTTTGTCTTCCATCTGGAAACATGTAAGTCTCTTCTGTAGCTTCTGAAGGGCAGTACTAAATGAAAAAATATAATTTTTATCTTCATTCTGTTCAAAAGTTTACATCCCTGGCTCTTAATGCATTGTATGTTCTTCTGGAGCGAGCGTTTCAACATTCTGTAATAGTTTCATATTAGCCCCTCAGTTGTCAGTGTGAAAAGATGGATCTCAAAGTCATAGAGTCATTGTTGGAAAGGGTTCAAATATACAAAAATGCTGAAAAACCAAAAACATTGTGGAACCTGAAGGATTTTTCTGAAGAACAGCGGGCAGTTGAACTGTTCAGGACAAACAAGGGGGTCATGAACAACTACCGCTAAACAAACAAAAAAACAACACCACACAGCTGAGGATCATTCAGGTAACAACACAGTATTAGGAATCTATAACTTTTGTAAACTTTTAAACAGGGTCATTTTTATAAATTCAACTATCATTTTCTCTTGTGGACTATATGTAAACATATTTTATGTGAAATATTCAGGTTAGTACTAAATAAAAAATAATTTACATTTTGTATGATCCTTCTTATTTTGGTAAAATATTGAACATTTTGCAGATTCTGCAAGGTGTATGTAAACTTGTGACCTCAACTGTATTAACCTCATAATAAGTCTTTAGGAAGGCTCTGATGACATACCTGAATGAGATGTGCGACATAAACGGCTCCTTGATCTGTGATATTGTTGTATCTAAGGTCTACCCCTGCAATTTTCAGTTCATTACAAAATTATAATTTAAAAGTACTTGATGGTATAGGTTACAATGAACTTGTAAATATGTGCACTGGTTTATGATTTGCATGACCTAAAAGTGCTCTGGGTAGGACGAGTTAATATTCACCCTTTATAGTCGAAATTCCCACGAGTGTTTTTGACAAAACCACCATATCGTCATCTGTCAATCTGTCTCCATGCTTCAGGTGATCATTACCGGTTAGTTTAAGAGAGCCATCACTGAATTCAACAAAAACAACATGAATTCACAGTAAAGTAGAAACTGCTCATACTTTATACTATATTATATACTTTTTCAAACCAACCTACTAATGTTGTCTTCCAAGACTTCCAAAACACACATATTTGGAGGCTGCTGAACTTCAGCGCATATAGATAAATATCGATTCTGTAGGTCCTCCATGTTTGAAGCTTCAGTTTCTACGGTAACAGAGACGACGTTTCTATGCCAAAATAAAACGTGAACGCGCAATGGCGACATCTTCAGGTCGTCGACGGTTACCTTGAAGGAATGAATGAATGAATGTCTGTATAAGAAGATATATAGAAATGTGGTTGAGGAAAAAAACAATGTAAATCGATGAGAATAAGTGAACTATACTGAATCTTTCAGATTATTTTCTTTATGAACGTATTACACAAGTAGGCCTACTCAAAATATATGAATTATGGGCAACACTTTACAATAAGGTGTCATTTGGTAACATTAGTTCATGTATTAATTATCATGAACAAACAATGAACAATACATTTACTACACTATTTATTAATCTTTTAATGTAGATAGCACATGTACGTCTGCAAGATGTCTTTTAAAGAGCTCTTGATCTGGAAAGCATCTGCTGTGTACAAATGTCTAGCAGACATCTGTAAGATGTCAGTTTTACATACATTCTAAATCATAAACATCTTAAAGACATCTAATAGATGTCTATTTGACATCAGACAGGAAATGTCCAATAGTCGTATTGCAGATGAGCAAACTACGTCTTGCAGATGTAAAAGCAGACATCAAATAGACATCTCCGAGATGTATGTGCTATCAGGGTAGTTACTAAAAACAACGGTTGTTCGTTCATGTTAGTTCACAGTGCATGAATTAATGTCAACAAACGCTTGTGATTTTAATGCATTAGTAATTGCTGAGATTAACATTAACTAAAATAAATAAATGGTGTAAGCATTGTTCATTCTTACTTCATGTTAACTAATGTAGTTAACTAATACACCTTATTGTAGTGTGTTATTGAATTAGGTGTTATATACTAATATGTAAGATGTAGGGAAAAAAGACATTACTCACATTTAGGAAGAAGGGCATTGCAAGTAGTATTGGACCTATAATAATAATAATAAAAAAAACTAGCCCCCAGTAAATTATATGAATTTATATAAATAAAAAGTATTCACAAATACTATTTTGTAACGCTGAAATAAAAATCTATCAGAAATGCCCTGTGATCAAGATGTAAAAAAACAAACAATAGTAATGGGAAAAATAAATAATTTGTAGTGATTGTATTGTCATCAAAATGTTTTTATAAAAATGTACACATAAATATGAAGTAAAAACAAATCCAAAATAGAGAAATTTTTGTAAATGTAACACTTTTTTTTTTTTTTTTTTTAAATCAACATGAATAAAAAATACTTTTAATACATTCTTTAAAACTAGAATTAAAGTTTTATACACTACCAGTCAAACATTTTTGACCAGTATGATTTTTAATGTTTTAAAGAAGTCTCTTCTGCTCACCAGGCCTTCATTTCTTTCATCCAAAGTACAAAACAGTAAAACTTTGAGATATTTTTACGATTTAAAACAGCCATTTTCTATTTGAATATATTTTAAAATGTAATTTATTCCTGTGATTTCAAAGCTGAATGTATTAGCTCATTACTCCAGTCACATGATCCTTCAGAAATCATTCTAATTTTCTGCTCAAAAAACATGTATTATTATTATGCTAAATAGAAATCTCTTGTAACATTATACATCTCCTTATCAGCACTTCTGATCAATTTAAAGCATCCTTTCTAAATAAAATATTTCTATACTTTCTTCACCAAAAAAAAAAAGATACTGACTCCTAGCCTGTTACAAAAGCTTTTTATTTCAGATAAATGCTGATCTTTGGATCTTTATATTCAAAGAAAAAACGGTTTAAATATTGATATATATTGGTTGAATAAATGTTTCTTAAACAGCAAATCAGCATTTTCCAATGATTTCTGAAGGATCGTGTGACACTGAAGACTGGAGAAAAGATGCTAAAAATGTAGCTTTGATTACAGGAATAAATTACATTTTAAAATATATTCAAATAGAAAGCTATTATTTTAAATAGTAAAAATATTTCAAAATCTTCCTGTTTTTGTTGTATTTTGGATCAAATAAATGCAGGCTTGGTAAACAAATAAAAGCATTAAAAATCTTTAAAAGTCATCCTAGTGGACATAAACCTTCCCCTCGTTGACGAATTACCCTAAAATAGAAACTACAACAAGTAATACTGATGGATACTCAGGTAAACATGCCTGTGGTAATATGCATTGCTTAAAAATATATATCAACCACAACAAAAATTCAAGCGTGAGATGATTTATTATAAAAGTTGCCCAGTTTGTTAAAGGCTCCAAATCATTTCACATTATATATGAAATTGTTCAGAGACTGGGTCATATAACATTATAGATATTTACATGTCATACTTCTAAAAGACAAACGCATAGTTCAAAATATCAGAATGACCAAGTCAGTTGTAATGTAGAGCCGTACTGTCCTTTCAATTAAATAGAAAAGTTTTTTTTTTTTTTTTAAATGAACCAAAATGCACAGCTTTTTATATTACAGCTAAACGTAAGTTTGGCCTTCCCTTCATTTCAGAAAATACTTTATGCCTTTAATGAGCCTGATTCTGCTCTGAATGTGACATTACATTTACTTAAGAAAAAAAGCACAAGAGGAGAATGCCCCACGCATTCGCACGATAGCTTTGTATAACTGGTATCTGCTAAGAGCTCATCATTCAAGCGCTTAGAAAACAAGTTATCCGATGGGATGTTTATGACAGGTTGTGACTGATCCTACCCTCAGTCTTCACTCGATGGAGAAAATACACTTAAAATGAAAGTAAAAGCCTGTATTTTAATCAATGGTCTGAACGATGACAATCTGCGTGTGCTCCATTTCAGCGGTTCCTGGGATTTCGTACTGTTCCACAACATAGCTCACTTGCTCGCCTGATTCTCCGTGTTGGATGAGAACCGGTGCTTCGGACGATTCTGCATGCTGGAAGATCATGGAGGGCTCTGTTCCGTCTGCATGCTGTATGATCATCTGAGGCTCTGACTGCTGAATAATAAGTGAGGTTTCCGGGGGTAAAATTGGCAGCGGGGGTTCCATCTGAATTTCATGGTCTTGGGAATCGACAAGGGCAGAGCGCACACGTGCAATCAGGCCCTGGTGGTCGATGGGGATGTTAAGAGGACATTGCGTCGGGTCGGTTTTCACAGGAGCCTGCTCTTGGCCTGGAAGAGCTGAAAAGTATGTTTTAAAATAGATATTTAGATGGATGAATCGATAGATCAACTATGTTATAACATACAACTGGTCAATACTTTTTGTGGAAACTGTGGCAGATATCTTTGATGAATAGAAAGTTCAAAAGAACAGCATTTATTTAAAACAGATTTATTTTTAACAGAAGTATTTCTTACTTATTCCAAACTACTGAATGGTGGCGTATCATAAAGGTTTCCACAAAAATATTAAGCAGCACAGCTGTTATCAACATTGATAATAAGACATACTTTTGAGCAGCAAATGAGCATATTAAAATGATTTCTGTAGGATCATGTGACACCGAAGTCTGGAGTAATGATGCTGAAAATTCAGCTTTGATTAAAAAAAAAAAGAAAAAAAAAGTAAGATACAAAACAGTTCTTTTTAAATTGGAATAATATTTCACAATATTACTGTTTATACTGCATTTTTATTAAATAAATGCAGCCTTGGTGGACATAAGATTGATATTTCTTTTAAAAATTAAAATGTTACAAAAATTATGGGAAAAAAAGCCAGAATTGTAAGTTTGTATCATGTAATTCTGAGAAAAAAAGGCCAAATTGTGATAAAAATAAAAATAAAAATGCAAGTCTGTTTCCGCCACTGAATAAAAAAAAAAGGTAATTGCGCTTTTTTATTTTGCAAATCTAACTTTTTTCTCAGAATTGAGAGACATAAATGCACAGTTCTGACTTTTTTCTCAGTGTTGCGTGATATAAACTCGCAACTGCGAGAAATAAAATCGCAATTCTGAGAAATTTTTCTTAGAATTGCGAGTTTATATCCAATTCTGACTTAATAATCTCAAAACTGTGAGGAAAAAAAAAAGGCTGAACTGCAAGTTTATGCAAAATATAACGTTTATATTGCTTGATACAAAAAATGAAGTGAAGTTACAAACTCACTCCCAATTGTGAGTTATAAAGTCAGAACAGTGGGAAATAAATTTGCAATTGCAAAAATTATCAAGTGATTATAAAGTCAGAATGGTGAGATTTTAACTGGCAATTCTGAAAAAGTCTCAATTCTGAGAAATAAAGTCAATTGCAAGATACAAACTTATTTTCTCAGAAATTATATCTCACAATTCTGACTTTATAATCAATGCAAAACTGAGGAAAAAAGGTGGAGCTGCGGGTTTATGCGAGAGATAAACTAGATCGTATATAGATATTGTTTATATCTCTTGCATAAACTCACAGTTCTAACTTTTTTGCGAGATTTAAACAATTCTGAGAAATAAAGACAGAATTGTGAGATATAAACTTTCAGTTCTAATAACATATCAGTCTTTTTTCCTCCTCAGAACTGGAGTTTGTAACTTGCATTCGGAAGTTTATATCTCACAATTCAAAAAAAAAATACAATAAATAAAACTAGCAATTTTTACTATATTTTTTGCAATTGTGAGTTTCTCTCACAATCCTGACTTTATTCTTCAAAACGACAAAGTTTATATCTTTGCAATACTGACTTTTTTGTAATCAAGCAATTCTGTAAAAAATAGCTTGATACTATTCTATTCTAGTTTCTTCTCAGTGGTGGAAATGGGCTTCCATAAGTTTAATAATAAACAAAACAAACCAAAAAAACATTAAAATAACACACCGTTATGCTTCAAAATGCTGTGCTTCTTCAAGCTATATATGTCCGAAAACATGTTCCCACACAGGTTACACCTCACTTTTCTTGACCCTACAGGCAAAATGACAGACAAATACGTATTTCGATTTGGACTTGCAAGGTTTTCATTTTGAAAATGAACCACTTGCTTTCTTTGAGTAAATTTACCATTGTGGATGTCCATATGTTTTCGAAGTTCACCAGCGGTTAAGCAGGGTTTTCCACAATCCAAGCATATATATGGGGTTACACCTAAAATGGAAGGCAAAAAAATTATTTATTAAACACAGACTCCCTGTGGCATCAGTATGTTAGCAAATCACTACAGAAAATGTTGAAAGTGTTAATGAATGCATTACAAACTGACCGGTGTGTTTCCTGGTGTGAGCGATGAGAGAGCTGGACACAGCAAACGCCATGCCGCAGGTGTCACAGATGTAGGGTTTCTCCCCCGTGTGTCGCCGCTTGTGGTACATCAGAGTGCTGGCCTGTGTGAAGCGCTTTCCACATTCTCCACACTCATACGGTTTCTCACCACTGTGTTTCCTGAGAGCAAATGAGAAATAACAAGAAGTTAATGGAAATGTTTATTTATATCAACATTATGTCAACAAATATACTGATCGATACAAAAAATGATTTAGATTTTTAAGGGATAGTTCACCCCAAAATAAAACTTCTGTCAATAATTACTCACCCTCATGTCGTTCCAAACCAATAAGACCAATATGACCTTCGTTCATCTTCAGAACACAAATTAAGATATTTTTTATGAAATCTGAGAGCTTTCTGACCCTGCATAGACAGCGAAGACACGTTCAAGGTCCAGAAATCACTGTTGAATCACTGATGTCACATGGACTATTTTAACATATGTCCTTACTACCTTTCTGGACCTTGAATGTATCATTGCCGTCTGTGCGGGGTCAGAAACTCTCAGATTTCATCAAAAATATCTTAATTTGAGTTCTGAAGATAAATGAAGGTCTTGTGGTTTGAAATGATATGAGGATGAGTAATTATTTTATTTACTATCCCTTTAAGTGTGACTATCTCTAATTGTATGGAATTGTACAGCAAAGAGGAATAGTGAAGATTTTGGGAAACAGACTGGATTTGAATCAATGCCTTTCTAGGAGCACAGTCACATACATGTGTAATTTGATAATTTATTTCAAAATTTAATGAAATTCAATTGAAATATTGCTCATGAATTGCACTATACACACCTTATGTGAATTTTCAGATTGCTTGATGTGGCAAAAGCTGCTCCACAGAAATCACATTTATGTGGCTTTTCTTCTCCATGATGCATGCGGCAGTGATAGACCAGCTGACATTTCTGAGCAAAACGTGCATCACAGGATGTACAGTTAAAAGGCTTTTCACCTGAAAACAAAACAGAACATGCGTTACATAGTTAAAAGTTTGGCTTTTTTTTTTGTTTTGTTTTGTTTAATTAATGGATGCATTCATTTGATGAAAAGTGACAGGAAATACATAAATGACATCACAAAAAGATTTATATTTCAAATAAATGCTGCTTATGAAACATGTATCACAGTTTCCACAAAAATATTAAGCAGCACAATGGCTTTCAATATTGCTAATAATAAATGTTCAGCATATTTTAGAAAGATTTCTGATGGTTCATGTGACACTGAAGACTGGAGTAATGATGCTGAAAATTCAGCTTTGCCATCACAGGAATAAACTACATTTTACAATATATTATTATATGCGACCTTGGACCACAAAACTAGTCATAAGAGTCAGTTTTTTGATTTATCTGAAAGCTAAATAAATAGCTTTTATTGATGTAAGGTTTGTTAGAATAGGACAATATTTGGCCAACTATTTGAAAACCTGGAATCTGAGGGTGCAAAAAAATAAAGTTGTCCACATGAAATTCTTAGCAATGCATATTACTAATCAAAAATTAAGTTTTGATATATTAACAGTAAGAAATTTACAATATATCTTCATCGAACATGAATTTCCAGAGCAAGAATCTTGACAGAAAACATTCGTGTTTGTTCTTATCATTTCCAGTCAGGTAGGTAATATTAGGCTAATATCTTAATACTGCTCGTACATATATTTACCATCTATTAATTTTAGTTTATCAAAATATTGTGCCCTTTCCTGATTACCAAGTCCTTCTCTATATAGCAGCTTCCACATATTTTTCCGTGGTTTAGATATCATAAATTAGCAAAACAACGTATTCAGTAGTACATTAACCGTGCAATCCATGCTTTCATTTATATCCGAGTATCGCCCATATGGCCGCGCATCCGAGTAACTTACAAAACAGTCACATAAGTGCAAAGAGTCATACCTGTGTGTATGCGCATATGGGTCTTCAGCTGGTTGCCCTGTCTGAAGGATCGGGTACAGAGCTGGCACTGATAGGGTTTGAGGCCCTTGTGTATGCGCATGTGTCTGCGCAGGCTGCTCATCTCTGAGAACAGGTTCCCGCAGATGTTACAAATAGGCCTGTGTTTGTCCTGCAAGGGCTTCACTTCCTCTTCACCGGCCCAGTCCTCGTTGTCATTGCCAAATTCTTCATCCTCGTCATCGTCTTCTTCCTCATTACTAGCTTGGCTTTCTTTCAGCTTTCGACTCAAGCTCCGTTTTCTGTTGCTGGTGCGAACCTTCTTCGCAGGATTTGACTCTGAATCTTCAGTAGTTTGAGATGAGCCTTCTTCGGCGCGATTCTCCGCTTCCTGGTTTGTTTCTCCACTCGCTTCTTCTCCACTGTTCTCTGTTGGATTTGAAGATTCAGGTTTGGATCGAGGTCTTCCTCTTTTACGGCCGGTCCCTTCGTTCTCTTTCGTCTTTGCAGGCTCTGAGCCGTCTTCTGTGTTTGTAGTTGCGTTTTCAGTGTTCGTAGTTTGGTTCTCTGTGGCTGACGGCTTCGTCCTTGGTCTTCCTCTTCCTCGTTTTAAAGGACTCTCATCTGGGTTTTCCAAATCAGTCTTTACCTGACCGTCATCTTCCTCACCAGCATTTAAAGAATCTTCATCAACAAGCTCTGTTTCTTGGGCATCTCCTTGTTCATCTTCTCGGTTGTCTCCTTCTCCACCTGATGACAGGGGTCTAATTGGTGGATGTTCTTTTTTTGCTACAGATTCTTCAGCATTTCCAGAATCATCTCTGTCAGTGGACAGTGGTCTAACTCGTGGACGACCTCTTGGTCTTCCGCTTCCTCTCCCAACAGAGCTGCTATTTGGACTCATAGTTTGCTGCACCAGAGATTGCTCAGTTGAATCAGAAGTCAGCGGCCTCACCCGTGGACGACCTCTCGGTCTCCCCCGACCTCTTCCTCTGCCTCTGTGAGCTGTGATGGTCTCGATCTCAACCTCATCCTCATACAGCCTAGTTCTTGGTTTCCTCCCTCTCTTGCTGCCGCTTCTCTGTGGCGTCTGTTCGCTGGACGACTGGGCTTCGTCCATAGAGGCGGGATCATCCTGTAACCCATCTTCTTTGTTTTCCTTTAACCGTTCTCGCTCTTCCACCTCTGCGATTGGCTCTAGAGGTTCGTAGTCGTCTGGGCTCAGTGGGGAACGTGGATCTTCGTACTCCGCTTGTCTTGTGGGCGAGACACCAATTTTTATATCATCTTGAGTTAGTGTACAACGAGCCACAACCTCGGGCATCCCAAGATAAGATGCAGCTTTCTGAACACTTTCAATTTCTTCTCTGTGGAAAACAAAGCATGGAAATTTAAAATGTATATTTATAACTATATTAACTATATAAGTATATATTAGCTTTAATTAATAAAGGTAAAAAAGGTAAAGCTTTAGCCAAAATAAAATTTAGCAGATTAAATAGATCAAAGTACAGTGAAAATAATAAATAGTTTATGGTTGAGTTAAACTAAAAATTTATATTCACTACTGAAAAATAAATTTAAGTCATGGAAATTTTTATATTTATGGGTATATTCATTTTTAATATATACACTACCAGTCAAAAGTTTTTTGGTCTCTTCTGTTCAACAAACCTGCATTTTTTTCATTTAAAATACAGCAAAAGCAGTAATACTGTGAAATATTTTTACTATTTAAAATAACTGCTTTCTATTTGAATAGATTTAAAAATTGAATTATTCAATTAATTATGTAAATTATTTCTGTGATCAAAGCTAAATTTTCAGCATGATTACTCCAGTTTTTAGTGTCACATGATCCTTCAGGAATCATACTAATATGTTGATTTGCTGTTCAAGAAAGATTTATTATTATTATTATTATGAAGAATATTTAAAACAGTTAAGTACATTTTTACAGGATTCTGTAATGAACAGAAAGATCAAAAAGATCAGCATTTATCTGAAATAAAAAGCTTTTGTAACATTTTACAGTATACCATTCAGAAGCTTGGAGTCAGGGTGGTATTATAGAAATTAATATTAAATTAATACTTTTATATAGCAAGGATGCCTTACATTGATCATAAGTGATGATAAACTCATTTATAATGTTAAAAAAGATTTCTATTTTAGATAAATGCTGTTTTCTATTCATCAAAGAAACCTGAAAAAATTCTACTCTGCTGTTTTCAACAGAATAATAAATATTTTTGAGCAGCAAATCAGAATATTAGAATGATTGATTTTTGGAGGATCATGTTACTGGAGTAATGATGCTGAAATTCAACTTTGAAATCACAGGAACAAATTACATTTTAAAATATAATTAAATAGAAAACAGTTGTTTTAAATAGTAAAAATATTTCACAATTTTACAGTTTTTCCTGTACCTTGGATCAAATAAATGCTGGTTTGGTGAGCAGAAAAGACTTCTTTAAAAAAACATTACAAATCTTACTGTTCAAAAACTTTTGACTGGTAGTGCGTTTTAAAATGACTTTAAAATCCATATTTATTAATGAAATTTCCAATTAATTTATTTACATTCATTTACATAAATTATCAAAATACTAAAACTATACAATTCAACAAATATTTTCAGGTTTTATGACTATAGGACCAGTACTTAAAAATATAGAAAACAATACATACAGATAACAATAATCAACTCACCTGTCCATACTCAAGTCCCCGGTGTAAATGTAAGTCAGTAGTTTTTCAAACACAGGCCCGCTCACCAGCTCTGGATCCAAAGTTATGGTGGCATTCTCCTTTCCGGCATCAATAGACTGCGTGGAGAAATACTCGCTAAAGGCTGCCAGAACATTGTGGTGTGCATTATATTGAGACTGTCCTATTGCTACTGTGCAGTCACACAGAAAGCTTCTCTCACGTTGCCTCTTCAGCTGCTCCAGAAGAAACTCACTGTGAGTGATATGTGGCATGACGTGGAAGAGGAGCAACCTGCAATGAACATCAAGAAAATCTTAGAACATCAGCCATTAATGAACATCTTTTTTAAAAAAAAAATGCATTGCATTCTCATTCCACGTAATAAAAGTGGTGAGTTCTATTAATAAGGTTTGGAACACCATAATGGTGTATAATGACTAAATCATTTCAATTTTGATTGAACTTGACCTGTAATGAGCTTACTTTACATGCAATCATTTTATAAGCAATAAACAAAATAACACAAATAATTCACTCACCGCACGTAAATTTATAATGGTATAAACCACACCCAAAAACCTGTTTAAATGAAACAGACATGCATTTAAAAATAAATAACTTGTGCACATATAAATGAACCAATAACTCAATATAAAATCAGCGATCAGTTAAGGAAAATAAAAGTTCCCGCCCATTACTCAAAAGTTGGCTGCAATAACGAGCTTGCTGACAAACTATCACCGTTAAAGGCCACTCAAAATATTATAAAGCACCCAATAATTCTAGTCGTAAATATGCACTAAAATAAGCTAGATGCATTGTTTTCTAAATGCCTGTAGAGAGGAATGTTTATAATTTTGACGTGCAAAAACAAAGGGCTCTTATTTCGAAAATGCTCGATCCGGTAGAGCGCGTACAGCTGCCATTCACAGGTTCGGTCCGTATATTACAAACACAACACCGAGTCGTGCAATAATTATTTAAATTACGTGATTAATAAATATACAGTTAAATTCGAATTTTAATAAGAATTCAGGTCTCACGTTATTTCGACAGTAGATTAAAATCTCTTTGCTTTGACGGCCATTTTCGAGGTCTTCAAGGGGATTTGGTCGGTGACGTCATATCCTCCCTTCTGAATTCTTTCCGGTGTTCGAACCAAAATGACGGCTGTAGCCATTAGGTGGAGCCAAACACATAAACCAGCGCATGACACAAATTACCACAAAGTGCTGCATTCAAGTACCAGAGTGAAAACATTACCGTGCTTATAGGAATGTGTACTTTTGAAACTATTTGTAGCTACTTTTATCCAATTACAACGCAAAAGTCATACTTAAAAGATTTCACTTCATAATAGCACCCCACAATTGTAATAATAGCACAAAAATTGTAATTCATTGTCATTAATTTCTCACCCTCATGTCGAGACCTTCGTTCATCTTCAAAAAACTATTTTTGATGAAATCTGAGAGCTTTATGAACCTGCATAGACAGCAATGTAACTAAAATGTTTCCAGTCCCAGAAACGTAATAAGTACGTGCATATATTAAAATAGTCCAGGTGACATCAGCAGTTCAACAATAATACTTTTATTTAAAAAAAAAAAACTTTTCTTTTTGTAAAAAAAAAAAAAAAAAAAAAAAAACACATTAACTTGCTCTATTCTTTTTCTATTGTGTTTTCTTTTTATTTACTATATAATAATAAAAAAAAACTTGCTATGTATACAGCACTAAGCTAATCTGAGTCATAGCACTTGTCAAAGCATTACTCTTTTGTTGATTTGGATTGCCTCCATTGTCTTCATTTGTGAGTCGCTTTGGATAAAAGCGTCTACTAAATAACTAAATGTAAATGTACTTTTTGGGCATGAAAAAAACTAAAATAATAACTTTATTCATGTGTGGTTGTGGTACTCTAAATAACGGTGACAGCCGGTGAATCGGGAAATAAGATTTGTTGAATACAGTTGCTATTTTTGTTTTCTTTGTGCACTTACGTCACAATTTCAGATACACTGCCATATTGGCGATACTCGGATGTAAACCATAGCATGGATTGCAATGTACTACTAGATACATTGTTCTGTTAATTTATACTGTCTAAACGATGTAAATGTGTGGAAGCTGTTAAATCATATAGAAAAGCACTTCATAAGCAGGAAATGGCGCAATATTTTGAAAAAAATTAAGTTAATAGGTGGCAAGATACATACGTGCAGTATTATTTTAAATATTAGCCTAATATTTTACTGACCAGACTGGAAATAAGAACAAACACAAATGTTGTCAAGATTCTTGCTCTGGAAATCCTGGTACAGTTTTGCCAACAACCTTTTGTTCCTCAGACAGTTTTTTGCACTTTTCTCCTTGATTTGCTATAACTTTTGGCAGTCTATTGTACTCCAAATATTTTTCCAACCGACCGATTAGTACAGCCCAAAACATGACAATAATTCCCAATTTCAGCAAAAATAGTTAGCAAAATATACAAGTTTCGTTCTGTTCAGTGGTATTGTTTGCATTCAGTGCCACTAATATGTTGGATTGATGAAGTGTTGTGAAAACACTCTATAGCACTGTCTATTTCATAAAAAATATCTTAATTTGTGTTCCGAAAATGAACACAGGTCTTACAGGTTTCGAACAACATGAGTGTGAGTATCATAGGCCGGAACCACGAGGAACGTGTCTTGTAAACGTGAATTAACCAGGAGTGGTAGACCTTTTGACATCAGCAATGTGACCGTTAACCAAAATGGGTGGTGAACTAAGGTATATACATTTAATTATACTTAATAATCAAACTTACATAACCTAAAAGGTTACTCAAAGGTCATTTGTTTACTGGACTCAAGAATGACATCATTTAGTGTCTGGCTGCAGCCTGTGGGACAGTCTGAGCTTCAGTTTTATGAATAAAATCTGCTGAAAATATTCTTCATGTGACAAGAACATTATGATACAAAAGAACTGGGCAAGTGGATAGGGACAAATAAAGGGATACAATCTAACAGCACACACCTTGTCATTGCAGTACTGCTCCCATGATATCTATTTACATAATCAGCTGCTTCTTGTTACAAAACAATCTCAGTCTGTTATAAGCGTCTCCTCCTCTCTTGTCAGCACACGGTTACTGGAGCAGCACACACGCAACACACCTCAGCTCTGCGCTTAACAACAGGTTCATCTGGAACAGGTATCGATTTACTTTACATTGTTATTAAGTTTGTGATATTTAATCATAATTCTATCAATTATCATTTTCTGTGTATACTTGTATTGTGTATTTTATGTATTGTGTTAGGTGTAAAATTTTGGTTTAAAAAAAATACCGCCTTAAAAAACTGGAAGGAAAAAAAGCAGATAAATTCTACTAAACACTAATGATTTTATCCAGCAAACTGGATTTTATATGATTTCATTATTTAACAAATGTGTCCCTGGACTACAAAATCAGTCATAAGAGTCAGTTTTTTTAAACTGAGATTTGTACATCATATGAAAGTCCAATGATGTATAGTTTAATATTTGAAAATCTGGAATCTGAGGGTGCAAAAAATTTAAATATTGAGAAAATCACCTTTAAATTTGTCCAAATGTCTTAGCAATGCATGTTACTAATCAAAAATTAAGTTTTGATATATTTATAGTAGGAAATTTACAAAATATCTTCATGGAACATGATCTTTACTTAATATCCTAATGATTTTTGGCACAAAAGATAAATCGATAATTTTGACCCATACAATGTATTTTTGGCTATTGCTACCAATATACCAGGGTCACAAATGTATTACAGTTTCCAAAGATTATAATTGTAATGTTATTAATTTATTAAATGTTCTTATTTAGTTTAGTTCTTATTTAGTAATTAAAATAACATATATATAACATCACGTTTCATAACATAAATAGCGTGCACGTGTACACCAGTGATTTTTAGTGATCATATGTTAACAGGTTTAACAGGTCTGACAGGATGAGATCAACAATAAATCCTGGCATTCAAAACCTCACATTTTATGCTCTACGTGAATCTAGTGGCCTTTCACACAGAGGGAGATGTGATACATAGCACAGCCGAATTAAAAAACATGATTTAAAAAGTCTCCAGAACTTTTTTTAAGTTGACACGCCATTAAAAATAAAGAAGACCCCGGGGAAAAACATATCTTTAAAAGTCATAGTAGCACAGTGGAATGTAAAAGAATAGGCCCTACTTTTTTTTGTAAGTTGAGTGTCTCCACACAGTAAAAAACAGAATGCCAGATTCATTCGATGTGAACAAATATCCATATAACAAACATGTTTACAAATATCCATGTACTGTGACATATTGCCAAGATGACATTAAAATGACTAACGCATCTTGAGCTCATGACGCAAATTTCTCTCACAGCTGAGACTGCAGCTCTTGACAGGATGAAGGCCGTGATTGTGTTGCTCGTACCTCTTTTGCTTCCCTTGGTCTCTGCTCAGACGTTTCGTTGGGGCCCCTGCCCAACACCAATGGTCCAGCCAAACTTTGAATTAGACAAGGTATGTAAATATATACAATCTTAAATCTCAAAATTGTCAATATTTACTAAATACAAATGCTCTTATAGTGTACAAAGCACTTATATGAGCTTTACCTTTCACTCCAAGTATCTTGGAAAGTGGTATGAGATCGAAAAGCTCCCTGCATCCTTTGAGAAAGGCAAGTGCATTGAGGCAAACTACGCACTAAGACCTGACAAAACCGTCCAAGTTCTCAATGTTCAGACATAGTGAGTAATCAAATCTTCTGACTTTTAAATTTAACTTGTGCTTTGTCACCATTGATTTTCATAACTAAATTGTGTTTATATAAAACAGCAAAGGAAAAATTAGAACCGCAGAGGGCACAGCAATCATTCAGGATCCGAAGGAGCCAGCAAAGCTTGGAGTCAGTTTCTCCTACTGTAAGTTCATGAATGTGGTCTGTGTGTGTTCAAAAAACACATTTCTAGAACACTGTAGAATCCTTTCGCTCTAGAACACTGTAGAATCCTCTGAATGAGAATACGAATCCACTCTCTGACAGCAGGTGGTGCTTTTGGAACAGCAGCGATACAGTGTTTTCATACTACATTAATATGCATTATGAGACGTAAAGAAAATATATCTAAACTTTTCTAAACTTTTCCCTTCAGTCATACATTCATATAAATCCTCAATTCAGGATTTAGGATTTTCTTCCAATATTTAGTTATTTGCCCAGTTAAATAATTGTGTGTTATTAATAATTCTAAAAGCTAAACATTAGTCAAACGTGTGTGCAGGGATCTCCACTTAATACAATACATTGTCTATATTGCTTATTGCTTGCACTTTTGTACCGAGATGCCTTTTTTTTTTATTATTCATATGACGTGTGTTCAAACCGGTTTGCTGTTTGAACTGGTATTATCACCCAGCACCAACCACCTTTTTCTTCCTGTAAGAACGGGGTCGCCATTTGTAAATTTTATGGGTCTGGCTTCCCGTCTCACCCGCGTCCAGCTATTTTTATCTGTACAAAACAGCTTGTTTTGCTGCTTGATATTGCAGATTGATGTCTTGCCATGTTATTTTAATGTATTATCTTAAATATGAACACAGTGGTTTGTAGTACAAACAGTTTTATAGTTTACTGCATGTTGTTGTTCTTCTCATTATTTCCGTATTGCGGATAATGAACCGAAAATCTCACTCATATACAGTGTTGGGGAAATTACTTTTAAAAGTAATGCCTTACAATATTGCGTTACTCCCTAAAAAAGTAACTCAATTTCGCTACTTAGTTACTTCTTATGGAAAGTAATGCGCTACAGTACTTTTGCATTACTTTTGTGTTACTTTTTAAATCTGGGCAGGGCTTGTTTGTTTTTAATATAAAAAGATTGATTCTTAGCAAATGTAAAAGCCCTTTCACACCAAAATGAAATTAGGTGGATAAGGCTAAGGCTAAAGGAAAATTAAGTTCTTGTCGGTACAGTAAATCTAAAGGAAAAGAAAGTTCAACACTCTTCAGCAAAGAGAAAAAAAAGCACAAATGTTAGTTAATCTAAAGTAAATTTAGCTTATTATTACAATGCAAAAAATGGTTTTCTTATTTAGATGTTGTGTCTTGTTTCTAGCCAAAATCTCTAATAATTGTTAAATCAAGAAGGATTTTCTAGAGAAGTAAAAATTATTGGTGTTTTTGCTTGAAACAAGCAAAATAATCTCCCAACAGGGTAAGCAAAATGATCTTGTTTTGAAATAAGATTTTTTTTGCTTACCCCATTGGCAGATTATTTTGCTTGTTCTAAGCAAAAACTCACTTAATTTTGACTTGTTTTATTTCTGAAAACAAGAAAATAATGATTTACTTGTCTAGAAAATGTAAGATTTTTTTTTGGCTGTAAACAAGACAAAAAACCTAAGTAAGAAAAGTATTTTTGCAGTGTACGGTTGTATTAGATCAACAAAGTTCAGCAGCAAAGACATTGGTTCATAAAATGGGATTAAATACATAAAGGAAACAAAAAGTAACTCAGATATTTTCTTGTAAATGAAAAAGTAATGTGTTACTTTACTAGTTACCTGAAAAAAGTAATATTATTGCGTAACTTGCGTTACTTGTAATGAGTTACCCCCAACACTGCTCATACACTTACTTCTGCTTTGAAGTTCTTTTGTTAATTCACCATCTGCTTCTTTTTTTTCTATGCAGTTACTCCCTATGCCCCATACTGGGTCCTGTCTACTGACTACAACAGCATTTCGCTTGTTTATTCGTGCACTGATGTTCTCCGGCTCTTCCATGTGGACTATGCCTGGATCCTGTCACGCTCACGCATTCTGCCCGCAGAGGCCATCTACCATGCCAAAGAGATATTTTCACGTGACAACGTCGATGTGAGCAAAATGATTCCCACAGATCAGCAAGGATGCGATGGTACTTTGTAAACAGTGAAGACTGAAATATATATTTTTGGTTTAGAAAAATGCCTTCACTATCACTATTATGGGTTTGAATTATTATTATGAAACTACTCCTGTTGCATATAGCCTAATGTGTATATGTATTTTGAAAACATAATAAATAAAATGCATTACTCTTTGCTAATGGAGTTCTGTGTCATGTCATACCTGAGAATTGTTTTATGAATACAGTTGAGGTCAAAAGTTTACCAAATGCATGTTATTTTTATTTAGTACTGACCTGAATAAGATATTTCACATAAAATATATTTACATACAATCCACAAGAGAAAATAATAGTTACATTTAGTTGTTCATGAGTCCCTTGTTTGTCCTGAACAATTAAACTGCCCACTGTTCTTCAGAAAAATCTTTCAGATCCCTCAAATTATTTGGTTTTTCAGCATTTTTGTGTATATGAACCCTTTCCAACAATGACTGTATGATGTTGAGAGCCATCTTTTCCCACTGAAGACAACTGAGGGACTCATACGCAACTTTTACAGAAGGTTCAAACGCTCACTGATGTTCCAGAAGGAAAAACAATGCATTAAAAGCCAGGGATGTAAACTTCTGAACAGAATGAAGATGTGTGCATTTTTCTTATTTTGCCTAAATATCATATTTTTTCATTTGGTACTGCCCTTAAGAAGCATGATGCATTGATTCAATGATGCAGATCTAGTTTGGGAGGGGACAAAAATTTCCTGTACTTGGGGTTCAGTCTGTGCAGAACCTGTGACACACAAAATCTTTCTAGCTCTCAGACCTGGACGGATCGTTTCTGCAATCACTGCTGCAAAGAGGTAATGTTGTACATTTCCAAAACAATTAGCAATATACATAACTTGTTATGTGACTCAATTATGAAAACCAAGTTATGAAGGATGCATGAACATAGTATAGCAAACCATTTAGTTGCTTATTCAAGCTTTTTTATACTTGCCTTACATTTTAATTTGTAAATTTTTTTCTTTTTTTCTCCAGGGAATGATGAAGTGGAGTATTGTTTTGGGAGTTTTCCTCCTATGTTTTCTTGCTAATAATCTCAGTGGTAAGCAATGTATATTACTCATTACTATACTTTGGATATTTTCTTAAAAAAAAACTGTACTTCAAGAATATGAAAATTGCTGTATTTTATGGTAAATATTTCTGTATTATAGGACAAAAGAGGTTAATGCTTGTTATAAAATGTAAACAGTGAATACCAAATGTTAATATTGCAAACATTGAAGACTTGAGCTGTTCATCAGGACAAGTATGCACATATAGAAATAATATTTGTGGAGGAAACTCACACGTTTCTTGAATCCCTCGGGAGATCCTCAGTTCTCATGCATGAATCAGCTCTTTGTAAGTGAGGATTTCAGGTTTCATTCACTCTTCCTCTACTCTCTCCTTCCACAGGTGCCAGATTCATTCCTGAAGGGGGTAAACAGACTATTTACCATTTTGTTTACACACCTTTAGTTAGTGTATATTAATAGTAGCATTGCAAAATCCTAAATATGCAATGCGCCTTTCAGCTGAACAAATAATTGAACTCTTGTTGGTGGTTTTATAATTATATTCACTAACTGTATTGTTATGTTCGCCTGAAGACACAAAGAGGCACATTTAGACATAACTTCTGCAGTTACACATCAGGAATTCTGGAATGCAAGAACGCAGCAGGAAAACAAAAGCTCTGTTTTTCTCTCTCAAACGTAGTGCCCTATGAACAGCCCCCGGCTGTGCCCTACTGGTCTTATTCCACCTCAGATTTCTGGAACTACGTGGAATACTTCCGCAACATTGGGGCCTATGACCGGATCAATGAAATGGCCAGAACATTCTTCGCCCATCAGCATCTGGGAGACACGCTGGGTTACGAAGTGGCAGATCAACATGAACACTAGGACATCATTAGTTCATTACTCATCATTTAGTTTGTGTCATTAGAAACTAATGATCATATTTAAATATAACTAAACAGCATTTATAATCTTATAATAAAGAATCTTGTGCTATATTGTGCCAAGTGTAGCCTATTACTACTAATAAAAAGGCATATAGGAATTACAGTGAATGTTTCATTGTAGTGTACTGTTTCATTAACAGCTTCATGATTGTAGGTATTACACGATTATTGCAGTTGCAAATAAAGGAAATGTAAGAAATAAAACAATAAAGTGTCATCCTGATGATTACTGCAATAAACCGTAAGGACCAGTTCGCCAACCGAGCCAGTGGGACCCGTTTTCCACCCGGTTACATTTTGACGTAACACCACTTTTTGGCCTGGTGCAATTCCGCGAATCAATTCCTTCGAACAGTTCACTTAAAAGAACCGGCTCATAGCGGCTTACGACATCACGTCGCCCTGGCGACTGGAGTGGCGTATTTGAGGCTTTAAACATTCAAACAAACCCATGTTTAATACGGGTTTTTTATTATTATTATTATTAGGTAATTAATATAGTTGTTTCACGTGTAGTTGCAGCCATGATTTTGCTGATTTCAAGTCTCTCATTTTGAAATACAAGAAATACATTTTGCATTCATTTACGTTTCGGATGAACACCTGAATATGTTTGATTTATATTTCTGCTATTCGGCTATTAAATTAATAAAGCGCGTACTTTAAACTGAGTTTTGAAGCGGGTTCTTTTAAAAAATTCGACTCAAATGAACAATTCATTTACGAATCGGACATCGCGAATCGAAATAACACCGGAAAGAGAGGAAAGCGCTGAAGTGTTTGTTTTGGTGAATGTGAGAGTGAGCTGAAAATACTTAATTTTAACATTTGTTTGTCGCTGACTTTCAAGTACTTACGCTGAAGTTATGAAGCCAGCAGTTGATGAAATGTTTCCTGAAGGAGCTGGTCCGTATGTGGACCTGGATGAGGTTGGTGTTTACACGTTTCTGTACAATGGTCTGTGATGATAAGCCATTTAATAACGTGTATCTTTAAGTTTACATACACTTAAAATATAATTTATATGTAAACAAACAGATAAATGTATTATTTCAAGTAAAACTTTATAAACCACAACATATAGTAACACTGTAGCTATTAATATTTCTTCTACACAATGAAAAGCCAATTTTCTCATACAGATTAGTGTTTATTTATTGAGTGTTTTGTGAATGTTTATGGCGTATGCATGATGTTGATCGTCTAAAGGAATGAGTAGCTGTCTGGACAAGACTGTTGTAATGGTACTGTAGTAATGCTGTAGTGCTGTGTGTTGACAGGCAGGGGGCAGCACTGGACTGCTGATGGATCTGGCCGCCAATGAGAAGGCAGTACATTCAGACTTTTTCAATGGTGAGATTCACAAGCGAAGTTAATTTGATACAGTACAGTACGTTGATCAGTTACGTTTCTTGACCTTTCCAATGGTTTGTCATTACTAGAGTTTTTTGTTTAAAAATAAAATTATTTTAAGGAAAATTCCTAGCAAATTTCAATGACTTTTAGAAAAATGTTGTCAGTTTCAATTTTTAAATTCTGTGTTGAAATTATGCAATAATTAGGAATAAATTATAACTGGAATGATTAATATTTTTATGTTTGTAAAATAAGTCTTTTTACTGACCAATTAATTTGGCTGCATTCAAAAATACAGTAAAACCAGTAATATTATTCCTATTTTAAACAGCCTTTTAAAAACAATATTTTAAAATGTAATTCATTCCAGTGATGCAAAGCTGAATTTTCAGCATCATTACTCCAGTCTTCAGTGTCACATGATCCTTTAGAAATTGTTCCTATATGCCGATTTGCTGCTCAACAATTATTTGTTAATATTATCAATATTGAAAATAGTTGAAGCATCCAGTTCAGCAGCTGAAATCCGCCTCATATTTTTGTGGAAACTGTCACACATTTTTAAATATTATTTGATGTATAGAAAGTAAAAAAAAAAGTATTATTTGAAATAAAAATATTTTGTACTTGATAAATGTCTTTACTGTCACTTTTGACCAATTTAATGCATTTTTGCTTAATAAAAGTATTGATTTCTTTTTTTTTCCATACCTGGAAAAAATTTACCCCACAACTGCTTTCAAAGATATAAAATCTGCCATAGAGAATGCAATCCCAGTGCATCACCTGACAGTTCAGCTGTAAAAACTAAAATAAATAAATATTCATGCCAGACACAAAACAAACAAACAAACAAACAAAAAACTCTAAAATAATAATAAAAAACTATTAATTTGTTAAATTAAAGTAAAATTAAAAGTAAAATAAAATAAAACAATACTAGACACAGCTGTAAAAAAAAAAAACTAAAACTGAAAAAATAAATAAATAAACTTAATTTCATAAAAAAAGCCCATAAATAACTTAAATTAAATTAAACATAAATATTTTAGTTAGATCAAATAAAACAGACTAAATTTAAAAAGTAATAAATTAAATGAAAAAAAAACTAAATTCACAAAAAAAAACAAATAAAAACAAACTAAATGATAAAATAAATAAATAAAAAATAATAAAAAACAATTATGCTATATATCAGAAACTGTAATAAATAAATAAATACATAAACAGATTAATAAGCAAACAAAACTAAAAAAAAGTAATACAAATGCATTAAAACACACTAAATTTTAAATAAAACAATGTAAAACAAAAATCAAATTAAAATGCACTAAAACTTCAATTAACCAAAATATGCTTGTTCACTACATGCAAAATGTTTCTTTCAGCCAAAAAATTATTTTTGAGGTACCTATAGATTTATTTTTCAAGAATTCATAAATGTGTTACTTGAATGGAAATGTATCATGGTTTCCACAAAAATACAAAGCAGCACAACTATTTTCAACATTAATAATAATAAACGCTTCCCGAGCATGAAATCAGCACATTAGAATGATTTCTGAAGAATTATGTGACACTGTAACGAATAATGATACTGAAAATTCAACTTTGCCATCACAGAAATAAATTACATTTTAAAACATGCTCAAATAGAAAACAATTCTTTTACATAGTAAAAACATTTTACAATGTTACGGTTTTTACAGTATTTTTGATCAAATAAATGCAGCCTTGGTGAGCCAGAGACTTAAAAACATAAAAAATCGTAATTATTACAATCTATTGACTATTAATATGTGTATATGCCAAATTTTATTAAAAAAGATTTTTTCCATGAAGTTGCTATTTTCATTTGTTTGCTTCGCAACGGAATATTCCAAAGTGCTTTAGCATGCAGACTCTACAATTTTCTTTACATTTTTCCACCTCCTATACGTAGTGATAGTAAAGCTAGTTTGAGCTTGGCACAGGATGACCTAAAAACAGGCAGTTAAAGAGTAAAGAAGGTTTGAAGCTGAGCCCATGTAAAGCACTTTATTGGGCTTCATTAGCTCCAGCGCAGCAGGTCTTCCCTCTTTAGAGGCTCTGTATCCATCTGCAGCGCTTGAAGTAGCTGAACACGTGTCACAAAGGCGGTTTTATCAGGGGGCCCTTTTGAAAAGTTTACGGAAAATAACCCAGAGACTTAAGAGCTCATACCCTTGTTTTACTAAGAACATGTCATAGATTTGTGCAAATTTGACATATTCTAGTTTCCATATTCCTTTTCTCTACAGATTTTGAGGATCTATTTGATGACGATGATATTCAGTGATGAAGAGGACGAATAGGATTTCCCCATTGTGTAAAATGTTGTACATTTAAGTGTTTTCTTTCTTCACTTTAAGAGTGATGTTGCATTGTTAACTCTGTTCAATAATAAACTTTTGTGCAATACAAAGTCTTCCTTTTTCCAGATGTTTCCACAGACATTCCGAGTCAAAAGTTAAAATTATTATAAACGTTTTCTCCCTAGGCTGAAATCTGTTTCTAGCCCTGATTGTAGGTTTTTGCACATTCCTGAACACCTGTAAGGCTGCATAATTACATGTGCGATCCACTGTTAACATAAAGCACAGATGTTTTACGCTCTGGAATTGACATCAAAATATTTTTCCTCCCAGATATATTTGAACAGACATCATAATCTGTTATCATTCAGAGAGTGTCGGATAATTAAAAGACATGCATTAATTCCTAAACTGTATTGCTGCATCACAAACAGGGTTTTAATTGTGAATGATCACTTGTAATGCTATTCCGCGCAGTTAATTGGGGGATGATGGATTGAGCTGGTGCTTGGCAGATGTGCGTATGATAAAAATTCCCCATAAGGGTTTTGCCCTGTTTGCTGCAGTTGATGGTCTAGTGCCTTTAGTCTGTGATGCAATAGTCAGTAGATTTGTTTAATCTGTTGTTCTGTTAGCTGAAGGTAACCATGACCGTCACTTGAATTTACAGGGTCCGGACAAAACTTTTATGGGCACGTCCTCCCCCATTTACTCAGCAATGTAAAGACACATATGGTACATTCCCAGCTGCTGATGGCAATGCTGAAGTTGTGATATTATATAGACTTAAAGGTAACCTACAAGCATACAGTTGAAGTCAAAAGTTTACATACACCTTGCAAAATCTGTAAAAGGTAAATTATTTTAGCAAAATAAGAGGGATCATACAAAATGCTTGTTATTTTTTTATTAAGTACTGACCTGAAAAAGGTATTTCACATGAAAGATGTTTGCATATAGTGCACAAGAGAAAATAATAGCTGAATTCATAAAAATTACCTTGTTCAAAAGTTTTCATATTCAGATTCTTAATTCTGTATACCTAAAGGACCCACAGCTGTTTTTTTTTTCTTTTTTTAATTTAGTGATAGTTGTTTGTCCTGAACAGTTACCCGCTGTTCTTCAGAAAAATCCTTCAGGTCCCACAAATTCGTTGGTTTTTCAGCATTTTTGTGTATTTGAACCCTTTCCAACAATGACTGATTTTGAGATTCATCTTTTCACACTGATGACAACTGAGGGACTCATATGCAACTATTACAGAAGGTTCAAATGCTCACTGATGCTTCAGAATGAAAAACGATGCATTAACTTTTGAACGGAATAAAGATGTGTACATTTTTGTTGTCTTCAGTGTGAAAAGATGGATCTTAAAATCATACAGTCATTGTTGGAAAGTGTTCAAAAATGCTGAAAAAACAAACAATTTGTGAGGCCTGAAGGACTTTTTCTGAAGAACAGAGGGCAGTTTAACTGTTCACAACAAACAAGGAACTATAACTAAACAAAAAAATTACAAATTCTAATAATCATTCAGTTAACAACACAGTATTAAGAATCAAGTGTATGTAAACTTTTGAACAGGGTCATTTTTATTAATTCAACTATTATTTTCACTTGCGGACTATATGTAAACGTATTTTATGTGAAATATCTAGTTCAGGTCAGTACTAAATAAAAAATAACATGCATTTTGTATGATCTCTTATTTTGGTAAAATGGTTAGCATTTTGTTTAGCAGATTCTGCAAGGTGTACATTTCTAAGAAATAGTTTACTCAAAAATAAAACTTTGCTGAACATACTCTAAGGGCATCCAAGATGTAGATGAGTTTGTTTCTTAATTTAGGAGCAGTTTAACATAAGAAACTAATGCTAATACATCACTTGCTCACCAATAGATCCTCTGCAGTGAATGGGTGCCGTCAGAATGAGAGTCCAAACAGCTGGTAAAAACATCACAATAATACACAAGCAATCCTCACGACTCTAGTCTACCATTTAACGTCTTGTGAAGTGAAAAACTGCACATTTATATGAAACAAATTTAATATGAAAAGACATTTCAACTTGATTCTGGCCAAATACCAGTTTATTATTCATAACTCTTCCTCTGGTATAAAGTCCATCCCCGGTTGTCCTCTCACATCAAAATCCACCAACGTATTTGTTTTTAAGTATTTTCACTTTTAAAAATTGATTGATCTGTGCATATTTCTCTCGTAATTCGGACGAGACAACTTTGTCACTGGAAAAGTTTCGGAAAGAGGATTTTAGTTGAAAGCAATGGTTAAATATGTCTTGATTGATTTGTTTCTTACAAACATACAGCTTGTGTATTACTTACATTACTTGTGGATTATTGTGATGTTTTTATCTCATTCTGACAGCACCCATTCACTGCAGAGGATCCATTAGTGAGCAAGTTATGTCATGCTAAATTTTTAAGTCTGAAAAGTAAAAAAAAAACTCCTTCCTTAAAAACATTTGTTTATATGGCTGCTCATAAAGCAAAAAAAACACTTTTAGAAACTAAAAGTTACAATACTAAACTAAACATATTAAACACACCTGAGATATATATTTTATTGCATTTACTATTTTGAGGGCCACTAATTTAGACACAAACTTTGTCTTTGTTCCCACATTTTCTAACTAAACTAACTGTGAAAATTGGAACTTTCATGTCCTGTGCTTTTTGTCCTTCAGCATTTTTTCTTTACCTCTTTAACACAAAACAGTTGATGTTCTTTTCTCTCCTCCTGTTTCTGTGTCTATAATTGCAACATCTGATTGGCCAACTCACTGGGCCAGAGAAGGCCAATCGTAGGGTTGGAAGCAGCATGTAGTCGTCCCTATGGGATGCACCTTTGTGTGTTTAATTATCAAGGTTGGGTTTAAATTGTGGCTAGGTTCTCAACGGTGGCCCAGTCGGTGTACAGGGGTGTGTTGAGACTGTAGTACACGAGGGGTTTGGCTCACCTTCCTCTTCCAGTCGGTCAGCTGTAGAGCTGAACTTCAAGGCCTCTTCACAGTAGTTCACATCATCACATCCTAACACAGGTAAGATACAGCTCAAAACCTTCAGTATGTGCTTTCATTTGTCTGATTATAAAGCAAATGCACATTTCTACATTTTAAAAACCCTTATAGTTGCATTTAACAGTATGCAGATGTGCCCCAAATGTTATTATTTGTTTTTTTTGCACAGTTAAATGACTGTAAGATAAAAAACTTTTTGTATGAAAAATGTTGAAAGTTACAAAGCAAAATACTAAGACTGACAGAAGAAATTACATATTGAATGTATAAATTATGTTTCTTTGTATCAGGCATTTGTTAAAATTTGCAGGTAATCAAACATATACACTACCAGTCAAAAGTTTTTGAACAGTAAGATTTTTATTGTTCTTTAAAGAAGTATCTTCTGCTCACCAAGCCTGCATTTATTTGATCCAAAACAAAGCAAAAACAGCAATATTGTGAAATATTTCTACTAATAAATAACTGCTTTCTATTTGAATATAATTTAAGCATTTGTAACATTATACACTATACCATTCAAAAGTCTTTTTTTTTCTTTTTGAGAAAGAAATTATAGAAATTAATACTTTTATTTAGCAAGGATGCTTTAAATTAAAGTAAAATTAAACTTCTGAACTTTCTATTCATCAAAAAAAATCTTGAAAAATAATTATACTCAGCTGTTTTCATCATGATAATAATAATAAATGTGAGCAGCAAGTCAGAATATTAGAATGATTTCTGAAGGATCACGTGACTGAGCTTTGAAATCACAGGAATAAATTATGTTTTAAAATATATTCAAATAGAAAACAGTTTGTTTAAATAGTAAATATATTTCAGAATTGGACTGTTTTGCTGTACTTTGGATTAAATAAATGCAGGCCTGGTGAGCAAAAGAGACTTAAAAAACATTAATCATAACAACTTTTGACAGGTAATGTTTCTTCTACTATTTTTTTCTACTTTTTTTCTTATTTGATCAATTCTTCCTGTTAAATATCAGTTCAAATAGTGCTAAATTTAGAAAATCAAATATAAAGGAGCAATAGGAAACTCTCTTACAACGATTCTCATTTGCTACTGTTATCATGTTGATAGAGGTCATCATGTTAAAGTATGAATATGAAAATACAATTTAAAGGCTATAAATAATTGTGTTTATCCAAAGGAATCAGGAAGGTTAAGAATGGCTTATTCCGTCTTCCATGTGTTGCTGCTAGCAACATTATTATTACCAGGTGAGACTTTTAAAATATATATATTTTTAATGTTAAAAAACTGTTGAGCTGTTTTGAAGACCATTCAGGTGTGAATCTTTATTTTTAGTAGTTTTATGATAAAATGCCTAGTCAGTTAGAAGCTACTGGACTGACTTTGTATCTTCTTGAATGAAATTTCTCAAAAGCCCTGTACAGCAAACAAAGGGTATCAAGTTTCTGAGTGCCAGGTCTTTGCTTTTTGCTCTGCAACTAGTAAAATGATTAACGGTAGTCAGCAAATCTCAAGTGCACCAGGTTTCCAGATGTGGCAGCAGTTTACGAGCTCATAAAAAATAAACTTGCTGATACTCTGAAAGAGCAACATTTCCTTTACCTCCCTCATACAAGACATTGAGATCTTCCATTCAGTCACATCACAGTAAAGACATCCATGATACACTCGTCCCCATTCCAGCAGAGATGAATGTCACCTTCGGAGAGATAAGACGGAAAAAGTGTCAGTTCATACATTTTTCTGACGCTGTGATAATTAGGTTCACCTGTAGTTACAGAGGCTCCTTTCCTTTGTAGATTTTATAGCTTTTGCTTGTAGACGAGATCGGTTACTGTGGCCCCCTGCTGCCAGGCATCAAAGTGCTGATGTGTGTGCTGTTTGAAGATTAATTTCCTACAATACCCTGTATATTGCCACCTTTCCTTCCCCCCAAAACTTGTAAAACTGCATCCTGCTGCCCTCAGCTCTTTGGACCTTTACTGTCTGTAAGCATTTTCTGCTCTGTCTTTGACAAAATGCAACATCTGGTTGAGACCTGGACCCCTTAATTTTTTCCCCCCTCTACTCTTCTTCTCAAACAGAGTTTCTGTTGGCTGGCCCTGTGACCCATCGTTTAAAAGGAGATGGTAAGTATGGCTTGTTCTCCAGTTCTGTCAGCTTCTTTATACAGTTGAAGTCAAAAGTTTACATACACCTTGCAGAATCTACAAAATGTTAATTATTTTACCAAAATAACAGGGATCATACAGTCCACAAGAGAAAATAATAGTTGAATTTATAAAAATGACCCTGTTCGAAACTTGATTATTAATACTGTGTTGTCCATCTTTTCACACTGAGGACAACTGAGGGACTCATATGATGCTCCAGATGGAAAACAATGCATTAAGAGCCAGGGGGTAAAAACTTTTGAATGGAATAAGGATGTGTACATTTTTCTTATTTTGCCTAATTTTTTTTTTTTTTACATTTAGTACTGCCCTTCAGAAGCTACAGAAGATACTTACATGTTCCCCAGAAGACAAAATAAGTTAAATTTACCCTGATCTTCAAATTCAAAAAGTTTTCACTCTCGGCTCTTAATGTATTCGGTTTCAAATACACAAAAATGCTAAAAAAAAAAAAAAAAAAAGAAAAGAAAAGAAAAGAATGGGGGACCTGAAGGATTTTTTTTTGAAGAACAGCAGGCAGTTTATCTGTTAAAAAAGGGACTTATGAACAACTATCATTAAAAAAAATAATAAATAAATAAATAAATAAAAACAGCTGTGGGTTATTCAGGTAACAACAAAGTATTAAGAATCAAGTGTTTGTAAAATTTTGAACAGGGTCATTTTTATAAATTCAACTATTAGTTTCTCTTGTGGACTATTATGTAAACGTCTTTTATGTGACATATCTTATTCAGGTCAGTTCTAAATAAAAAACAACAACATGCATTTTGTATGATCCCTATTACTTTTGTTAAATAATTGACATACTGCAGATTCTGCAAGGTGTATGTAAACTTTTGAATTCAAATGTATCTGTTGTATAGCTACCATATAATGACGTAACATGTAATGTTTCTGCTAGATGGAAGTGATGAAAAGGCAGGCGTTGAAGCAGGTCCAAAGAAACTAATCCGCAACAGAAGAAACATCAGTTGGTACAAGCAGCACTCTGACTTCTGGAACTGGTACAAATATTTCACTGACAATGGGAACCAAGAAGGAGTGAGTACAGCGTATTATCAACTAAACAGGACAAAATAGCAATCCTATAAGAATTGTTCATAGCTTTTGCAAAGGTTAATCTTAAAGGGATAGTTCACCCAAAAATGAAAATTCTGTCATTAATTACTCACCCTCATGTCATTCCAAATCCAACACAAATTAAGATATTTTCGATGCAATCCAAGAGCTTTCTGACCCTGCATAGACAGCAACCCAACTGACACATTTAAGGCCCAAAAACATAGTAAGGTCTCTATGCAGGGTCAGAAAGCTCAGATTTCATCAAAAATACCTTAATTTGTGTTCTAAATATGAACGAAGGCCTTGGGTTTGGAACAACATGAGGGTGAGTAATTAACAACAGAATTTTCATTTATGGATGAACTATGCCAACTATCCCCTACCCCAGTACTGAATCGAAATCATTTGTTGTCACCTTTCAGGTTGCAGAGCTGGATCGCGTCTATCTCGCATACTTGCAGAACAAGAATCGGGCTGAGGCACGTAGTTCCTACAAGCTGTACCTGCAGCACCTTAGCGACATCTACAAATCTTGTTCAGAGTCTGATGACCCAAATTGTGTGGCCTCATACACTAACAGACCCAAACCCAAAGCTGAGGCACCAGCTCCTGCCCCGGTCAAGTCTTGCGACCCTTATAGAGATCCATACTGCTTGTACTCAAAGGGATACTCGTATTACCCATACATGGCTCCGGCTCCAGCCGCTGTCAAAGCCCCTGCACCTGCCCCAGTCAAAGCCCCAGCCTACATCCACACCCCTGTGGTGAAGGATCCACGTTCTGGTTACTACTACTACTCTCCATTGGCGCAACCCTTCCTGTCAGCCGAGCAGAGGGCAGAGCTGTTGCGCATCTGCGATGCAGAGGATGTTGAGTGTCTTCAGTACCACCTCCGTGCTGCCTATGGATACAAGCCCGCTGCTGCCATGGCCCCATCCTACGCTCATCTTGGCTGTGACCCTAAGACCGATCCTCACTGCGTTCCTCATCTGGTCCAGAAGGCGCCATCTGGCCTCTACCTGCGTTATCCCCATTGTGATCCTCGAGTTGACCCATACTGTGCTTATGCTGCTGCTCTGACTTCCTCGAGAAACCCTGAAGCCCCATCTTCTGGACCTTGCAATCCTCTGTATGATGATAACTGCAACCCTCTGACAGCCACAAGGTATGGCAGCCTGGCTCCTGAAGATCTAAAGGATGAGCCCGCTTCTGATGCCGGTGCCATGCGGGCACCTCCAAGCCCTCGTTATGACCCTTACGCCATGTACCGAGATGCATCTGCTGGGGCTGACCTGCGAAGACACCTACCTACACAACTCCAGCCTTCAAGGCACCAACCAGAGGAAGCTCAACATCCTTTGGGACCCCGTGGAAAGACCAAAGAAGGCTATGACTGTTTCATTGGGTACGATGAAGAGTGCTTCCCACTGGGTTCCCAAAACGAACAGCGCTCTCCTGTGCACAGACAGCCGTCATTCCCAACCGAAGCCTACGAGCCCCATCTGAATGTTGATGGATCCAGAAATGGAGTGATTGAACCTGATCCCGACTGCGACCCGGAGTACGACAGAAACTGCCGCTTGCGCCGCTACGAACCTGAGGTGGCTCAACCAGCCAGTCCATCACCTCAAGAGGAGCCAGCCCAGGAGGAACCCCACCGTGAGGAGGTCCCTCAGCATAGAGAAGAGTCCTACCCTGAGGCTCCAGGCTATGACCAGCAGCAGTACAAGCCCTACATGAGTGGACAAGAAGATCCATATGCCGGATACGGCCCCCAGGAACCAGGAGCGAATAGTTTTCAAGATGTCCTGAGAGGATATGGCGGTCGGTATCCTGGCCAGGATGACCACCGTGCCTACAACGGAGACTACAGAAAGAAATAAATATCTGTGACAATGTATAACAAAAATAGGACAGAATGTTTTTTTTTTTTTTTTTTTTTACACACACACTTGTAGTAAAGACACATCAGTTTCACAGAAACTCACTTGGTTTGCTCACAATATTTTCGAGAGCTGCTGAAATTTCCTAGCTCTGGAATTTGACAGCACTTTTATAGGGAAAAAATATGATCACTTGCTGATTCTTTTAGCCCATGTAATCTGATTGTGTGTTGCAGCATCTCTAGGAGAGATCTTCTACTAGAGGAGCACTTGAAATAGCTCTTCGTATCTTTGTGGAGGGAGAATAAGACCAAACAAAATATGCAAAAGGTGAATAGTGTACTTGAATGTACTGTAACCCTACCATTTTGGCTTTTGTAGATTCATCCAAGAATTTCCCTTCAAATTAATATTTAATGAACTTCTGGGACCCTTGCTTATTTGTATTCGTTTTAAAATCACCAAATTGATGCTTTGTGATTTGTTTGCATATTTGTAAGATGTTTTTTTTATGTTTCAAATAAAAGCTTTAAAGATCTTGAGTCTCTTTATCTGCAGATGCATTATTATTACTGACAATCTAGCTAATTTAACATACATTACCAGTCAAAATCTCTTCTGCTCACATTCTGCATTTATTTAATACAAAATACAGCAAAAGCAGTGATATTGTGAAATATTTTTACTATTTAAAATAAGTGCTTTCTATTTTAATATATTTTAAAATGTAATTTCTTAATGTGATCAAAGCTACATTTTCAGCATCATAATTCCAGTTTTCAGTGTCACATGATCTTTCAGAAATCATTTGAATATGCCGATTTGCTCTTCAAGAAACATTTATTATTGCTATTATTATTATTATTATTATTATTATTATTATTAATATGATTATTATTATCAATATTTAAAACAGTAAATTTTTTGGATACAGAGTACATTTTTGCAGGATTCTTTGATGAATAGAAAGATCCAAAGATCACCATTTATCTGAAATAAAAAGCTTTTGTAACATTATGCACTATACCATTCAAAAGTATTAGTATTTATATATATATATATATATATATATATATATATATATATATATATATATTTTTTTTTTTTTTAGCAAGGATGCTTTAAATTGATCAAATGATGATTTATAATTTAATTTTATGATTTATAATAATGTTACAAAACAATTATATTTTAAATGCTGTTTTCAACATAATAATAATAATAATAATAATTATTATTATTATTATTGAAAACTGTTATTTTAAGTAGAAACACATAGAAATGTATAAATATTTAACAGTTTTACTGACTTTTGCTGTATTTTGGATAAAATATGCAGAGGAGAGGAGACTTCTTTAAAAAACATTAAAAATCTTACTGTTGAAAACATTTGACTGGTAGTGTACAGTTTTTGCAGTCAAATAATATTATATATTAAAAAAAAAAAAAAAAAAAAAAAAAAAAAAAAACGCTGGTAGAAATTGTTGTTGCTCACATTTTATTGGACTATGACAGACAAGTTAATTATTAGTCCATAATTATTATTCCATCCTACTGTTGTTCACAGAGCAATGCATTGCTAAAACTGATTAATTATCTCACTGTTCAACTAACTAACACACAAGCACTCAGTAATAATAAAATAATCTCCACCAATCCTCCATCCACATTAAAAATCTATATTTAATGTGGCACTAATGTGGCATAAATTTGCAGGATTTTTCAGTTAACTGTTAACCATTGGGAGTTTAGAGAGATGAAAAACTCCACAATTAAGATGTTTCTTCAAAATCTAGAACACAGTCCAATCTGCTGGAAATTAGCCTAAGAATGCTTCTGATAAACATTAATAAATGAAGAGTTTAAAATCCCAGCCTCAGGCCAATTAGAAGTACCAGTAATTAGGTAGAAACCAATACATTACAGCCTGCATGCATTTTTAAAAGAAAGACGTCAGATGGATTTAGAGGCTTTTGCATCTGAACTCTTAAAATATAAATACTCAACAGCTGTAATGCTTTTTTAGTTCATTATGGCATACAAATGGCGATTAAAGAACTGCTGCAAGATTGCAAGTCGCAAATCAGTATATATGTATAGCTCAGTATGTATGGTGGTATATACTAACCTTGAACCTTGATTAAAATATCTGCAAGGATGAAGCCTGCTAAACTGCACACCAACTGCTGTACCGAAAGGAAGCCAGTTGGCTAGATGTGACATGTTTAGCGGGTGGGCAGCCAGACTCCCTGTGAACATATCTGGCCTATAAATCTAAAAATGACAGGGCTTATGACAGTATCAAACACATACACACACACACACACACACACACACACACACACACACAGCGCAAATAATCTATTCACTCTGCATTAAAGTGAACATGTGGATACAAATAAATCCAGTGTCAGCGTCTGCGGTTGTCAGTTGGGTTGCTTAAGATTTTAGGAGTCAAAAGGAAGCCACTGAAGGTGGAGTCGTTGTTGGTATCTGCATAAATCCCTGCATCAAATATGTCATCATATAACTGCAGCCAAACCTCATCTCCAGCAGACAGATTTAAAATCACCCCTCCGGAGGCCTGATCCAGATTTCCGTTGTGGAACTGGTCAAGAGTAAAGGCCACGGTCCTGCCATTTTTAAACATAGCTACCTTGGTCTCCTTCCCGTTGATGGTGAGGTGATACGTAAAGTAGTAGATCCCAGGGATGGCACAGCGAAACTTTCCGGAGATGTCGTCGTAATGGTGCTGCTCATTGTAGAAGGTTTTAAGGAAGCGGATAGGAGCCCCACTAGCCTGGGTGGTTTTACCTGTGAGTCCCATGCTAAAAGCAGACTGGTAAGGGAAGGAACCCTCTCCGCTTTCGCCTTTCAGACCTGGGTATCCAGGAAATCCTCTTTTGCCTGCAGGTCCCTCGTCCCCTGGTTCACCTGGCTCTCCATTCAGTCCTTTAGAGCCTGGAGAAAGACAATTGAAGAGATTAAGATTTTTTTTGTCCAGTTTAGGTTGAGGGTTAAATTGACTAATTTAGTATTTTAATTGCTGGAAATACCAGCAGTGTCAGCAGTACAAGTAACGCGAGTTACGTAATCACATACTTTTTTCAAGTAACTAGTGAAGTAACGAGTTACTTTTTGTTTCCTTTATGTATTTAATCCCATTTTATTAACCATTGTCTTTGCTGCTGACCTTTGTTGATCCAATTCGACCATACTTAGCAAAACTTACTTTAGACTAACTAACATGTGCTTTATTTTTTCTCATTGCTGAAGAGTGTTGGACTTCCTTCTCCTACTGTATAGACATGAATTTACTTTTCTTTCAGGCTTAAGCTTATTTATTTCACTTTGTGTTGTGAAAAGGCTTTTACATTTGCTAAAAATAATACTTTTTATATTAAAAACAAACAAGCAAGCCCTGCCCAGATTTAAAAAGCAACGCAGAAGTAACACAAAAGTAATGTAACGCATTACTTTCCATAAAAAGTAACATAATAAGTTACTTTTTTAGGGAGTAACGCAATATTCTAATGCATTACTTTTAAGTAACTTTCCTCAACACTGAATACCAGTAATGTTTTTCTTGAAACTTTCTGACATTTAAGGATTCATGAACAGCTGCACAGAGCATACATAGAAACATTTTATGATGCATTTTATATCAGTTTATCATTGTGTGATTTTTGATGAACTGTACTGAATCCAATCAGGATTAATTTAGATATTAATATTAATATAATTAATATCTTAATTAATTAATAGAATTAGTTCACTTCCAAAATAAAAAAATCCTGATAATTTACTTACCCACATGTCATCCAAGATGTTCAGTCTTTCTTCAGTCGAAAAGAAATGAAGGTTTTGGAGAAAAACATTCCAGGACTTTTCTCCATGTAGTGAACTTAAATGGGGATCAAGGGGTTGAAGGTCCAAATTGCAGTTTCAATTCAGCTTCAGAGGGCTCTACACAATCCAAGCAGAGAAATAAGGGCCTTATCTAGCGAAATGATCAATCTCTTTCTAAAAAAGGTTAAAATGTATATCCTTTTAACCACAAATGCTTTCCAGTCTCGCACGCGTTACGTATGCGAAAGCATCGACCCAGTGTTTACAAAGTGAATGCGCAAAGAAAGTCAAGTGCCCTTTACAAAAAAAAAGGTAAAACAACCATGTTGGATAATTTTGAAGTTAATATATATATATATATATATTATTTTTTTTTTTTTAGGAATTGACCAATTGTTCCACTAAACAAGACCTTTGAAGCTGCATTGAAACTGCAGTTTGGACCTTCAACCCATTGGCTCCCATTGAAGTCCACTATATGGAGAAAAATCCTGGAATGTTTCTCTCAAAAACCTTATTTCTTTCTTGAAGAACATGATCATCTTGGATGACATAGGGGTGAGCAAATTATCAGGAAATTTTTATTCTGGAAGTGAACTAATTGTTAAGTGTCCAAATGCTTCTCGTGGGCACTTAACACCATTAGGAGTTTGTAATTGAATCACCTGGATTTCCGATATCTCCCTTTTCCCCCTCACGTCCCTCACGTCCGTCCCGCCCGGGTATGCCATCGAACCCTGGTGTGCCAGGAATGCCCCTCATCGAGCGGGCACAAGGTTCCCTGCCGTCCTGCTCAGCCAGCTCTGTGTCCTCCTCCTGAGAGACAACAAGTCTGGCTGCCATTAGCACACAAACCACAGCTATCCATGCAGGCTTCATTGTAAGAGCCATGTGATCAATCTGCGGTGAAAAATAATGAAAATCTCAGAAAAGTAAAGACATTAGGATTAGAATTTGTGGATTAAACAAGCATGCTTAGTCTTACCTGGTGATCAACAATGTATCAATAGTCTTTTGTGTGTAGTAGGAGCTTGAGCTGTTGTCCTTTTGATCTTGTGTGCTAGTTTTTTCCTGTGCTTGTCACTCCTAAAAATATCTGACTGGACATGCAAAGCAGCTGTGCGTATTAAACAACCAGTCACACTATCCCATTATAAGGCAAGTGTAAGAGTTTTGTATATTTATTGTTGTTGATTCATTCCTGCTGCCTGCTAATATTTAATGCACACTTTGTGCGAGTAGCTAATATGTTATCTGAATACTTTAGAAACTATTTGAATATTTGATTATTTAAGGAAGGTAGAAGAGGAAATTACTGCCTAGTAACCTAGTAAGACCCATTTTGTCTGGGATTTGTTCACACAATTTACCAATACAGAGCTGCTAGCATAAGAACCGGAGGAACTTTAATCTAATCATGGGGCGCCACCTTGTGGCTGATATAATATAGTATGAAGCACTCAAAGGCCTCATGAGACAGAGATGAATAAGATACAATAAGGGTTTATAAAGTTTATATACACTTGATTCTTAATACTGTTTTTTTTTTTTTTTTTTTTTTTTGTGATAGTTGTTCATGTATCTTGAACAGTTAAACTACCCGCTATTCTTCAGAAAAATCCTTTAGGTCCACAAATTCTTCGTTTTTTTTGTTTGTTTGTTTGTTTGTTTTTTTAAGCATTTTTGTGTATTTGAACCCTTTCCAACTACAACTGTATGATTTTAAGATCATTTTTTTTCACACTGAGGACAACTGAGGGACTCATATGCAACTATTTCAGAAGGTTCAAACTCTCACTGATGCTCCAGAAAAAAAAAAAAAAAAAACATGCATTAAGATCCGGGGTGAAAATTTTTGAACATAATGAAAATGTGTACTTTTTTCTTATTTTGCCTAAATATCTTTTTTATTTAGTACTGCCCTTCAGAAGCAACAGAAGATACTTACATGTTTCCCAGAATACAAAATAAGTTAAATTTACCCTGATCTTCAAATTCAATTCATAAAAGTGCAGCCTTGGTGAGCGTAAGAGACTTATTTCAAAAGCATTTTGAATGGTAATGTATATTTATATTCCCACATTCACGAAACAGTAACAAAAACAGGTTTAATGGCATGGTGGATTAGTTATCATAACTATATTTAAATGTAATTCTGTTGTTTGAAACACTGTCAAGGCAGGCTAGTCTATAAATATAATGCTACCTCATGTTTTGATAAGGTTAGCACAATAGGGCTCAACGGACATGGCAGTTTTATCATTGCAATGCATAATGTCGTTATATACCTATTACTGCCACAATTCTCCAGGTCTTTATGAGGGCTCTCAGAGTTAATTAGACGCTTCATTAAAACATGAAACCGTTAGATATGAAGGGAGTTCTCCATTCACTGCTCTTCCCATCTGTGTTCTGCTGTAAAAGGTCAGTGTTCATCTCACACAGCTCCCTGTGCGCTACCTGACACTTCACTGGACTAATTGTATTACTTGTACTGATAATAAAATGCCAACATATTTTGTTTAAAACAATGTTTTGCTGAAATGTCATGACTATGAATAGTCGTCCTCCCATTTCAGCTTTGAATCAACACCATCGATCTACAACTGTGTTTATTTAAGCGGATATCAGGTGTGAGCACATGAACACATTAGGAAAGCAAGAAAAGATGCTATTAATTTAAATTTGATCAATAATTGCTTATAATAGGTTATATGTATAATAGTCATACATACACTGGGTTTATTAACCATATCTTTTTGTTTTCTGTTGTCTGATTTATACTTTTTTAACAACTAAAAGGCCTTTTAGTATAATTCTAAAAAAATGTCCTTCTACAGGTTGTGGTACAAGTGTCTTCTTATGGTATTTTTGTTTATTTTTTTACTGATTTTAAAAAAGTAAACAATAACTTGTATATTTTTAGTAATATTGAAAGATGAACACTTACTGGACCAAAGCAACTAAATTACTTGATTATCCAGCAAGAAAGAACACGAACAGAGGGAGCTCTTATGATAAAATATTGCTATTATCACGAGAAATGTGAACCATTGTCCATCATTTTGCACTTAATGATGAAGACAAACACGTCACAAAATTATTTCAGTTTTAAACCATGAAGGCGAGCAAGTGGATGATGCCACAAAACCCTGATAGACTTCTTACAGATGTCTGCCAGACGTTTGTACACAGCAGATGATTTCCAGATCAAGAGAACTTTAACAGACATCTTGCAGACATACGTGTGCTATCTGGGAAACAATTTTAAACAGTCAATTTGTTTAGCTATAGAAAGTGAAAGTAAAAACTGACGAGCTTTCGGCATCTGACGCTACATTATCGACACATAGGCTATATTCTCTCAGAGGAAATGAGAAACATATTCCCTTAATTTATTTTCTATTGTTGATTCGTCATCATCTCGTTTTAGTCATGGGAAAAAGCTTGTCAAAACTGTTTGCACTGCAAACCAGTGTGTTCATAATTAAAATAATATATTAAAATAATATGGAAAGACACCATTTTGCAAAATCAAGCAGCTAGAAACAGTTTTGTGCAGCTAAAAATAGTTGGACACGAATGAGACCAGAAGTCAGACCAATAAAATGTACAAATGGCTGCGCCCACTCTTATAATAAAAAGGTGCATAAAGCAGTGTAGATATAGAGAAGCATTTTGTTTAAGCTACATAAGTTTTATTTTGTCCAACAAAGAGAGAAAACTAGAGCACTAAATGAAAGTTAACCACCATGCCAAGTAATTAACCTCATTTTTACAAGAAAGCTCTATATTTAGTTCAGACACCTAAAGGAGATTCATTCTATTGAACCAGTCAGCTTCTACAAGCATAAGTAACAAGCATCTGCAGGGAAAGTCATCACTGAGATCATTCAGGGCACACTTACACTAATCACCTTCAAAACGCAAACAAGTTTGCATTGGTTACCATGGATACAAATGAGAAATCTGAGTTTCAACCCAATGATTCGGTAGGTACGAGGAGGAAAAGCCCTGTGAACTGCTTACAAACCAAATAGGCTTATCTTACCACTGCAGAGGTTTCCAATATGCGCAGTTAGAGTCATTTCGTGGCTGCTTGTTTGCAGCTCTAATAGGATACCTCTGGAATTGGATTATACAGGTAATAGGGGAATAATACTGTGAGGGGTTTATTACGATTATGACAGCTTCGTTCGGGAGGGAAAAATATACAGTTACAGTCGAAAATGGGTTTTCATGACATCCCGTGTTTCAAAATAAACAGTTTGAAAGAATAACTTTGAAAGAATATCGTGGGGTAGAAAGTTGTCAGGATGGAGTTTGAGGAAAAGTTCCCAAAGCCTGTCAAAGTCTAACTCTGTCTCATTGAAGACAGCTCAGCCAAGCTGCTAGTTAGCTCAAACAGAGTGCGCTACTGGATAAACATTAGCTGAATGACCCCTCAATCCCCTTAATCACAACTGGGGATGAAATGATGAAAATTAGGGAAATTTCATCGTGCGCCAGTGGAATTAACGTTTGATCAAATAGCCTGTGCAGTAAGTTCACCTTCCATACAGCTAATGATTAGCTTAATGAAAGTCTCTGTAAATAGTCACCTCTGAACCTTATACATCTGAGAGATTTAGCCACATGATAAGATGACCACATTTCTGAAATGAAAACCAGGCACATTACTACTTCTGTGCTTAATATATAATTGAAATTTCGAATTAAATAAATCTCACTTTGGTTATAACTATGAGGCCTTTTTCCCTCTCACATCCCTGTATATAGGATAGCCTCAATGAACTTTAGACATGGAGTTGATAATTTTTCATATTTTTCTGTTATAACTCAATTTTATAATAAAATAAATAAATAAAAAATAATAATTTTGTATTTTTTTTTTATTATTTTATATTTATTTTTATATAAAAAAAAAATAAGCATGTGCAATATCTAGCACTTAAGATATTATTTCACTTCTGACACAGTACAAATAGGGACATTTTTAGAGAAAGGACATCTCCACCTAGGGACGAGGCACAAAAAATGAAAACTGTCTCTAGAAAACAAAGATGTCTGGTCATCCTAACATACGACTATGAGGATAGCAACTGTGCTGGCTTTTAATGAAGATTTATGGCAGCACAGCAGATCATTTCTCAAAGTCCAGATATTAAGTTTTTATGAAAATCATTCGGAAGAAACATCATTCAAACCCTGGAGAGCAGAAGAAAATGAATGCTCCATAATTCTCCAGGCTGTACCTCAGTATTTAGGGGATATTTATTACAGTTCATTAGGTGAGAGGCGTCCTGAGTGCAGGACTTACAAACATAGCAGATGAACACGCTGTGATAGATGTGGATGATGCTTTAAAAGCACCACTGGGTCATTGGATACACTGCCAGGATTTTATTGCTGGGATATGAAAGGCCATGGGCAGATCTTCCTTTGGCCTTAAAGCACATGAATCATCATAAAGCAGAGTAACTGGGAGAGGTCTGATTGACAAGCTTGAGAATGATTAGATTTTTTTTATGTTTCCCCATGAACATTTAACAAATACACTTTTACTTTCCTGTCAAACTGCAACCACAAAGTCTTCAGCTGTAAAATATATACTAGATAGACAGACAGACAGACAGATAGATAGATAGATAGATAGAATTACTAGTGCAACCATGTCTATAAACAAGTAACTTCACTAAAAGATCAAGGTAGTGTTTGTAGATGTTGTTTTGCATGTATAATATTATGCTGTGTACAGATGGGACAGGTAGAGACAGTCCATGGCACTCCTCTGATGCCACGGCAGGTCGTCCAAGCAGCCTTCACTTGATGGATGGCTTTTATTTTGCTGTCAGCCTTGAACTATTTTGGTGTTTATCTTATTAGCTTCTTCAGATAGACTGTCATTTATCTAAGCCAGTTGAGGCAGAGGAGATTTTACCACATGTATAATTTTGAAAATTATTTGCAATTAACTTTCATAGTTTCTGACAGTTAAATTAATTTGTATTAAATTTATATGCCTATTTTTTTTTTATGATCTGTATTAAGCTACATTTTCACTATTTAATTTTACCCCTACTAATTTCCATGTTTAAGCAACACAGCTTTGACTTTTGACTTTTTAAAGTTATTCACTAATATTTGATTATATAGAATTTAACATCTCCATTTAAAAAAAAATAATTTGTGGTGAAAATTTCATTCATATACAGTTCAAAAGTTTACATACACCTTGCAGAATCTGCAAAATGTTAATTATTTTACCAAAATAAGAAGGATCATACAAAATGCATGTTATTTTTTATTTAGTACTGACCTGAGTAAGATATTTTCAAGATTTCAAGACTTAATTTTTTAAAAATGACCCTGTTCAAAAGTTTACATACACTTGATTCGTAATACTCTGTTGTTACCTGAATGATCCACAGCTGTGTTTTGTTCATGAGTCCCTTGTTTGTCCTGAACAGTTAAATTGCCCGCTGTTGATCAGAAAAATCCTTCAGGTCCCACAATTTCTTTGTTTTTTCAGCTTTTTTGTGTATTTGAACCCTTTACAACAATGACTGTATGATTTTGAGATTCATCTTTTCACACTGAGGACAACTGAGGGACTCATATGCAACTATTACAGAAGTTTCAAGCCCTAACTGATGCTCCAGAAAAAAAAATGCGTTAAGTGGTGAGGGTGAAATCTTTTGAACAGAATGAAGATGTGTAATTTTTTTTAAATTATTTTCCCTAAATATCATATTTTTCTTCATTTAGTACTGCCCTTAAGAAGCTACAGAAGATGTTTAAATGTTTCACAGAAGACAAAATAAGTTAAAATCACCCTGATCTTAAAATGCACTATTTTCTTAATGCACCATGTTTCTTTCTGAAGCATCAAGTGAGCGTTTGAACCTTGCATAATAGTTACATTTGAGTCGCTCAGTCTTCCACAGTGTTAAAAGATGGATCTCAAACTCATGCAGTCATTGTTGGAAAGGGTTCAAAGACACAAAAATGCTAAAAAAACTAATAATTTGTGTGGGACCTGAAGGATTTTTCTGAAGAACAGCGGGCAGTGTAACTGTTCGGGACAAACAAGGGACTCACGACCAACTATCACTAAACAAGAAAAAAAAACAAGGGTTGCCAGGTCTGTATAACAAAAACAGCCCAATTGGTACTCAAAACTAGCCCAATCACAGCCAAAATTAGCCCAATCGTGTTCTGGGGAAAATGATCAAAATTGCTTCAAAATTGCTGGTACCAACTGCTACTCGAAACAACCCCAATCACTGCCAAAATTAGCCCAGTTGTGTTGGGATAAATGGGCTATCAAAATTGCTTTAAAATTGCATTCTGGTATCCCAATTCTGCAGAAAAAACACAGGTTTGGCAACACTGTTGAAGTTAGTTTAACTCAATTTTTGTTTGTTTATTATTATGCATGTCGTTAACTCATTTTAAACCAACTAAATCCACAAAGACTATGCATTGATTTAGTAGGAAATGACATATCTGGGAACTTGTCTTAGTCTCTGATCATTCGAATTTGTCAGAAGTTACATTAAGTAGTGAGCAGCTGTAATCTTCATAGGCAGTGGAGACGCCTGAGGTCTGAGCGTGTGTGAGAAAGAGAGAGGAAAGCAGTCTCAGGAGAATATTTCCTCTTTGACAGATGAATCAAGTCTCAGCATTCTCTCCTAGGGCAGTGCACAGTGCACACTCTCTTCGCTTGATGCCATCAGACTATCTTGACCTTTGACACACACTCAGTCCATCTGTCATTCTACCTTCCTTCTTCTTTGAACACCCATAAGAGTGCACTTTCCCTTATCTCTTTTTCAAGAGAAAGCGAGAAGCTTGCTGACTGTCTCCAAGGCCTTGTAATGCATCAGTGCACTGTGATGATCTCTGCCTGAGGTAAACGGCTGCGAAACGGCACTTCCTTACAGCTGAAACTCAAGAGCTGCCTTCAGGCGGCATGGTTTCACCCATATCCCAGGAGTCCCGTAACTTTAATTATTTTCTTTAGTAGCGAGCGCCAAGGGAAGGAAGCGCTTAAACAGTTCTTATTGCTGATTTCATTTTCGCAGTACTGCATGCGGAACAACCAGTCCCTCGAATAAAATCGATTTTGGCTCGGATAAAAAGTAAACTTTCAAATTAAATCTTTTGGCAACAGACAACAGATGGTTTTGATGCCAGAAGTCGCTCAGGAATCGCAGACTCAAAGTGAAGCGTCTGAGAGCGTGACATAACACAACAAATGTGAAGTATCTTTCATTGGACAACCTCCCTTGATAACATGAACATCTGTGCGTGATACTGTTAGCTGATTCATCATGATCGGATGAGCTCCTAGTGGAAATAAACTGCAGGGTAAATATGAGTCTCGAGGTATTATTATCACATATTATTATCACAGAGCTGTGGAATTACACATCTTATTATGACAAAAATGAGAGTTGATGAATATTTACAGCACATCTAAAAGAATCACTGTGTGATGGAAATGATATATTGGAAATTACATTTTTCAATAAGTAGCATTTTATGTATCCTAAATACAACAACTATACACTGAGTGTTGTTATTGTTAACTAACACTACTGTAAAATCAACTGAAATAAAATTTAATTAAATGTAAATATTAGATAAAAAAAGAAAATTATAAAATGTTGCTCTGGCAACTTAATGAAATAAACTTTTATTTCTATAGCTTAAGTTGTGCTAAAATTATTAAAACTAAAAATAAGCTAAACAGATACAAAAACTCATACTAAAAATAACTAATAATAATATGGTGCAATAAACAGTTATTTTGAGTAGTAAAAATATTTCAAAATTGTTCTGGTTTTGCTGTACTTTAGATCAAATAAATGCAGGCTTGGTGAGCAGAAGATTTGATTTTTATTGTTCCATTTTATTATTGCCACATAATATTGCCAGTTACAGTCTGTTTTTGCTCTGTCAATGAAAAAAATCCAAACTAAGCAGGAGCAAACTGCTGGTGCAGGCTGGTGGATCATTAATGCAAATTGATGATATTCACAGTGTTAAATTACTTGGCACAAGCTGATTGGTTTATGTTGCATACACAGCCAATGAGCTCTGTTTTACATTTAAATGGCTAGTTAACATTCACTAGAGCAGTTCGCAGCTCACTTTTGAAGTTCCTCTGAGACCCTCCACCTCCACCTGTATATATATATGCTATGGGTCATTATATATTACAAATTTTGTCATGAAACTCTAGATCAGTGGTTCTCAACCACATTCCTGGAGCACCCCCCCAACACTGCATGTTTTCCATGTCTCCTTAATCAAACACACCTAATTCAGATAATCATCTCATTAGTAGAGACTTCAAGACCTGAAATGGGTGTGTCAGACAAAGGAGAGATGCGAAATGTGCAGTGTTGGGGGGGCTCCAGGAACGTGGTTGAGAACCATTGCTCTAGATGGAGCAGGCTGATGAATCGTAATGCAAAATGATGATATTCACAGCGTTAAACTACTTGGCACAAGCTGATTGGTTTATGTTGCATACACAGCCAATGAGCTCTGTTTTACATTTAAATGGCTGGTTAACATTCACTAGAGCAGTTCGCAGCTCACTTTTGAAGTTCCTCTAAGACGCTCCATCTCCCCAGCTCCACCTGTATATATATATGCTATGGGTCATTATATATTCCAAATTTTGTCATGAAACGCTAGATGGAGCAAGATGATGAATCTTAATGCAAACTGATGATATTCACAGTGTTAAACCACTTGCCACAAGCTGATTGGTTCATGTTGCATGTGCAGCCAATGAGCTTCCTGCTTTAAATTTAAACGGCTGGTTAGCATTCACTAGAGCAGTTTGCAGCACGCTTTCAGAGTTCCTATTACTGATTTATTAGATCTGCTACTGTTTATTATATATGCTATTTGTGCAGCAGAAGTATGTCTGAAATATTCACAGCACTGTATCGGCATATGTATTGGCAGTAGCAAGTTCCTGTGCTTGCTTCGCAGCAGCAATAATCTACAACAAGAGCAAAAACCAACAGCAGCAGCAGCATAGCAGGTCTATTCCATCAAGACCAAATACATTAACACGATCATATCCATTACCATGCTAAGATCTTCCAAGAGGTGTCATGATAGAAATACAGTTATATTTTGATTTCAACATTACATTCAAATTGCAGTTCTGCATTCTCAAAATGCATTCTAAATGACACTGGAATTTCAATGACATAGAATGCTTTAATCAGCTCTTCTTACAATTGGTTAATCACAGCCACTGCAATTGTAATCTTGATTATTTTTTCGATTACTTGTGCAGTCTTACATCTGGCTATTTATCAGGTGAAGTTGCTGCCGTTGCGGGACCTGACAGGTCTTCCCTGGAGCCACGGCCTGCTGTGCGGCTAGCAGCCAAAAAGTACTGCAGAGATTTAACTTTAAAAATATATATAAGAAAGAGAGGGTGGAGCTGCTCAGAATGGATGACCGCGGTCCTCCCTTATCTCCATCTTCATGACCATCCCTAAAGCAAGGGCAGCGACTGATTGTGATGAATGGATAAAGAAGTGATGACAAAAAAACGAGGCTGTCAAGCTTTTAGCAGATGCTGTGATCTATCTATGCCATCTAGGGGACAGCGTCTAGGATACTGAAAGTAAGCAAATCTTATGCTTGCCCGAATGCAACATTTTTTTTTTTTATCAACTGTGAGGAAGACATGACAGTCAGTGCTGGGAAGAAAACACTTTTTAGTAGTGTAACAAAATTGAAACCCAATTTGTCTGACAGGCTCTGTACTAAAACAAAGATGGCAGGTCAATTCGTTTCTGAAGCATAATCTCTTCAAACACATCTGTGGATTTACAGATACAATGCGGATTGATGACAATATAATCCTTTATTTATCTCAGAAACAGGGCGTCCAGGCGGAGAGGCACACAGCTGCCTCGGTCAAAGCATGCATTCTCCCTTTGGGCAACGTCTGCCATGTCTGACTGCATATGTGGCAGACACTGCCAGGGCTGATGTGTCACTGATGAAATATAAATAAAGTAGAAGCCCAGAATAAACAGATTTTACCCAGCTGCCAATTAGCACTGGACACACGACAAGAAGCCTGAGATTGCAAGTCAAACAACTCAAGAGTTTTTAAAATTTAATTTAAAAAGGCTTAGTTTGAAAGTGAAAATTTTGTCATTATTTATGAAAATGTTGTTCCAAATACATTATTTCCTCTGAAGAATGTTTAAGTCTAAAACCATCAGGTCTTTTTAAGATTTGTATCACTCTGCTTCTTTGCATTTGTCCAGACTGTTGGTCTTTGCATTAGTGGTGGGGATTGTTTAGTAACTCTTTCTGCATGTTACATTGATACACCAGTAGATGGCGACAAGTGACTGTTTTTATGAGTGAGTCAATTGAATCAGTTAAAAGATTAATTAAAAAATGCAGACTTGTTCTTGAATGACTATTTATGTCAGCGCCGATAGCCTTGTGGGCAGCACGCTGACATGTAGCGCTATTGCGCTGCGGGCGCCCTGAGTCCGAATCCTGGCTTGAGGACCTTTCCTGATCCCGCCCCCCTCTCTCTCTGCCACTTCACTTTCTGTCTCCTCTACACTGTCCTATACTAATACACTTAAAAAATATATATATCTTAAAAAGATGAATGACCATTTACTGAGTGAGTCACTGAATCATTCACTCAGCTCTTTTGTTTAAAAAGCTGATTCATTCATTTACATTTAGCAGACGCTTTTATCCAAAGCAACTTACAAAGGAAAAAACAAGTGACTTCCTTTGTGACTAAATCATTTACAAAACTGAAAACAAAAACAAATCACCACTGACATTTCAAGATTTGTACTGTTTGTTTTTTTTAAAGAAGTCTTCTGCTCACCAAGCCTTCATTTATTTGATCTAAAGTACAGCAAAACCAGTACAATTCTGAAATATTTTTACTACTAAAAATAACATAATATTTTATTTGAATATATTTTAAAATATAATTTATTCCTGTGATTCCTGAATTTTTGGCATCATTACTCCCGTCACATGATCTTTTTAGAAATCATTCTAATATTCTGATTTGCTGCTAAAAAAACATGTATTATTATTATTATTATTATTATGTTGAAAACAGCAGAGATTTTTTTAGGTTTTTTTGATGAATAGAAATAATCTAAAATAGAAATATTTTGTAACATTTTTAAATATCTTTATTATCACTTTTGATCAATATAAAGCATCCTTGCTAAATAAAATAATACCCCCTTTTGAACAGTATACAGGTCCTTCTCAAAAAATTAGCATATTGTGATAAAGTTAATTATTTTCTGTAATGTACTGATAAACATTAGACTTTCATATATTTTAGATTCATTACACACAACTGAAGTAGTTCAAGACTTTTTTTGTTTTAATATTGATGATTTTGGCATACAGCTCATGAAAACCCAAAATTCCTATCTCAAAAAATTAGCATATCATGAAAAGGTTCTCTAAACGAGCTATTAACCTAATCATCTGAATCAACTAATTAACTCTAAATACCTGCAAAAGATTCCTGAGGCTTTTAAAAACTCCCAGCCTGGTTCATTACTCAAAACCGCAATCATGGGTAAGACTGCCGACCTGACTGCTGTCCAGAAGGCCATCATTGACACCCTCAAGCAAGAGGGTAAGACACAGAAAGAAATTTCTGAACGAATAGGCTGTTCCCAGAGTGCTGTATCAAGGCACCTCAGTGGGAAGTCTGTGGGAAGGAAAAAGTGTGGCAGAAAACGCTGCACAACGAGAGGGGGACCTGCGGAAGCAGTGGACTGAGTCTGGAGTAGAAACATCCAGAGCCACCGTGTACAGGCGTGTGCAGGAAATGGGATACAGGTGCCGCATTCCCCAGGTCAAGCCACTTTTGAACCAGAAACAGCGGCAGAAGCGCCTGACCTGGGCTACAGAGAAGCAGCACTGGACTGTTGCTCAGTGGTCCAAAGTACTTTTTTCGGATGAAAGCAAATTTTGCATGTCATTCGGAAATCAAGGTGCCAGAGTCTGGAGGAAGACTGGGGAGAGGGAAATGCCAAAATGCCTGAAGTCCAGTGTCAAGTACCCACAGTCAGTGATGGTCTGGGGTGCCATGTCAGCTGCTGGTGTTGGTCCACTGTGTTTTATCAAGGGCAGGGTCAATGCAGCTAGCTATCAGGAGATTTTGGAGCACTTCATGCTTCCATCTGCTGAAAAGCTTTATGGAGATGAAGATTTCATTTTTCAGCACGACCTGGCACCTGCTCACAGTGCCAAAACCACTGGTAAATGGTTTACTGACCATGGTATTACTGTGCTCAATTGGCCTGCCAACTCTCCTGACCTGAACCCCATAGAGAATCTGTGGGATATTGTGAAGAGAAAGTTGAGAGACGCAAGACCCAACACTCTGGATGAGCTTAAGGCCGCTATCGAAGCATCCTGGGCCTCCATAACACCTCAGCAGTGCCACAGGCTGATTGCCTCCATGCCACGCCGCATTGAAGCAGTCATTTCTGCAAAAGGATTCCCGACCAAGTATTGAGTGCATAACTGAACATAATTATTTGAAGGTTGACTTTTTTTGTATTAAAAACACTTTTATTTTATTGGTCGGATGAAATATGCTAATTTTTTGAGATAGGAATTTGGGGTTTTCATGAGCTGTATGCCAAAATCATCAATATTAAAACAAAAAAAAAAGGCTTGAACTACTTCAGTTGTGTGTAATGAATCTAAAATATATGAAAGTCTAATGTTTATCAGTACATTACAGAAAATAATGAACTTTATCACAATATGCTAATTTTTTGAGAAGGACCTGTATATTAAATAGTTTTGAGTAGTATAGTGTATAATATTACAAAGGATTTTTATTTTTATATGTTAAATATTGATAATATTAATAATAAAAATGTTTCTTAAACAGCATTCAAAGGATCCTGAAGAATTTACTGTAAATGATGCTGAAATTTTGCTTTCATCACAGGAATAAATTACATTTTAAAATATATTCAAATGGAAAGCAGTTACTTTAAATGGCATTTAAATTGCATTTTTAAAAATAATGCAGCACTAAAGTTAAAAGAAGTTGAAAACATGGGTTTACAGTATATATCCATGGTCTCTACAAAGTGTAGTTATATAGAAAATAACTGGAAAAATCTGAATAAAAATGGAATGATATGATCATTTTTATTTTTAGGTCAACTATTCCTTTATAGTGACCAAAAATAGAAGTCCCACTCTAGTCGCCTAACCACAGCAATCTGTGGACTCTTCTAGAGATTCTGATTACAGATCAACCATATTTCAGGGCCCAGAGCTCACAGCAGCAGGTGCACAAGGCAACCACGGTTTAGTGTTGTAATCAAGCCCTAATATGTTTTGGGAACAATACCATTTACACCATTAAACAGGTGGCAGCCAGGGGACAGGATTTGTGACATATCTGGCCCGAGTGAAATAAAATGAGATGAGCGATAAGTAAAGGGCAAATGTAATGAATCATGCAGGACAGGTAATTCATCCCAACTTCATGGGCCGTGCTAATGAACACAGGGAGGCCATGCATCCCAGTAGACCTCCCTGTATTTTATGAGAATTCCCACCACCTTTATCTCTCTCTCATTTCCTTGCTTTAATAGGGTTTGTGGCTCCCTTGCAGAAAAAGAGCTCCCATGCTGAAACTCATACATGAACATACGTGTAATAGACCAGAAATACAGTGATCAATAGAGCTATTCAGCAATTTTCAATCTGAGTGGGTTCTACGTGGGAGTCTTTTGTTCTTCTCACCAATAAAATCTATTTCCATAGATACATTGAGTCATAGAAACGTTACCTAAAACTGCAGCATTTTTCTCTAACAGCATCTTGAGAAACTAGGTAGAAATAAACCTCAGACATAAAAGTATGTCAGAGAGTTAGTCTTCACCAGATATAATAATTTGAGATTTCACACAGCTAAATAAGGAGGCACACCATCTAGACCTTAATGTAGGTCAAGGAACCAAACTGATGCTATCCATACTGAACCAGTTCATTATACACTACCATGCGAAAATTTGGGGTCAGTATGATTTTTTTTTAAAAAGTCTCTTACGCTCACCAAGACTGCATTTATAAAATCAAAATATTTTAAAATGTAATTATTCCTGATTTCTTGTTATTATCAATGTTGAAAACAGTTTAATTTTAAAAGTCCCCATTAAATCAAAGTTCAAATATCTTCAAGTTTTTGGCTTTTAGTATGAATAAGTTTGCCTTAAAGGAATAGTTCACGCAAAAATTGAAAATTTCCCCATAATTTACTCACCCTCAAGCCATCCTAGGTGTATATGACTTTCTTCTTCCAGACAAACACAGTCGGAGTTGTTTTAAAACTTATCATGGCTCTTCCAAGCTTTATAACGTTGGTGGATAGTGGCTGTTATTTTGAAGCTCCAAAAAGCGCATATATCCGTGGAAAAAACTACAAAATATTTCTATTTTCAAAATTATAAACTTAAATCACTGACTGAACACTGCGTGTTCGCAAGAGAGTTGAGTTCCTGGTCGGTGTAATGTTACTCAGGTTCAAACAAATAAGGCTGTGCAAGAACACTCAAGCTCTTCTTCTCTTATAGAATTTTATATATATAGAATAATTAATCCTCTGACATTTTTTTTAAGCTCTCGTTTTCTGACTTTTAATTCATTGCCGGCGTTTAGAATATAGTAATAATTGCTCTATCCTCGTTTGTTTATTCATACGTCGAGTCAGAGGTCAGCGAAGAAGCCGAAACTCAGTGATTTGAGTTTATAATTTTAAAAACAGAAATATTTTTGTTACAAAAATCCATGGATCCGCTTTAAAAGACACGTGTTAACCCCCCGGAGGTGTATGGGTTATTTTTACGACGGATATATGTGCTTTTTGGAGTTTCAAAATAGCAGCCACTATCCACTACCATTATAAAGCTTGGAAGAGCCAGGATATATTTTAAAACAACTCCGACTGTGCTTGTCTGGAAGAAGAAAGTCATATACACCTAGGATGGCTTGAGGTTGAGTAAATCATGGGGTAATTTTTATTTTTGGGTGAACTATTCCATTAAGTTTATCTATAAGCTAGTTTGCTCCAAAACAATGACAAAATTCCCATTTACAAGATATAATCTTTCAAAACGTACAATTTCTATCTTCCGCCAATATGGATCAACGATTTTGATGACATCACCCTGCACTTCAGCTTCTCATTAAACTTTCTGTCCAATCAAATGCTCTGGTCACTTGTTCACAGAATTAGTATTTTCTGTACCGCAAATTGCACATAATGCACTATATAGGGAATAGGGAATGACTTTGTGTACAGTACATATGCTTTCCAGTGGAGCAAAATAACTCCAGTTTTGCACTGTTTCATGCAAACCACCGTAGTGCGCACACAGTCCACACTTGAATGTATGTCTGTGTATAAAAATGATTACAAGTGCTCGCTGTTTTACTGACTCTAGTGTTCATTTCTATTGGAATCTGCAGTAATATGTACATATTGGTACGTATTTCGCGTCTTGTGAAAAAGCTCCCACAGGTACATTTCATCATGAGTTCAGGTCTTTTTTAGATTATATTATGAAATGGTGCTAACAACAGCCACAGAGCAAGTGTGTTTGCACCAAAAAAGAATGATGATAAGTGCATCCCAATTTGCATAATTACAGTTGAGGTCAAAAGTGTACATCCCCCTTTCAGGATCTGCAAAATGTAAATTATTATTTACCAAAATAAGAGGGATCATACAAAATGCATGCTATTTTTTATTTAGTACTGACCTGAATAAGATATTTCACATAGAAGATGTTTACATATAGTCACCAAGAGAAAATAATAGTTGAATTTATTAAAAAAAAAAAATCACCCTGTTCAAAAGTTTGCATCCCTTTGATAATTAATACCATGTTGTTACCTGAATGATCCACAGCTGTGTTTGTTTATTTAGTGATAGCTGTTCATGGGTCACTGTTCATGTCATGAACATTTAAACTGCCTGCTGTTGTTCAGAAAAATCCTTCAGGTCCCACAAATTCTTTGGTTTTCCAGGATTTTTGTGTATTTGAAACATTTTCATGATGACTGTATGATTTTGAGATCCATCTTTTCACACTGAGGAACTCATATGCAACTATTACAGAAGGTTCAAATGCTCACTGATGGTCCAGAAGGAAATTGTGCATTAAGAGCCAGGGTAAATTAACTTATTTTGTCTTCTGGGAAACTATCTTCTGTATCCTCTAAAGGGCAGTACTAAATGAAAAAATATGATATTTAGGCAAAATAAGAAAAATTTACTCATATCCATTCTCTTCAAAAGTTTTCACCCCTGGCTCTTAATGCATCCTTTTTTTTAGAATAAACAGTGTGAGTATTCCAAATAGAAAAAGTGCATTTGAAAAACCAGATGGTAGAGTAAATAGTGCAAAGTGTAAGTGCATAATGCATAGTATGGCATTTGGGACACAACTAATGACTTAATTTAAATACTCAAGGCGAAGTATTTTAATGTTTTTTCTAAATTGCGTGTTTTGTGTTGAAACACAGCATCCCTGAGAGACACTACACCCGCTAATTGCTCAGCGCTGTGCGGCAGCTGACCAAGCACTCGCTCAAACAGCCAGCAGACAGCCCATGATTGTCAGTGTAGATGTACTGTCACACTGTTATAAAATATAGATGACTTTATAAACTGCTTAAAATACTCTATAAAGATCAAGGCACGCAACCAAGACATTGAGGACTGGCAAAAAAAATGAGAAAAAGGCATTTTGTAAATTGCCAACGAACAGAATAGAGACCTGGTTATGTCATTTCTTCAGTTAGTGACAGCTGGAATAATGAGGTGTTAGCTTGTCTATTTGGTATGCGTTCTAACCTTTCCCTCGCTCGCCATATTTCTCTCTCTCTCTACCCTGGGGCTGTTTTAGAAAAGTAGACACCATTTCACTTATACAGGGTCCATTTCCCTAGAGCCATCGCCCTCTTATGACAACTGAAATTGTTATGGGAGGAATCTAGTGAAATATTGAGCTGTAGAACGTTTTGCACAGGTATACCTGTTTTTTTATCGCTTTTTAATACTTTTGCATATTAGCGTGGACTTGACCGAACTGCATGAGCAATATCTAGGCCTATATATAGACAAGACACCCACGGTGAGTGGTTGACTGACAAACTCCCTGGCCACCGCTTCACTCTTGACTTTCTGCATAAATATTTAGTGCGGGAGAGATGGAGAGCCAGGAACTGCAGTCTGGTTGTATCGATTTCATCTAAGTTCTGCGGTCGGGTGAGTTTTTCTGCTTTTTTTCAAGTTGAAATCATGCAAAATCTGAGATCGGTTGGAGGCCCTAGGGTTAGGTCGCATTTCCGTGCAAGTATCTTGAGGATTCACTGAATTATGCAAAGATGTGAATGAATATCATAGAAAAAAAACAATCATTAATAATATGTCATAGCAATGGGTATGGGTTCATTAAATGAGAAATGACTGTCTGTACCATGAGAGTTCAGCAAAAGCAACTCAAGCAGAAAAAAATAGGGGAGTCATGGGTATCGTTTGCTAACAGGAAGCTAGTTTACATTCATATATTGTAGAAAGCCTGAGGAAATGAATATGACGATGCCTCCTCACACACATCTGGATAATAACGTCTTCAGAGACGCAATATGTAGACTGGATTGTGTACGAGTAATGAATGAAGTTATGGCTCTCTTTCTGATGAACATAGTTGAAAATTGTGAATTTTAGATGATGCAATCGACACAAAGGTTTCCTAAACTGTGTCAGGAACTAGGGCCCTATGAAATTAGTTGTATTTTTTTTTCCAAAATATTTTTCCGTTTTAATTTTTAATAAATAAATATGAATTTTTTTTATTAATATTTAATTTTTCTAGACTCTGTTTTAATGGTGAAATAAAAAAAATATGAATCAAAAAGCATGACTAATGAACTAAAATCATTAAACTCACACAATTTAACAGCAATTTAGTAAATGTTTAACAAAATTTACATTAAGGCCTTTTTTTTTCTCTAATTCAGTTTTATTTATTTTATTTTTCTTTTTTTTTACCAAATTCTGTGTTTTCCATTAATTTTATGGATTCCATTTTAATGGTTTCATAAAATTTTAATAATCAAAAGCATCTCTAATTAATTGATCTGATTAATCAAAAATGAAAATAAATTTAAAGTGTTAGAAATCCAAAACAAAGGTTTCCCAAACTGTGTCAGGAACTAGGGGCCTGTTTTAATTTTTCTAAACTAAATAAAAATAAATGTTAATCAAAAAGCATATCTAATTAACCAAAATCATGAAACGTTCATAGTTTAACAGCAATTTATTAAAGGTTTAACAAAAAAATATTTTTAAGACCTTATGAAATCAGTTTTATTTTTTCCCAAATTCCATTTTTTTCTGTTTTAATTTTTCTACGCTCTGTTTTAATGGTAAAATAAAAAATATATATATCAAAAACCATGTCTAATTAACAAAAAACATGAAACTTATGCAGTTAAACAGCAATTTATTAAAGATTTAACAAAAAATTAAATTTTAATGTCTTTTAATGTATTTTTTTTCTCAAATTCAGTTTTATTTTCACCAAATTCCGTGTTTTCCATTAATTTTCATAATATTAATCAAAAACCATGTCTAATTAACAAAAAATCATGAAACGTACAGAGTTAAGCAGCAATTTATTAAAGATTTTATAAAAAAGTATTTTTAAGGTCTTATGAAATCTTTTTTTTTTTTTTAAATAATTTAAATTTAAAGTTTAAAACACCAAATGTCTGTGTTCTCCATTAATTTTCTGGATTCCATTTTAATGGTCTCATTAAATTGTAATATTCAAAAGCATCTCTAATAAATTGATTTTTATAATAAAAGTTATTTATTATCATTTTATTTACTTATTTTTTAATAAATAATATTTAAATAATTTTTCTGGTAAATATTCCTTAATATTTAATATAATAATTTTAGTAGTAGTAGTACTATTATTTCATTAAGTAATATAGTTTCTGTCACAGTTTCTTTAAGTTAAACCGAACTTTTGGCGGGTTAAATGCTCATGAAGTGACTCTCAGAGTAGTTCTAAAGATTGTTTATGTGTTTATGTACATATATGTTGAGGCATTTTAATTTAAGTGTAGTGATCTACTTTTTATTTATTAATTCAAAAGACATTTTGCATTATACAGTAAATTACATTTTTATGACTATATTCCATGATTCCATCTGTGTTTTCTGCATCAGGAAGGAATAGCCTTCATGCCTCATTTTGTACCTCTGGAAATCTCATTTCCCCCCTTTTTCTACTTGCATACTGTTGTGCTAATTACTTAATGACTCTAATTAATTATCTTTTCTCTTTTCACAAGCCATCATTGCCCCCCTCCTTCCTCAACAGGCCCCAGATGTTGGACCACTGAGACGCAGCTGCTGAATTCTCTGCCTGAGAAACTTTTTAATGATGAACCCAGGGGCAGATTCCCCAGATGATCCGCTGCTCACTACACTCTTGTTCAACACGAAACGAAGGTCATTTGATAGAGAGACAAGGAAGGAGAGGAATGAGGGAAAGTCTCTACATCCATAAGTCTGGCTAGAACTTCTCCACTTCACTCTATATCTCCATTTTACTCATAGGCTCGGAAAGCCATACTTTTTAAAGTCTGGTTCACAGAATGCATCTTACTCTAGACATAAACCACTCACTTAAAGAGGAGGAGACTGTCTAGACAAAATCTAAAGCGAGAAGTCAAAGTTTTTTTGTTTGTTTGTTTTTTAATAATAGATTGGAATGGAAAAAATTGTATCTAAATAATGTATCTAAATATTGTCGTCAATATTTTTAATCCATTTTCATTTATTTTAATTTTTTTGTTTCATTTTTAATTTTAGTTAATATTAATTTTAGTAATTTGTTGTTTTATATATTTTTCATTTTTCAAATATATGTCTATATACTTATTTTTTATTCCAGTTATTAGTTAAAATAACAAATGTAATCAATTTTTACCCAAAATTTTCTTTGGTGTCACATGAGGCATCAGAAATCATTCTAATAAGCTGATTAATTGTCAATGTTGGAAATTTGTGCTGTTTAATATTTTTTGGAATCTGTGACACATTTTACAGACTTATTTGATGAATAAAACAATAAAAGGAACAGCATTTATTTAAAATATAAATCTTTTGAGGCAATACACACTGTTCAAAAACTGGGGTCAGTCATTTTTTTTCTTTCTTTCTAAAATAAATTAATACTTTTATTCAGCAAGGATATGTTAAATTGATAAAAAGTGATAGTCGAGACTTATATTGTTAGAAAATGTTTGAAATCTTAGCTATATCTTATCTTATCTAATTATGATATAATTTGTCATTGTAATTTATTAAAAATGTAGAATTTTGATTATATGTAACTTAATATATAATTCTATATATCCTTTATTAAAGTTTTAAAATCTGACTTTTATGTGTCACTATTTTTCACTTTCCATGTAGCACTGTGAATTACCACTGTGTGATGAAACATATTACAAAATTACCTTACCTTACAGTTCATTACAGTTCTTTTCAGTTCACTTGGCAACCATCTTGAATAACACCCCGAGAGGCTATTTTCTAGAAGGCATTAGGCTTACAAGTACAGCTTCATCTAAATGGGGATCATTTAAATAGGAAAAGAAAACATCACAAATAAATCATATTACAAAAAATCTGAAATATTGTACAATATTTTATGCTTCATCAACTGAAAAGATGCTAAAACATACCTCACCGTTTGCTTCTTTTTGTCACGCTCCCATCGTTCCCCTCTTATTGACTGTGCTGGATCAATTAACACAGAAACAGTAACAAGGGGTATAAAGTCTGCTGGAACTGCAGAAATTGTGCTGAGTTTAGTCTAAGAAGTCCAGCCGGGTCATATCAGGCTATGAGTTGTAGTGTCTTACGGAGCAGTGGGTCTGGTCCCAGCTGACCACGCAGCTTGTACCAGCTTCAACTGGGCTCATTATTACTGGACTGCAGCTCTAGCTGGAGGGAAAGGACACAGCAAGCTTTGGTCTTTCTGCAACAGTAGAGCATTAAATCCTACAAATAGCATTAATTTCTGCACACAAACTAATATTTGTCCCACACACAGACCCATAATGAGAAAACATATGCATGGAAAGCAATTATTGTGAACAAGCAGTTCTAGAAAATGCAGGGGTTTTTTTCTGAAGAAGGTGCATACAAAAATTCACTTATGTTTGCAAATATGAGAGCTCTCACTAAAGACAGCGGTTTCTTGTTGACACATTATTTAAGTTCAGTGCAGTACAGTTATTTATGATGCCATTTTAGTGCCACATTAAAAAAAATACAAAAAATCTAAAATTATGAGATTAAAGTCGTAATATTTCAAGAATACAGCTGAAATTACAAGAATACAATTTGAAGGCTTTGAGAATAAAGTTGAAAGGTTTCGAGAATAAAGTCGAAATGTTTCAAGAATAAAGTCGTTATTTTATGAATAAAGTCGAAATGTTTTAAGAATAACATCAAAATGTTTTGTGAACAGTTGAAATTATGAAAATAAAGTCAAAATTATGAGAATAAAGTCAAAATTAAGAGAATTTTGAGAGTATATTCTAGCCTTTTACACATGCAAATGGCCTGGATTGGGAGCTTTATTCTCGTAATTTTGACTTTATTTTCAAAATATTTTGACTTTATTCTTGTAATATTTTGACTTTATTCTTGTAATATTTTGACTTTCATCTTGTAATTTAAATAAAGTCGAATGTGTAATAAAGTCGAAATATTTTAACTTTATTTTTAATATTTAAAGAATATTTAAAGAATATTAAAAATATTCAAATTTATTCTAAGATTACGACATTAAAGTCTAAATATTTCATAAATAAAGTTGAAATTACTAGAATATTGTTGAAATATTACAAGAATAAAGTTGAAATATTACAAAAAAAGTCTAAATATTTCGAAATTATGAGAATAAAGTTGAAGTGTTTCAACAATAGTCAAAATGTTTCGAGAATAAAGTAAAAATATTTGAGTCAAGTCACAATTCCAAGAATTCATTTGTAGCAATTACGAGATTAAAGTTATATTTTGAGAGTATATTCTAGCCTTTTGCACATACAAAAGCTTTATTCTTGTAATTTTAAAATATTTCAACTTTATTATTGTAATATTTTGACTTTATTCTAAAATTACGAGATTAAAAAGTCAAAATATTTCATGAATAAAGTCAAAATTACGAGAATAAAGTCAAAATATTTTGAGAATACAGCTGAAATATTTAGACATCATTCTTGTAATATTTCAACTTTATTCTCATAATTTCAACTTTATTTACAAAATATTTTGACTTTAATCTCGTAATCTTAATTTTTATTTTTTTATAACTTTAATTTTATAATTTCTACAAATTCATTCTCTAAATTTGACCTTATTCTCAAAATATTTTTACTTTATTTTTGTAATTTTGACTTTGTTGTCGAAATATTTCGTCTTTTTTCTCATAATTTCGATTTTGTGTATTGTTTGAATACTGTAATAAAAAATTTACAGAATTTGACATCTGAAACTTTGTTTCATATCAAAAGCAACAAAGCACAAAGCTTATTAAGATTTATTTAATGGGAGGTGTGCAAGAATGTTTGCTCATTCATTGAAATCAGGCTAGATTTATAAATTCTTGCGATTTAAGAATTGATATTGTTTCGTAAAAATGAGAATCAATTAAAATCGAGACATTTATATTTTTTTACCTATTCTATGTACCTAGCACAGCCTGCTGTTTACCTAGTATTAGCATGGGCAAAGTTTTCCTTCAGAACATTTTGATCATTCGCTTACCTTTATTACTGTTTCAATAATCTGACAAACTCGTGTGTATGTGTGTGTAAGACTTGACATTGGAGAAGGCTCTGCTAAGGGTAAATGAAAACAAAAGAGTATATCAATTACCTTAGATAAAAATCTTTCTTCAATTTTGTTTTAGTGTTCATCCTCCAAGTTGTTCGCTACATATCAGATAACACAGTTTGACTCCATTTGCAAAATCTAAAGGCAATCTCAAACGAATAGAAAAAGTTAAGAGCTGTATCAGTGGGCACAGATGTGTGGTCGTTCTCACTGACAATGATTTGCAATAGGAACTTCTAAAAGAACAGCAACCTGGCAACTTTTTGTGATTAAATCACTCTATTGTGTTAGTTTATAAAGATATTCGGCCTCACAACTATTTGGACAACTTGCTCAAAGGCAACAGGAAGGTGATCGATCTGTTTGTTTTTGCCCTCCGGTGCTTGTAGGGGGTCATCATCTAAAATCATTTAATTGAACACACTCACCTTTACCGTAACTCTCAACAGCTCCCTTCAAGCAACTGTCTTCTCACTCAATAAATCCTGTAACCACTGGACTAATGCAACACTGTATGTATTCAATACACATTATTCTTACCAAAAATAAATAAATAAGACAGGGACGTGACTGACAGTCTGAATGTATATAAAATAGATTTATCAAAGCAGAATTATTAATCATGTTCTGCCCTCTGTGTCAGCAGTACGAACAGCCACACAAAGATGGACACTAAGTTTAATAAGAAAACAGCGGTGTATTCACAGCCCACACCAATCTCACAACACCTGCAGTTCACATCAGGCTGCAGTAAATGATCAAATGCGACTTGATACTTCATTAAATTTCGGAAAGGAAACACACAAAGATCAACCTGTTGTGTCAGCAGAACTATGTAAAATCGTCCGAGAGATTCACATGGGGTGAACCAAACACTGAGCGTTTTTCTAATACAGCAATAGGTTGGTATTACTCAAAAATCAATCCGTTTTAATATTGCTTGTTGACATTAGTGAACAATACTCACCTAATGTTTACATTGAGCTGAGAATGAGAATGCAGTGCTACTCGTATGTATCGGTGGTGGACAGTAACAATGTGTTTCATTACACTCCACACTATAATATTAGAGTTTTACTGAAATTATTTAAAGTGAAAAAACGAAACCAGTTTCAAGACGCGATCACGCGCTGTCCGATTCGCGAATGAACCGATTCAGTGATTAATTTGTGAATCCGACATCCGATTGCAGCAGTTAAGAATTGATCCTGATCCGATCTGAGCGAGTTTCAAGCAGTGTTAATTTTGTTGACGAATAATTTTCGTCATAAATTTCGCCAAGGGCATTTTTTCACCGACGAAAACGAGACGATAACGAAACAAAAACTCGTTTTGAATGACAAACAGCTGCTGATATTTAAACGAAAATGTTAGGTACGATTTGGAAAGAGATTCATTCAGAACGAATCTGCTGCGTGGTCAGGAGATTAGATGCGTCCATTTGAACAGTATCATAGCCTATGATCTGTCCGGCGGGACATAAGATGTCCGTCTCATAAAACATGTCAATATCTGGGAGTAAGTAAAGAGCTGACATATGGATAAAATTGACGACGCAAAAGAGAACTCAATTCGGCCGGTTTACGAAGACACTGCAGCAGCGCCTCTCACACGCAGCAGTAGGTTACTCTTTCGCGTCTCATGAACGAAGAAATGCAGACAAAATTATGTAGAATTATCTGTTTTAACGAGTATTTCCGTAAACACGGTTACTTCTTTGGTGAACGTAAACAGTTGGGAGAACATCGGAGGCGTTGCGTCCGTGCATTCGGTTTAAAGGGACATCAGCCTAATTTAGTTGATGTGGTGCGAGTCACTGATGTAAATCAAGCAACAAAAGAAAGACAGAAAAATCACTCACTGCTCTTGCTCTTACTTTAGTAGCTCTAATACAGTTTAATCTAAACTTATTTATATAAATAAATATGGCTGCTTGAAATAATGAAGAATGTGGTAAACAAGTTGTTAAAGAATGCATAATTAGCTTATATAACCATTTGATTGAAAAAAGACCACGTTCTTGTTTCTTTATGAGAAGTGGTTTCATTTAATTTTAATATAAAGACATGTTGCAGCAGTTAAATCTATCATGATAATACCTTAATATCAAACCTATACAAGTTAGAGAAACGCTTAATAAGTGCATACACTGTAACTAAACCCATTAGATTTTAGTTGACTAAAATCTTATAATATGTAGTTGACTAAAACTTATAACAATTCAGGTGACCGAACTATGACTAAAACTAAATAGCATTTTAGTCAGAAGACTATGACTAAGACTAAATCAAAATTTGCTGTCAAAATGAACACTGGTTTCAAGTTAATTAATCAATAAAACGGTCTCTTAAAATGGGCAAAGAACAGTAGGCCTAAATCATATGATCCTTGGAGTTTTTAAGTTCATTGACTTACAATTAATGAATGAATTCAGACTAAGCTCTAATTTATTTGACTCTATCCTGTCTGATTGGGACATTACACCCTTTGGTCTTTAAATATTTATCTTAATCATGAAGAAGGAGCAACATTCCACCTTTTCTTTAACGCAGAAGTAAGCCTCATGTGCTTTTAGGACACGTCATCAATTGTCCATATTGACAGCACTGAATGTAACCAATGCTACTGAAAGAAGGAAACTTGCATATTTTGCTAATTATTGCTGCTGAAAATGATCAGTTATTAATGTACTAATATACTAATCGGTTGGACCATTTAAAAAAACTGATTTTACCAAGTACAACATGTTCCTGGATCAACATCTTTAACCAATCAGATTTGAAAAAACAGTTTATAGTTTTTGTGAAATTTAGGCTTCTAATCAGTGTTTGGTGCTTGTACATCAGTGTCATTCATCTATCATTTCCTCTGATTTTAGGGATTGCTCATGGGTAAGGTTAGGTTTAGGTGTAGGGATGTGGTCAAGAATACAAATTTGGATTAAAATATTGTTCCAGGGTCAACAAAATATGTTGACCCGGGAACACATCAAACTCGGCAAAATCAGCACGTGCGTGCTTATAATACAATAAATACAAGAAATAATAATACAATACATACACAATACATTAAAATAATATAAGACACCAATTTGCAATATCAAGACCAACCAGAAGCCAAACCCATCAAATTCACAAATGGCTGTGCACCATTCTTACGGGAAGAAAAAGGTGGATATAAAAAGTTAATAAAAATAAATAGAAAAGGGGGGAAAAGTAGGATTGCATTAAATAGGTTTCTTTTCTAATGCAGTAATACCCAGGGAGGAATTGAAACCCATCTAACACCACCTGTGCTGTTTAAAGTCTGGAAAAAGACCCCACAGTATCCTGTGTAGTCTGTGCAGTGACTTCTTTCATTTGGACAGAGTCTCAGCTGTGGCTACATATTTTATTAGCATGAAGGAATGAAACTGAGACTTTGAGTTTTATGAAAACGGAGGCTGAGGAAGCACATGAATGAAAGTATTTAGAACAAACAGGATAGTTCATACATAAATGAAAGTTTCGTCAGCATTTACCCACCTTCATGTCATTACAAACCTGTATATGAGCCTCTTTCCTAATTGGAAAAGAAGATACTTTAAAGAAAGCTGTGGTCCAAACAACATGGGACCACATTCACTTTCACTGTATGGATAAATCAATGCAAAATGGACTCTGTCAATGGTCAGTAAATTGAAGATTACTACAAAAATGCTAATAGTGACACTAACTAGCAAATATCATTGCACCACTGTCACATTATTCACAGTCTACTACAGTGGTTCCCAATTCCAGGCCTGTGGACCCCCGCTCTGCACATTTTGCATGTCTCCCTTATTTAACACATCTGATTGAGATCATCAGCTCATTAGTTCAGTTCATGGCTCTCTCCCCTAACAAGCTGATGATCTCAATCAGGTGTGTTAAATAAGGGAGACATGCAACATGTGCAGAGCAGGGGGTCCCCAGGTCTGGAATTGGGAACCACTGCTCTACTAGATAGAATGTGAAAATGCAAGATATGGTTGTATCTGACATATCTGACAAATATCTGGCATATTATCAAAAGTGTTTTACATAAAAGTGCTCTGTAAAGGAGATTTCCCATGAGCAAAGACATTTCTGATCTTTACAACCACAGATAGAAGACTTTGTCTGCAAGAGAGAAATCCCTTTGATTATCGGGAGCAGTGACAGGGGAATTGTCATTGCTTTATTGTTTTCCTGCTTCTCTCTACACCAGAAAACGTGCCAACATACAAACAACAGTCAAGCTATGCTGCGAGCATGGCACGGATCCATTATCCTGACAAATCAAACCCATCTGACAGCCACTAAGTCACACAGATCGAGTCTGTGTGCGTACGATAGAGGACCTTGGAGAGGTTCTTCCCCCCTGCTTTTCTGCATTCAGAAGTCTGTTTAATCTACCCCACCTTTGAGGACACAAAGTGAGCCAAAAGAACTCTTCAAAAGCCACACTGTTTCTGCCAGGGTCCCTGAGGGCCAGACGGCCATTTGTAGTGTGAACGCGGCGCGTAAAGGAAGAGCTGCGTGTGAATTAATGAGAGGCCGACAGCGAGATCGCGCATACAGAGAGGCCCTGTAGAAGGCTCGTCTCTGGGTCTGTGCTAGACAACAGCGTCCTTGAGAGACGCTCAACAGTCAGCTCCTACCATTACCATTTCCTGCTCCCTGCTTGCTGTCTGTATGAATAAATCATGGGTTTAGACTGGAGTACGCATTCACAGATTTTAAATTATCAGACTGTTGCATGGGGTTTGATGTGCACCTTCATCTCCACCGCCTCAATTTCTTCCCCCGCCTGGACATTCATCAGACGGCGTCTCCCTTCTTTAATCACACGGCAGAGCATTTCACGGTCATTTCTGGCCATGCTTGACTAAACAACTTTTATTTTTTGCATATATTTTACATTTCAGATTTGTCTTGGTTGCTGCATGTTCACAGATCTGATATCAGGTGACTGTTTTGTATAAAGTCATAACAATTACATTTGTAAGTGAGCACATATGCAGATTTGTACGAAAAGAAACAAATAATATTATATGAATTCATTACCCTGTAGTAGATCTATACAGGTGGAGCTGGGGAAGTCGAGGGTTTCTGAAGCATGCGAAAAGAAACATGCGAAAGCATGCAAAAAGAAACTAATAATACATGAATTCATTACCCTGTAGTAGATCTATACAGGTGGAGCTGGGGATGTCGAGGGTTTCTGAAGCATGCTGCAACTGCTACATCAAGCACTAGCCGATATTTGAATGTTAAGCAGGAAGCTCATTGGCTCCTAATGTCTAAAAAAAAAAACTGCTGCACATGTGAATAATGATGGCATTATGTCAGACTGACCTATCTAGAGTTTCATGACAGAACTTTGTATTTATTGTTAACAAACTAAAAATAATTCTCAACAATTGAAATAAAGCTGAAATAAACAACCTGATCTCATGACGAAAGCGTACCTGTGGGAACATTTTCACAAGATGCGAAATATATATACCAACAGGTACATATCACTGCAGTTTCCAACAGACATGTCCACTAGGTGGCAGTAAAAGAGTTTTTTTTTTTTTCCCCTGGAAAAAATGAATGTAGGTACATTTTATGTGCCTTGTACTGTGTATGAAAACGATTACAAGTGCTCACAGGTACGTTTTTGTCATGAGATCACTTAGGAATAATGATGTCATTATGTCAGTTTGGGTTTCTGCGCCATCTAGAGTTTCATGACAGAACTTTATATTTATTGTTAATAGCTAAAATTAAGCTATTAAAAATAATTTTCAATAACTGAAATAAAATGAAAAAAATATTAGATGAAAACCTGATTAAATAAGTTTAACTGAAATAAAATTAAATGAAAGTTAACTAAAGACTAAAACTAGACATAAAAATAAATATAAATACTACAATAGTATAAAAAAAATGATTAAAATTTGTAGTTGAACTGTATATTAAAGTGTAGAAATAAGGGTTTTTGAGGAAAACATTCTAGAATTTTTCTCCATATAATGGACTTCAATGGAGATCAATGGGTTGAAGGTCCAAATTGCAGTTTCAATGGAGTTTCATGGGGTTCTACACGATCCCAGCCGAGGAATAAGGGTCTTACTGTATCTAGCAAAACGAAAATTAAAATGTATATACTTTTTAACACCCGTCTTGCACTAGTTTGACTTCCCTCATTATGTAATCACGTTGGAAAGATCACGCATGACGAAGGCGGAAGTACCGACCCAGTGTTTACAAAGTGAACGCGCAAAGAAAGTCAAACACCCTTTACAAAAAAAGGGAAAACGATGTCAGATGACTTTGAAGTTGAAGGAGAAAATGAGATGAGTTCTTCACCATACCCTACCTTTCTGAATTAACTGTGTATGACATTTTCAGCGTGATGTAATGTAATGTGTGAAGTCGTGGACGCACATCTCAGAGTTAGTGGAAGACTAGCATTTGTGGTTAAAAAGTGTATACAGTTTAATTTTTATTTTAAAATAAAAAAATAAAATAAGCTATCATTGTGTAGAGCCCTTTGAAGCTGCATTGAAACTGCAATTTGGACCTGCAACCCTTTGGGTCCCACTGAAGTCCACTATATGGAGAAAAATCCTGGAATTATCAGGAAATTTTTATTCTGCAAGTGAACTAATCCTTTAACCCTCTGATGCATAATGTCTACACTATTTTTTTTAAAGCTACGTTAACCATTCATATTGTGATTCATCTAGACCACCATGAGTGACCTTTGACCCCATATGCCTTCTTATCTTCTATATGCTATCTTTTTTATGTTTTTATTTTTGACAACATAAATACTACATCAGTTACAGTACCTGTGGAATATTTACCATGATCTTGGACACATAACTTTCTTAAAATACTTATTTCTGTAAAAAGAGTGAGAGACAAAACTGAATGATTTGAAAAATGAAACATTGGTCTTTCTTTGTGATATAAAAATTCATGCATCAGTGGATTAAATGAGAACAGTATTGTCATTTCACCTTTATTTAATATTAGTTCCCTGTGAACTTGTGAGAACAGGAAATTTCACACATCTATAATTCACAATGGCTGAAAAAACCCAGAAGCACCTCTGAGTGCCAATTTAGGTTCCTCCTGCATGTACAAAATTAGGGTATGAATATTTAAAATGCAATTACAGTTAAGTAATGTAATAAGAGCATAAATAAAAACACCTAAATCTTTACTCTGAGTTTGAAAAGGCTTAAATGGCATTACTTTTATAGATTTTGCTTCATATATTTTCTTCTTGGTAAAAGTAAACATAAAAAGTAAACTTTATCAAAGTGAAAAAAGACATTAATATTCAAACTACCATGGTATAAAAAACAAAAAGCCTGCAGTCACTGAACTATCATGCTTTTCAATTTAGCTAATTTTTCACAAATAAGATTAAGCAGAAAAATCCCTCTGAGGAACAAATTAGCATCACAATGATCTTCTAATCATTTTTCTATTCCCACCCCCTGAATTCACAGATGTATTTTAATCACTGTTTGTGCGATTAATGTAATTGAACTTTCCAATATCTCAAAGCCTAGCGCACATTCTCACACATGACATTTAGGTACTATAAAAGAACAGCTGCTGAGGAGAAATGGTGTGCTGACCCAGTTTGACTCGCAACGATTCAAACCTTTTCAACTGAGGAACTTGAGGTCAGACATAATAGAGCCATTTAGGAGCAGTTTTGACTGCTCATTGGGAAATCTCTGAAGAGGTTGTGCTCTGATGCACAGGAAAGGCATTCGATGACAGAAATCTTTTACGAGAGCACTGCGCTCTGGGAGACGGCTTTGCAAATGGCCTGGAAAAGGGCACCAAAGGGCATTGAAGACACAAGCGTGAATGTTCAAATATGGGCACAGAGCTATTTTTCGTTTTTTATAAACTTGGAAAAATATTTAAAAACGTATATACAGTGAAAAGTTTAGTGAAAATTATTGAGTCAAACAATATATTTAATTAGAAATAAATAGAGGGCAGAACTTGACTTCATCCATGAATGGATGGTGACTGGACAGTGAAAAGAAGGGATACTTTCTGAATTGAAAGATCAGGGTAAATTTTACTTATTTTGTCTCCTGTGGAACATGTAAGTATCTTCTATTGCTTCTGAAGGGCAATACTAAACATGGCAAATATGATATTTAGGCAAAATAAGAACACATCCTCATACTATTCAAAAGTTTACACCCCTCGCTTTTAATGCATCGTTTTCCCTTCTGAAGCATCAGTGAGTGTTTGAGCCTTCTGTAATAGTTGCATATGAGTCCCTCAGTTGTCCTCAGTGTGAAAAGATGGATCTCAATAAATAATAAAAAATAACGTGCATTTTGTATGAACATTTTGCAGGTTCTGCAATGTGTATGTACACTTTTGACTTCAACTATATATGCAATATTGATATAAAATATAAGTAAATTAAATGACAAAAATGTATAATTAAAAATACAAATAATTAAAATTAGAATAATTGAAATAGTTGAAACCTGGTTTTTGAGCTCGTAAGCCACGGCTTCAAACCAGGACTCACGACTTTGTAGCGTTCCAGGCTTAAGCCCATTTACAAATAATTTCTATAGCCAAAGGTCCTTATTTCTTGCTTATTTGAGGGAAACAGATGAGGAAAACGGAGCATAAGACAAGAGAAGCAGTTATACCTTTTATTTTACGTTATTTGTTTATTTGGAAATACATCCGTAGGGGCTGCCATAGTTGGTTTGCGGGCTACGTGACGTCAGAGCTCAGAACTGGGAGTGAATCGATCTAGTACGAGTTCACGGGTGGGAAGCAAGCGGCAACCTCCCGCTCTCACTCTTGAAACAATACAGAAGTGACTGAAGCTGCAGTTCATCGGCTGGCCGCTTGAGGCTGGCTCCAAAAGGGAGCAAATCCCCATAGACTCTTGTGTTAAAATGTTCAACTTTATAACAGATAAAAACATGTTTACAGCCTGGTACAAAAAGTGGTTTTGGTTTTTACAGCTAGTTTTGCCCTTCATGACAACTCTGAGGGGGGTGAATTTTTTTCTATATTAAGCATTAAAATTCTGCATAATTAAGGGCCTGGGCAATTGAGTGACAGGTGTCAGGCAGCCGCCACATTACCTCAGCTTATTCCAGCAGTTGAACTTGGCATCTCAGCCGTGTTATTGCATTTGTTTTTTCTTAGGGTGTTACTTTATCAGGATTATTTTAATAAATTTAAAAACCAGACATCTTAGCTCCACCCACGTCCCGCTTCTTTGTCCATTTTCTATTTTCCTGGAGTGACACGCTTCCAAAATGGCGACGACAGGCCCCGCCCAACTTTTGCTTCAAAAACGCTTTTCAGAAACCTACGGGTGCTGTCACTGACACTACGTCCATGTTTTTTTACAGTCTATGGTGGGAAGTCACTGGTTTGACTGCCGTTCCAGTGCACTTTCACCGGTAGAAGGCTGGAAAAACACGGGTAATGTTTCAGTATTTATTGATTCTTATTTATTCAATTACAGTTTCTGAATGTTATTTACACACGTCTGGACCACAAAAACGCTTACGTAGACTAATGTTATTATTGTTTTGTTTTTAATGGAAACTTGTTTCTACCGTTAGGATACGTGAGGCAAAAGAAGTTAGAATAAAGGATAAATTAAAATTCATAGCATTTAAACAAGTTCTGCTCGCGTATTTGAAGGTTTTTATTGGATGATTGTGTAAACTATGGCAAGTTCTTACTTAAAATTGGAGTCCACACTAGAGGCTTAGTAACTACTAGCTAGTTTGTAACTAAATCTATACATAATTTGGTCGCACCAGTTGTTCATAAGGCAGGACTTAGCTAGTAGTTTGTAAACTCTCCGTAAAGTAATGTGTAGTCGCATAATATGACGTATTTAGTCATATAGAAATTACGTTTTTACATTTCAGGTTTTTTCTATATAATGGACTTCTATTGTTCCCCCAAGTTTGAACTTCCAAAATGCAGTTTAAATCCAGCTTCAAAGGCCTCTAAATGATCCCAGCTGAGGAAGAAGGGTCTTATCTAGCAAAACAATCGATTACTTTTGAAACAAATTGACAATTTATATGCTTTTTAACCTCAAATGCTCGTCTTGTCCCATCTCCGCGATGCGCATGCGTAGTCTGTGCGATCCGGGTCAATACAGTTAGGGTATGTCGAAACACTCCCATCTTGTTTTCGTCTTTAACATGAACTAATCCTTTAACTAAGAACTTACGAATGGCTGGTGCAACCCTACCCTGTTGATCATCTGAAAAGGAACATCAGAGCAAATTTTGATTATGAAGATATTTTTTTCCCTTCAGTGAGCATGTAGTGATTAATCATTCATGATAAGACTAGAAACATGTTTTAAGAAAGCTGACTTCACATAAATCTCTGTTGAACTGTACCAGAGAGCTGCATTTGCGTTCACAAAATTGTATTGAAATAACATCTTTCTTATGCATAACCCCAGCAGTGTGTGCAGCCTTCAATGCTTTTGATTAATAGTACACACAGAATTAGAAGAGAATGTTTCCCTACTGTATATCCCACTGTCATATGGCATTTGTACTTGGTAAAATGTTCTTTTGGGTGCGTGCGCGTCTTTGTATGCTGTGGCACGGTGGAGATAAGCGGTGAGCTGTGATGGGCTTACTGAGCTGCGGGGTGGTAGGATGCCAGTGCGCCACAGCGGACGGCCCAGCATGCCAGTACTGCTCCCCCCTGTACCTCTGACTGGAGCCAGTCACTGCGGGTCACTGGCGTCTAATCTGTCACCGAGGGCATCTGGCTCCTGCCGCAGAGAAGCACATCAGCAGATGGCTCTCTCTATGAACTGGCAGTAACAGACAGAGAGAGAGAGTGAGAGAAGCAAAAACATGGGGGGTGAGAAAGATATTGGGTGGGCGTATTTTGTCACAAACACAAAAACAGACAAAAATGTAATATGCGGATGATATCCGATATGATTTTTCTTACACAAACACATCAATTCACTTCAGAGCTTCCTGGAGCTGTTAAGAACACTTTTTATGTTGGATGGATGCACTTTATTGGACTCCAAAATCTCAACACCCATTCACTGCCATTATAAAACTTGGATTTTTTTGTAATATAAATCCGACTGTATTCATTTGAAAGAAAAAAAGCCATATATACATAATTTTCATTTTTGAGTGAACTGTCCCTTTAACTCTAATCACAATTTAGAATGGCATCTGGAGTGGCAAATCAAATTATAAAGTACATGATTCTGCATTAGAGGTACTCTCTGTATAAAAAAGATCCCTCATATCCTTTTAAAACATGAATTAAAGAATGCTTTTTGTCATGATAAACAGGCAGTTCCCTCACAGAAGTCACTGTGACACTAACACTCTGCCAAAGTGAAATGATTACGGTCAGGCCTAAGGGCTTTGGCAGTAGTTCACAGTAAGTGAGTCTTTTACTGCACTGAAGGAAATGTGTATCGCTGAACATTCATCCGTCTCTGTGGGAGATTGATTACGACGGCTTACAAGGTGAGAGGTTTTTATTTGATTTAGCAGATACGTGTTGTTCTGTGAATACCTAATACCATTTGCGCCTCTGTTTAACTGTGTTTAAATACATATCAAGACAAACACAAGGGCAGTTCCCATGACATGTCACAGCATGTGTCCTGTACAGTAGCCTATACTTTATCTTCAACGCTTTTAATGCATTTAAAGCAGTGTTATGACCTTATATTAAAGCGCTAGTTCAGACCAAATGTACTCAACCTCCTTTGCAGAATCAATATTATCTGATGTAATTGACATCAAACCTGCTGTGACGCACCTTGGCCAGAAGTATTAAAGAATTTCTGTAAAATATCTGTTCCTGAGAGAAACATATGGGTTTAGAACGGCATGAGAGTAACTACATGACGGAAATGTCTAACTATCTATTTATCTCTATCTATATTTACATATTATTTACAAAATATTTTACACATAAAAAAATATTATTTATACATTTATACACACTCATAAAAAATCATTAAAAATTAAAAAATTTGGAAAGGCAGTGTGTACACACACACACACACACACACACACACACACACACACACACACACACAGCTGTTCAAAAGTTTGGGATTGTTAAGATTTTTAAGGGTTTTTAAGCAATCTCTCTCTATATATACAATTTATGGTTTTGTATTTAAATGTACTTTAAAATATAATGAACAGCTGAATTTTTACCATCATTACACCTTTCTTCAGTGTTACGTGTCACAAATCTGGCCTCTGTGGCTCCCTTCGATCATCACCGGAGGGAACCGTCACCTGAGTACTGACTTCTAATTCGGACTCCATTTCCCATGATCCCGTGCCTGGGGCTGATCACCTGGCAGGTGTCAGCAATTACCCTTGCCTTTAAAAGCCATGTTCATGCTCATCATTTGTGAAGCCTTGTTTTGCTATGTGGACATTTCTGAGTGGTTTTCCCTGGTTTTGACTCGGACTGCTATAACGTTTACTGATTGCCTGCCTTATTAATATTGTTTGTCATTTGGATTTACTCTGTCGATTGCCTGCTGACCTCCAGTCTGTATTCTGACTATGATTTCATCTTGCCTACATTGTGTATGTCACTGTTGATGACCCACTGCCTGTATGACCTGAACACTCTAATAATGCTGCAAATGGATCCCAATTCCATTGACTCTTTGTTACAGAAGACTTCACCACCAAATGATCCAGCGGCTTTCTATCAGCTTTCAACTGAGCTCTCTGCTCAAGCCTCCGTCCTGGCTACCCACCAGCAGCAGCTGACTCGGTTAACCTCACTTACCGAGGAGCTGGTAAATACACTGCAGGCTCTCCATCTACCGACTGACCCATGTTCAACTGCTGTTCATATGGAACCCTTCTCCACTTCGGCCTTCAAAGCTCTCGTTTGAATATTTGCTACTACCACAAAGATCTGCATCCGTGGCGGCTCCACCTGGGCCTGCACCTCTAGGCTTCAACGCCACCACAGCGGCCCTCCTACTCGTCGAGGCGTATCTCTCTGGGTATAGGCCCGACTCTCCAGCGCTGTGAACAAACATGGAACAAGGCTCACGTACACCGTCAGCGAGCTGTCCGACGCACTTGAGAGCAGGTTGGCCGTCATCGTCGCTCCAATGCAGACTGTCAGCTGGGGCAATGGGTCTGGCTCTCTACCTGGGATCTTCGTCTTTGGCTACCCTGCAAAAAACTCAGCCTTTGGTACGTGGGTCCTTTCAAAATTGTCACGTTATGCCATTTCCTTTTTAGATTGGCTTTACCTGCTCATTATCGTATCTCACCTACTTTCCATATCTCTTTGCTTAAGCCCGCTGGTGGTTTGAGAGAAGTGGAGGGCCAGGAGGAGGCCAGTGACCAGGGTACCCCTCCCATCACCATTGACAGTGAGGAGGCTTATCAGGTTCATGAAATCCTGGACTCTCGTTGCTGGGGCAGACTACTCCAGTATCTGATCGATTGGGAGGGGTATGGCCCAGAGGAATGCTCTCAAGGAAGACCTCGGTGACAGATTCCTCCTCGCATCGGGAGCCGCTTGCAGTGAGGGGGTTCAAAAAGCCATGCTCTTGCTCAGTCACTTGTGAAGTCATGTTTTGCTTTCCGGACATTTCTGAGCCTTTTTTTTTTTTTTTTTCTGGTTTTTGTTTTTTCCTCTAGCCTGTATTCTGTCAACGATTTCATCTTGCCTATGTTGTGTATGTCACTGTTGATGACCCACTGCCTGTATGACCTGCCTAACACATTAATAAAGCTGCAAATGAATCCCAATTCTGTTGACTCAACGTTACATGAGCCTTCAGAAATCACTCTATGTTGTTTATCATTACTTTTTTTGGGGGGGGGTCAAGGTTCCCCTGGTAAATGGGGATGTTTTTCAGGTCAATTTAACCCACAGCTACAGTGTTAAAGTAGCCCAATTCCGTGGGAAAACCGCAGACTTGGCAACACTGCATGTGACACTGAAGACTGGAGTAATGCTGCTGAAAACTCAGCATTTCATCACATCATTTTCTTTTGTTTGTTTAGTGATGGCTGTTCATGAGTCCCTTGTTTGTCTCGAACAGTTAAACTGCCCACTGTTCTTCAAAAACATTCTTTAGGTCCCACAAAATTCTTTGGTTTTTCAGCATTTCTGTGTATTTGAACCCTTTCCAACAATGGCTGTATGATTTTGAGATTCATCTTTTCACACTGAGGACAAATGAGGGACTCATACACATTACACGAGGTTCAAATGCTCACTGGTGCTCCAGAAGGAAAAACCATGCATTAAGAGCCAGGGGGTAACTTTTGTAAATTTGAAGATCATGGTAAATGTAACTAATTTTGTCTTCTTGGAAACATGTAAGTATCTTCTGTGGCATCTGAAGGGCAATACTAAACGAAAAAAAATATGCTATTTATGCTAAATAAGAAATATGCACACATCTTCATTCTGTTCAAAAGTTTACACCCCTAACTCATAATGCATAGTTTTTCTTTCCGGAGCATCAGTGAGTGTTTGAACCTTCTGTAATAGTTGCATATGAGTCCCTCAGTTGTCCACTAATGTGCACATACTTCCACACACAGAGGCCAAGGTGAGTGTAATATTGTGTGACCGTTATGAGGTGTGAAGTTAAAAATAAGTGATAGGACTGTCAGCAGCTCAATCTTACAGTGTGAAGACTGGAGAACCAACTCCACAAAGTTTCTCAGACTTTGACTGACGTCCTACTGACATCAACACCACATATACACACATTTCTCTAACCATTACCTGCATATATTATATATATATATATATATATATATATATATATATGTATATATATAAAAGGTATTATGTGAAATCTCTTGCTGTTTGGCATACTTATCTGGAAATGACACTACTCACATTGACACTCCTGCTATTAGTTCTGCACATTTCGTCTTCTAAATGCACCTGCTGCATCTGATGGCCCATCAAAAAATACTTTTTCCAAGGTGCGAGAACTCTTTCTGTCTTTCAGCATTTCTCGCTCCCTTACCGGCTCTCCACCAACCCCCACTATTGATTCATCCAGCTCAGAGAGGGATTTATCACACTATGGTGTGACTTTCCCATTTTCAAATCTCAAATCAGATCCCAGTACATCACACTGTTATGACGGAAACTAAGAAAGCAGACATCTGTCACAAAGACAGATAACGCAGATGCTTTACCCTTTGCATTTTGGTCTGAAAGAATAGGAAACATTACTCATTTTACAGAAAAGAGGACGTCTGAAAAAATGTTTGACAGCTCAGATCGCCAAAGATTTCTTATACACATCAGCAAAGCAATCTGGAAAATTCAATAGAGCACAAACTAGAAATATCAAACAAAAACAGTCACTTCTATAAAAGCCACATACATTTACATATTTTATATCCAGATATTTTTATTATCAGTATTAACATATGTAACATTTAGAGAAAAAAATGCTTTGGTAATACAAAATACAGATGAACGCACACACACACTTGCACAAATAAATGCACAAATGAATTAATGACCGTCTGTCAAACAGTCCACTGCTTTTAAACGTGCAAACACAACACAACTACAAAACAAAAACTCCAATGTGGAGATCACTAAGATGTATAAGCTTCATTTGGGACTTGTCAGAAAAAGAAATCAGAAAGAAATCAGCACTTGTAATCTTATTTAGAATGTACAAAGCGAGTTAGAATAATAAAAAAAAAGGCAAAATATAAAAGCTTGAATCTTACAACTGGACCGTAACAAATGTAATTTTTCATTGCTGTCCAAAAATTGCATTCACTGCTGTTCATTTGCATTTTTATGCATTTCAAAGTGCTGTTATCTTGCATTTCCATATGTGTTCTGACACAATATCTAAAGCATTAACTGCATACTGCATTTTCACCGAATGTACAGAAGTTTTGCACATCGTCAGCTTTGCACTACTATTGCAACTCATAAAAAAATGGGTCACATACCCCTTCATCTAGAAATGGCCTCATAAAAATACTAATGTTCACACAAATAAATCACAAAGAAACCCTATTGTACAAATAACCCTCAAAATAAACACTGTAATTGTAATCACACTTTCATATAATTGTCATTTTGTTTCACAAATCCAACTCTAAAAATACTTCTGTAAAACAAATCTGTGGCTCTAATTCAAACGCTTGTGTTTATGTACTGTGCAGATATGGATTATATGGGTTTTCTCTGTAATTCTCTATTACTATATGAGCCATGAACTTGATTTGTGAGAATCTGATAAAACATTAAAATAAACAAAATAAAATATACTATTCAAAAGTCTGGGGTTCGTAAAGTTAAAATATTTTTGAAAAATGTGCCTGTAGGGAAGCCCGTTTCCCACACTGAATAAAAAATGGTATTGCAACTTTTTAATTGCAATTCTGACTTTTTTTCTCACAAATACAAGTTTGTATCTCACAATTCTGACTTTTTCTCGCAAATGTGAGTTTGTATCACAATTCTGGATTTTTTTCTTGCAATTGCGAGTTTACATCTTACAATTTTTTACTTTTTTCTCAGAATGATTGCATGATATAAACAATTTTTTCGAGTAATTCGAGAAATTCTGACTTTTTTTTTAACTGCAAGTTTGTATCTCGCAATTCTGACTTTTTTTCTCGGAATTGCACATTTGTATCTTGCAATTCTGACTTTTTTTCACAAATACGAGTTTGAATTGCAATTCTGGAGTTTTTTTCTCACACTTTCGAATTTATATCTTGCAATTTGTACTTTTTTTCTCTGAACTGCATGATATAATTTTTTTTAACATTTTTATCTTGCAATTCTTACTTTTTTCTCAGAATGGCAAGTTTGTATCTCGCAATTCTGATTTTATTATTGTAAATGCGTTTATATCTTGCAATTCTGACTTTTTTCCTCTTAATTGCAAGTTTATATCTGGCAATTCTGACTTTTTTCTCTCAATTGCAAGTTTATATCTCACAATTCTGACTTTTTTTTTGCAATTGCGAGTTTATATCTCACAATTCTGACTTTTTTCCTCACAACTGCGAGTTTTTGTCTCACAATTTTTACTTTTTTTCTCTCAATTGCGAGTTTATATCTCACAATTTTTACTTTTTTCTCTCAATCGTGAGTTTATATCTCGCAATTCTGACTTTTTTCTCTCAATCGTGAGTTTATATCTCGCAATTTTTACATTTTTCTCTCAATCGTGAGTTTATATCTCGCAATTTTGACTTTTTTTCTCTCAATCGTGAGTTTTATATCTCGCAATTTTTACATTTTTCTCTCAATCGTGAGTTTATCTCGCAATTTTTACTTTTTTTCTCGCAATTGGGAGTTTATATCTCGCAATTTTGACTTTTTTCTCTCAATTGCAAGTTTATCTCTCGCAATTCTGACTTTTTTTCTTGCAATTGCGAGTTTGTCTCAATTTTTACTTTTTTCTCTCAAACGTGAGTTTATATCTCACAATTTTTACTTTTTTCTCTCAATCGTGAGTTTATATCTTGCAATTGTGACTTTTTTCTCGTAATTGCGAGTTTATATCTCACAATTTTGACTTTTTTTCTCTCAGTTGCGAGTTTATATCTTGCAATTATGACTTTTTTTTGCGCAATTGCGAGTTAGAGTCCAGTTTTGAAAAAAAAAATTACATGTTCTCAGAATTGCGAGGTTATTTGTCATATATAATGTATAATGCTCATATAAACTAGCAATTCTGTTTGTGAGATAAATTGTAAGATGAAAAGTTGGAATGACCTTATTTACACTTTTTTTTTTACTTTTTATTCAGTGGCGGAAATACCATACTTCCATACTTATGCTGAGAACTCTAAAAACAGTAATATTGTGAAATATTTTTACAATTTAAAATAAATATTTGAATATATATTAAAATGTAATTTACTCCTGTGGTGGCAAACCTGAATTTTTTAGCATCATTACTCCACATGATCCTTCAGAAATTATTCGGATTTAATGTTTAAGAAACATTTTCATATCAATGTTGAAAACAGTTGTACTGCTAAATTTCAGGATTCTTTGATGAATACAAAGTTCTAAAGAACATAATTTATCTGAAATTTGACTGTCCAAAAACAAACAAAGAAACTCTTACCCCCACTTTAATAGTGTAAAACTGGGTTTTTTGAATTATTATTTTTTGTTTACCTTAACAAGATGGTACTGAATATATGCACAAAAAATGGAAATTAAAATTGCTTAGAAAAACACAAAACACTCACAGCAAGAAACACTTTTTGATAAGTGAAAAAATATCTACATCTTTCAAAACTATTCCAAAGTCCAATTTACAGTATGTGTGACTCACTAGGGCATTTTAATAGAAATAAACTGTTCTTTTTTTTGTTGTTTGATTATGAATGTTGCTACAATAATAAACACAGATCAGCTGATAAGAACAGTCACAGTCCCACTTGGGATCCCGCATTATTCAAGTCTTAAGGAGTCAACAGTCTGCTCATCGCTGAGAAGCCTATCCTTTTGATGTCAAACAAATTTAAATATTCATTACAAAATCCCAGAATCAACACAAAATGAACCAAAAACACATACAAACACTATAAATTATTAAATTGAAGTGAGTTACATTGTCAACAGATTCTGTTGCAGGTTTTGGCTTCAAGGCATCATTGCTTTATGATACGTTGTAGTTTATGAAAGCATTTTGGCATTTAATTATTATTCTGTGTGTAAACAGTATGATAAAGAGATTTTACGGGATGGGTGCCTGCAGCCAATTTCACATAATGTGCCAAGAAAATTTTGTATTTCAAATGAACGTTTTGCTTATTTAAACATGGAAATACATTGGCAAGGCCACGGAGAGCTATTCCCGGACTGTTTTCATTTGCTAAGCTGATGTTACACAACAGCTGTTAAAATACACAGAAAGCTAAAATAGTACTTCAGAGCTTACATATAAATATTTGTAAAATGTATTTCATGTAGACTATTGCATTTTAATTGTTAAAGGGGTCATATAATACATTTTTCCCTGAGGTCAATTAATGATGCTAGTCCACTTTTCACCCCCACTCAAAACAGGTTTTATGTCCTCAAACATTTTAAGGATGGTCATAAAACAAGTCCAGCTGAAATGAGCTGCACAAACTCATTGGTATGATCAGGGTCCTTGATAAAAATAAGGTAATAAACCACAGCCCGGCACAACTTTTGTTGGATATTTTTCATATCTTTCGACTGTTAGTGATACCTCAAGGGCAGAATTACTTGACAATAAAAATGAATTATTGATTTATACATTGGTATGTGTTAAATGTATTTGGGTTTTATGTTCAAGATTCAGCAGATGCCTTTTAGAAAACAAGTTTTAAAACGTATAGATTTCAAATGATCAAGGAAAATGATATAACCTCTTTAAATTTAAGCAACATACCGTATATCCCATAAAGTAATAATTTACCTAAATAAGAAAATTTGCTGAAAAATGTACTCATCCAAAAGCTATCCAAGATGTTGATAAGTTTGTTTCTTCATCTAAACAGATTTGGAGAAATTTAGCATTACATCACTTGATCACCAATGGATTCTCTGTAGTAAATGGGTGCTGTCAGAATGAGTGCACACAGCCGTAAAAAACATCATAATAATCCACAACTGATCCACACAACTCCTGTTCATCAATTAACATCTTGTAAAGTGAAAGGTTCATGCTTGTAAGCAAGTTATTAATTAAAGGGATAGTTCACCCAAAAATGAAACTTACCCCATGATTTACTCACCCTCAAGCCGATGTATATGACTTTCTTCTTTCAGACGAATCCAATCGGAGTTATATTAAAAATGTCCTGTCTCTTTCAAGCTTTATAATAGCAGCGAATGGCTGTTGAGATTTTGAAGCAAAACAAAAGTGAATCCATCCATAATAGAAAGTACTCCACACGGCTCTGGGGGGATAATAAAAGCCTTCTGAAGCAAATCAATGCGTTTGTGTAAGAAAAATATACATATTTAAAACTTTATAAACCTTTATGAACTTTTTTTTACAAGAATGCATCAATTCACTTCAGAAGACCTTTATTAACCCCCTGGAGCCATGTGGAGTACTTTTTATTGATGGATGGATGAACGTCAAACTCTCAACACCCATTCACTGCCATCATAAAGCTTGGATTTAAAAAAAAAAAAAAAATCTAATAACTCTTGATTGTATTCGTCTGAAAGAAGAAAGTCATATACATCTGGAATGGCTTGAGGGCGAGTAAATCATGGGATAGTTTTCATTTTTGGGTGAACTACACCTTTAAGGTGTTTTAACTTTAAACTGGCCAAAATAACACTTCCTCCAGTGAAAAAGTCCATCCCATTATCCTTTTACATCAAAATCCACAAATATGTTTATTTAGAGCTGTTTTGTCTTTTAAACAGTCTTGATCTGAGCACATTCCTCTTTTCACTGGAAAAAAGCAATAGTATGGATAGATTACTCATATTTTAGCCAACTATTTAAAGTTAAAAACATCTTAATGATGGATTTGTTTGTTACATAGCAGGTTTTCACTTCATAACATGTTAATCGATGAACTGGAGCTGTGTGGATTATTGTGATGTTTTTATCAGCTGTTAAGACTCTCATTCTGATGGCACCCATTCACTACAAAGGATCCGCTAGTGAGTAAGGGATGTTCTGATTAAGAAACTAACTCATCTACATCTTGAATGGCCATAGGGAAAGTAATTTTTAATTTTCATTTTGGGTAAACATTCCTTTCACAAACAGGTCCTATTCTGCTTAGTGTACTTGTACATGTCCACATGATGTGCAGTATACTAGTTGTCCAAACCTGTAAGGAACTGGTAGCAAAAGAGTTCTTGTTAAAGCAAAATACCGGCAAAAAACAGGCTCATGCTCAGTTCCAAAAGAGAGACACCTTACCAAAATGTGAGAGCACATTTACATCCTGGACTCATAAGAAACATTAATTAACCCTTTCATGCATGGTGTCCACGTTCGTGGACAGTTAATTTAACTCCATTCAGTGTTCATTTATTATAGTTATATTCTCCAAACCACTTGAGGGCAGTGTCAGTAGATTCACAACAGTATTTTTAACAGTAGCTACCATATTTATTCCAAATATTCATTGCTTGATGGCATAAATGAATCAAAGATGGCTGACAGCCAAAGCCATGTGCTAAATGCCCCAGGCATGTATGTGAAAAACTTTTATACAAGGAGGTCAATTGAAATAAAAAATATATTAGTGTGTACAGTAAAGTATGATGAATATGTTAGTATTTTATATAATAAAATTTAGAGTAAAATGAAGTTTTTATTCACCAAAAACCAACTGTCCACATGCGTGGACGTCATGCAACAGTGGAGTCAGATTGCATAAAGTCTGATTTCTGTAATCTGCTAGTATATCTATTCTATTTTTTCAAAAATGTTATGAATTGGTCTTTTAACAAATATTTAAACATAAATAACCATTTTAAATAAATTATTATAGCATTAAATGGCAATTTTACACATACATATGGAGACAAATTTGCATTTTGACTTCCAAACAGGGAGAGCATAGATAAAGGAGTAAGTACAGAATAATAGAGAATATCCCAGGACAGTGGAAGTTAGATGGATGGAATTATAATAAGCCGTTACAATCAGCATTGAATGTTTTCCATGATTTGCCCATATCACTTATAGGATTCAGCATATATGCTACTACTGTTGTTCATCCAATATGTGATTTCTTGTAATTATATTGTAATATTATTGTTTTTAATAACTGAACGGATATAAATAGCAGAATATAGCATTAAAAAAATACAATATTCCATTTTATCAGCTGTGGTTTTATGTTCCATTTTACTCCTTTGTTGCATGGTGTCCACATACGTGGACAGTTAAATATTTTTTAAATAAAGCAGAATTTTGTAAAAATGAAAATGGATTTCAATTTTAGCACCATATTAAACTAATAAAAAGAATCAGAAAAAAATCTAGATAATGTTTTTCATAATTCATGCATGAAAGGGTTAAATTAGCAGTTAGTTCCAAATGCATGGTTCTGGATTGCCATTCCTTTCTCCAGCAGTTCACTTTCAATTTCCATTCTTTTCTTCCAGAAAGGTCACGCATTCAACATGATTGTCAGTGAGGGGCGTGCCCTAGTTTCACTTATCAGCTCTCTTTTCTTTTCATGCAATCCGTGACCTCCGTCAACCCTAATTCCACTGTATTAGTGTTAGTTTGGCTTGAACGTATGAGCTCAACCATTGTAATAGGCCACAAGAGAGACAACAGGTCTGTTGGTGCCCTGGCCCGCAGCAGGAGATGGTTTCTCACCCTCTGAGGTACTTTTCTGCCCACCGCTGTTAGGAGCAAAGATAGTAGGATGGCCAGCTGAGGCCACAGCGAAGGTCACATTCTGGCCGTTGGCGCGTCGCACTGTTTTGAGAGTTTTGGTGACTTTGGAGGAGTTTTTGAAGCTGGAGCCTCTCTCTGGGGTGGTGCACATGATGAGCGCATGGAAACATCTGCAAAACTGACACACGAAAGACAGATTGAGAGAGCTGGGATTACATTTCTAATGCTTAAAGGGATAGCTGACGCAAAAATGAACATTCTATTACAGTTTACTCTCCCTTATGTAGTTCCAAGCCTGTATCAGTTTCTTTCTTTTGGAGGAATGCAAAAGAAAGTATTTAAAAAAAAATGTCTTACTGTTTTTTTGTCCATACAATTAAAGTCAAAGTTGTTTTAGACACCAATGATTTTAAATGTATGGGAAAAACATAATTCAGGGTTGGAACAACATGAGGCTCCTCATGTTAAAGGATTAGCTCACTTTCAGAACAAAAATTTACAGATAATGTACTCACCCCCTTGTCATCCTGATCTTTAATCAGTCATAAAGAAATTATGTTTTTTGAAGAAAACATTTCAGGATTTCTCTTCATATAATGGATATGTATGGTGCCTCCCAAGTTAGAATTTCCAAAATGCAGTTTAAATGCAGCTTCAAAGGGCTCTAAACAATCCCAGCCGAATAAGAAGTGTCTTATCTAGCAAAACAATCGGTCATTTTTGAAATAAATTGGCAATTTATATACTTTTTTACCTCAAATGCTCATCTTGTCTCATCTCTGCGATGCGCATGCATAGTCTGTGTCAATACAGTTAGGGTATGTTGAAAAATTCCCGACTCATTTTCTTCCCCAACTTCAGAATCGTCCTACATTGCTGCAGAAATACCAATCTAGTGTTTACAAAGTGAACATACAAAGACAAAACAGTGAAACAGTAAAAGTAAAGTAAAACATTGTTGTAGGATGATTTTGAAGTTTGAAGATAAAAACGAGATGGGAGTTTTTCAACATACCCTAAGTGTATTGACCCTGATCACACAGACTATGCATATGCATCGCATAGATGAGACAAGACGAGCATTTAAGGTTAAAAAGTATATAAATTGTCAATTTGTTTTGAAAATAACTGAACGGTTCGCTAGATAAGACCCTTTTTCATCGCCTGGGATCGTTTAAGCCTTTTCCAACCTGATCTCACGGCAATTTATACGTACGAATTCATAAGCTTTTTGGCTAAATCGTACGTATTTTATGAATTCCCAATACGTATGAATTCGTACAAATGACCTTCACCTAACCCCACCCCTAAACCTACCCGTCACTGGGGTCTAGGCAAATCGTACAAAATCGTGAGGTTGTATGAATTAGCCACCTTGTAAAATATATATATGATAGCGTTGGAATATCTTGAATGACCAGGGGGAAAAAACATTATCTGAAAATTTTTGTTCTGAAAGTGAACTAATCCTTTAAATAAACGTGCATACGACAGAGATTACATCTTATAAAGTTTTAAATATAGATATTTTTCTTACACAAATGCATCAATTTGCGTCAGAGGGCCTTTATTGGACTTCAAAATCTTAACAGCCATTCACTGCCATTATAAAGCTTGGAGAGCCAGGACATCTTTTTAATATAACTCTGATTGTATTCGTCTGAAAACAGAAAGTCATATACACCTAGGATGTAATTTTCATTTTTGTGGTGAACTGTCCCTTTAAGTATTTATTGTGAGTGTACTGCATGCATAGAAAGTTGGATATAATTGAAAGAGATGCACATGTTCAAAGACAAACAAGACAAAGCCTGAATGTTCACTCAATCCCACAACTCATTTCTCCCGTTCTTTGCTGGATTTGCAACTGTGCAGACAGAATAATAACACACCAGTCAAACATGCGAATCATCAGCCCTGGAATAACAGCTGATGCTCTCTCTCCTCTAATGTGGACAGGCTTGTTTGCAAATTGAAAGCTCTACGTGCACAAAATTCATTAACAGAGGCAGGACCTCTCAGCAGGCGCGTAGGCAGTGATTATCTGAGAGTGATGGAGATGCTTGTTTGAAGGTGCCAATTCCTCACTGAGCTTCTGTGTATATACCTCTACAATCCCCCGCACGCGATCACACGCTCAGAGGAAACAGCTTGCAGGCTTTGACCATCAGGTCACCACAGATGGAAGCAAAGTGGACTGATTTAAGCAGAGAAAAACAACTCAACATACTCAGAAAAAAAAAACAATCTAAAGGAATGCACTGTGGTCCAAAGTAAGCGGCGTGTTCTTGCGCTGCACTTTTCATTATAGATAAAGGTTTATTGTAATTAATCATAACTGTCTGCGAAGGTCTTGGAGGGGTAAAACACATTTTCAGAGGGAAGGTGTTTTGTTGATATGTGAGAGAGATTTATCCTCACAAAACAACCTTTACCATTAAATTTTGACAAATTCAGCCTAAACTTTGAAGAGAGTTTTATGAATGCTGAAACACAGAGGTGCAAATGTGTCTTAAAAGTTCAGAAAGTAACAGAAACACTTATTTTAACCTTTACAATGACCAAGCAATACATTTTGCTCCAGGCAAACCATTTACAGCAGAATAAAATGAGGAAAAAGCTTGTGTGGCCTTGGCTCTATACCGCCAACAGATTGGAACAAGATTTCATGCAAGTGTTGAGTAAATGAATGGCTAGTCATGAATTGTTCCCTCAGAAGGAGAGTGTAACTAATCCGCCCTTCCAAATCCCCTGTTTCAGAAACAGCGGTTGAAATCACATTGAAAAACAGATTCAAACACTTCATTTCAACCTGGAAATAAACAAAGTTAGGGCTTTTGACAAACACAGAAACATTATGACATACAATCAAACTCTGATCAAAATTAGAGAACACTTACAGATACCTCTAAGTTAGTGGTGTTAACCTGGTGCTAATTTCCTTAATTACATGACAAAACCTATTTAACCAAGTTTGCTAGATGGCAAAGGTTGTCCAGGAGGTTGTCCACAGGGGTGACACTTTCAGTCACCGCAAGAGAAGTTTGATATTCCAGATCTGTTATTTCTCAAATACTGCACGTTTACAATGACACTAATCCATTCAAATCCCCCCAAAAGACTTGTTGTCCATGTAAGACAAATGCACGAGAAGACAGAATTATGCAGAGACTCTCAATGGGGAATCGGTTCAGCACTGCAGCTGGAATTCCTTGCCAGTTCAGTGTTAAACAGGGCCTGGATCTGTCATCTGTTTGGGCCAGAGCTGTTGAGCTCGGTAAAGCCGCATTTGACAGCTTATAACAGCCACAGTCTAATAGATTACCACCTAGATTCAATATGAAACTCTTACTAAAACAGAATAGTGATCATAATCATGCTGAGGCTGTGTAGTTAAATACATGCAGACTCGCGCATATGATCAGCCCCATGCAATCGCGTCTCTGGACCGGAGCCAAAGTCCGGAGTAGACTGTGCATTGTCGCGGTTCGCGTGACACAACACGAAACCAGACCTTATTTGCCCCGACGGAAAGCATATTTTCACTGTCTGAATCGTTCCCTATCGCCTACATTGCACACTACCTGCCATTTACCATACATAAAGTACTAACTCTGTGAACAAGTGATCGATCTTAGCCTCAGCTTCAGCATCTATTTATAGCGTAGGAGGCGGGACACTACAGATTCTAGAGAGCATTTGATTGGACAGAAAGTTTGATGAGAAGCTGAAGTGCAGCGTGATGTTATCAAAACCATTGATTCATATTGGCAGAAGTGATGAGACTGTAAATTTTAAATGCTCATATCTTGTAAACGCAAATTTTGTCATTTTTTTGGAGCACACTAGCTTATAGATAACCTTAACACCTGAACATATTCATACCAAAAGCTAAAAAAAAAAAAACGTTCATTTTGATTTCATGGGGACTTTAAGAGAAATCGGATTGAAAGTGCACTCTGCAGTGACCAAACCTCTCATCAGCAGAGAGAATCAAAAGGATACAGGCTCACCTTTGCTGAGGGACATGTTGTGTGAAGTTGTGTGAATTGGTCCAAAGTTCACTTTAGTGATGAGAGCAAGTATAATTTACTTGGGTCTGATGAGAAACATTTTGTTCGGCGTCAAACTGAGGAAAGACTGAAGCCCAAGTGCGTAAAGAATAAGTGAAAGATGGAGAAGAAAGCGTCATGGATTGAGGGATTTTTTTCTGCAGCAGAAGATGGGTTCTTTATTGGCCTCTATGGTTCCATGAAGAAACTTGAACATCCACGGAACCTTTCAAATGCAGAAAAGTTTCTTTATATTGGAAAAAGGTTCTATAGATTTTTAAAATGTTCTTCAAAATGGTTCTTTACCATTTACTGAAAGGTTCTTTGGCATTACCACAAAAACACCACTTTGGAGCCTTTATTTTTAAGAGTGTACAACTACATGGCAAAGTGAATGCACATGTTTATTAGAACAAGCAACATGTAGTTCCTTTCCTGCAAGCATCAGCCTTTAAATTTCCATGCAAGACAATGCCTCTGTCACACCGCAAAATGGGTAAAGCAGTTCCTTTAAGTTAAGAACAGTGAAATAATGAAATGGCCAGGCCAGAGTCCTGATCTAAACCCGATTGAAAATCTCTGGAAAGTCTTTGGCGACAAAGCGGCTAGGAAACCCACTACAGCTGCCGAACTACGAAGAAGAGTGGACCAAAATCACCAAAGAGCAGTGTGAGAAACTAGTGATGTCCTGTTGCCGCAGATGTGCTGACGTCATTCAAAGCAAGGGGCTCTACAATTCCTGACAGCTGTAACCCTCCAAAAGTTTTGTGGTAATAATCTTTTGTGCTACAGTAGTTACTGTTCCTAATTTTGATCACTGTGTTTTTTCACAAAATAAAGGTTTTGGTCAAACATGTCAGTAGGTTGATGGTATACCTACTGCATACCTCTTTCAGGAAAAAAACAAGTATTTATAGATTGTTCTCTAATTTTGATCCCCACTGTACATTTATACATAAACACACACATACACAGTAAAAGCATCATTTTAAAAAGCTGTTCACAGACTTCAATCCACAAACAATCCATAAAATACAGAGTAAGATTTCACCCCTTGAGAAAACGTAGTATACTTAGTATACGTCATATGTTCACTGTATACTTATAGTCTACTACATTTCCTCAGAAGATGCCAGATACTGCAGAACCATCTAGCTGTCAGTTCAGTGTTTTTGTATATACTAGAAACATTTCTGTATTAAACTAAATGTGCTTTTTTTGATACTCAATTATCAGTGCCTTTAAAATAGAGGGAAAACCAGAGAGACATACGACTGGAGGGTTTAGATTGGGGTTAAGGGTTCACGGTTAATGGCAGGTTGCAGATACACACTTTTCCCAAGACAGTCGACTTCAGTCAGGCTGTTAATGGCTATTCTGTGTTCTGTTAGCACTGATGGGACGCAATCATGCATGACCATGGCACTCACTGATAGCCCTCACAATATCTCCCCATGCCCCCACCATAAATCCGCTAGTCCTGACAAACATCTCCTTAATGTTTGAGACACAGTGATGACCTGTAATGTAATCAAGCTGTCTGAATCTGAAAATTGGTCACATTGCTGTCAGCCATCGCAGGTGTGCGCTACGCAGTTTTTTTTTCTTGACAGCGGACAGGTGAGGAATGTGATATGGTTTAGGTGGGAGGGATGAGTCTATAAATGGATTCAGATCCACACACTCATTACAGGGGCTGGCAGGAGGTCTGGTGAACCCTGTGGAGATGACGAAGGTGGCACAGAAGGCGGTTGTGCATCTGGACATGCTGTAAGACAGTTAACACAACTATCTGCCTGGGTGTTTCATCCAATCAGATTTAGCACATGTGGCACTTTGATTTAACATGGTCACTAACTGAATTTAATAGGATTTGATGACATTACTTTTGATGTTTATTATGTGTAATTCATTCATGGGTAAATCAATGTTCTTGGTCAAAAGCAAATTAAGCTTAATTGCCAGTATTTGTGGCAAAATGTTGATTACCACAGAAAATACTTTCACAATATAGCGCCTACGATAAAAGAAAACAAGACCAGGTTGTAAAATATATTACTACTATTAGCCACAAAATGTACTATATATTTACAATACTTAATTTTCATGACACTAGCAAAGCTGTAACTTCTGCTGATGCAACACGGATATTATGTTGGTCAATTATTAGTTCATCTCCTACAGAAAGGATTTAGACAGTTTTACAGCTCAAATAGCTAATAAACATTTTTATACAAGCTGCAAATTTTGAAATTTAAAGCAACTGGAAGATGGCATCATTTACTTTAATGTAAGTGCATTAAACAGTTTTTTTACATTAGTCAACATTAAAGTGTACACCACTCTTTCAAAATCTGCACAATGTTAATTATTTTACTCAAATATGTAGGATCATACAAAATGCATTGTTTTTTAGTACTGACCTGAATAAGATATTTCACATTTCACATTCTTAATACTGTGTTGTTACCTGTATGATCCACAGCTCAGTTTTTTTTTTTTGTTTGTTTAGAGTTGAACCCTTTCCAACAATGACTCTATGATTTTGAGATCCAACTTTTCACACTAAGGACAACTGAGGGACTCATATGCAACTATTACATAAGGTTCAAATGCTCACTGATGCTTCAGAAGGAAAAAGTATGCATTAAGAACAGAATGGAGATTGTACATTTTTCTTATTTTGCCTAAATATCATTTTTTTTTCATTTAGTACTGCCCTTCAGAGTCTACAGAAGATACTCATATGTCTCCCAGAACACAAAATAAGGTACATTTTCCCTGATCTTCAAATTCTAAAAGTTTCATTTTTAGTTGCATATTGTATGCGAGTCCCTCAGTTGTCCTCAGTGTGACCTCAAATTCACACAGTCAGTGTTGAAGAGGGTTCAAACACAAAAATGCTGAAAAAACAAATAATTTGTGGGACCTAATGGATTGTTTTGAAGAACAGCAGGCAGTTTAATGGTTGAGGACAAACAGGGGGCTCATGAACAACTATTACTTAAAAAAAAAACAGCTGTGGATCATTCAGGTAAGAACACAGTATTAAGAATCAAGGGGTGTAAAGTTTTAAACAAGGTTGTTTTTATAAATTCAGTTATTTTCAAATGAACATTTTGAAGATTCTGAAAGGGTGATGTAAACTTTTGACCTGAACTGTAAAAATATATAATAATGTCTTACGTTATGTAAGAAATGCAGTAAAAGTTTAAATAAGTTGTTCACCCAAAATGAAAATTCTGGCATAATCTACTCACCCTCAAGTTGTTCCAAATCTGTATGACTGCATATTTCTTTAGATATATTGAAAAATGTTGGTAATAAAACAATGCATGGAAAATACTATATGTAAATAAGAATTGTTGGCTCACCAGTGTCATTCCAAACCTGTATGACTTTCTTCCATCTGTGTAACATGAAAGAATGTAATCTAATATAAAAAATGTTATAGGCATGTGCCCGAATCTGAATACAATGTTTGGAAAGGAAATGACATGTACTACGGAACCCCTAAAGGGAATAAATATGAGATGGGTCGAAAAAATATAATTCAGTGCTTTCTCTTGCAATTATATTTTTTGGTATACTGTATATACATTGCCGCTATTAATACGTGGGGCATTGAAATTTCACTTTCAAGATCAGCGATCATATGTACTCTGTTTAAACTACAGAGCAGCAGTACATACCACACATTGTAGAATATTAGATGTTTGTCAGTGGTGCAAACACAAATGTTGTCAAGATTCTTGCCCTGGAAATCCTGCTTCAGTTTGGTCAACCACAAATGCCTTTTGTTCCTCAGAGAGTTTTTGCACTCCTCTCCCTGATTTGTTATAACTTTTGGAAGTATATAGTTCTCCAAATGTTTTTTTCTGGTACGACGATTAGTACAGCCCAAAATATGACAATACTTGACCATATTCAGCAGCAAAAATCAAATCAAGTTCTGTTCGGTTCAGTGGAATTGTTACATTCAGTGCCAACAATATGGCCGATTGATGACGGATTGTTAAAACACTTATTTATTTGCCATGCCATTCCGAATACGGATTCACTATTTGTGCACATCCCTATATCACACAGCTACTTTTGCCATTTACTTCTACTGTATATTTGTCCTTTACCAGTATTCTTCCAAATTTCTTTCATGTTGGGCAGAAGAAACAAAGTCATAAAGGTATGAAACAACATAAAGATCAGCAAATAAAGACTTTTTTGGGTGAACTGTCTCTTTAACTTGTAGGCAAATCTTTGAAAATTCCTTTAAGGATGCAAATCAAGGACAAAGCTTAGAGTAGTACACTTATTTATCTAAAACCATTCATCAAATTTGCCACATTTGATAAACAAGAAAGGGATGGAGGGTAAGCAGAACTTTGTGAACGACCGGCCTTCCAATTTTACAGAAATCAGCAGAGCAGAACATGTGTGGGCCTGCAATAACCCCTCCACATGTAATTTACATGTTCTCCATAATGAGAACATCTGATATCTCCAAGTGTGAAAATGCAAAATTAAGTGAAACGAAAAAATAATTTTCTTTGCAATCTCTTATAAGTCTGAACTCAACTTGAGCAGTCGGGGTTTAGGGAATCATTTTCACCTCTGGCGGATAATGAGCAATAATTTCAGTGTATACTCATGCTGGATCAGTGAATGTACTGTTGGCCGGGTGCAGTCCGGATCTGAGAGGAGTGCTGGGAAACAGACTTATGAGCAGATGATGGTCTGGAATGGAGATGATTAGCTCTCTGTGGGGTACTGAAAAGCTTGGGAGAACAGGACAGAACTTTCTCGCCAATTATGGTACACCTGTTCACAGGTGGTCCGGAATAACTGATCCCACCGCTTGGATGAACTCCCTGTCTCTCTGGAAAGCTTTTAATTCTAAAGCTGGCACTTTTGTTGATCTTACTGTTTCTCACACAGTGTGCAGTAATGTGTCTATTTGCACTCACTTTCACAAAATGCTAATAATAATAATAATTAAAAATGTATATATATATTTTTTTTGCCTTGCTTTGCATTAATAAAAATGAATTATCCTAAAATAAATATTCTTACCCAGGGTTGCCAGGTTTTAACAACAAACCTGCCCAGTTGCTATTCAAAACTAGCCCAAGTGCGTACTTGGGAATAAAATACAAGTTTTTTTTGGCAGGTTCCTGTGGTAAAATTCATATTTCAGGGGATAAATATCAAGTTACTGGGGTTGCTTTTAACCCTCGGACATGAAAAACAACCTGTTAAAATTCTGCAACACAATATATATATATATATATATATATATATATATATATATATATATATATATATTTAAAGATTACGACTTTATATCTCACAATTCCATAGATTTGTTTTCAGAGAATGTCTTCAAATAATTTTTCAATCTGCCAGTTGGGTTTCTAGTTTTAAGCATAAACCTGACAAAACTATGTTATATTTATACAATACAAATAAATAAATAAATAAATAAAACATAAAATAAAGTAAACTGAATTCAAGCTATTTCCACTTATTAAAACAAATGGCTTTACTTATAATATATTAAAAAGTATATATTCAGAGGTGCACATAAGTGTCACACCCCTGGACTGTGTTTGTTGTGTTTTCCCTCCCATGTGCTCTGTGTGACCTAGTTTCTGTCGTTAATTGATTGTGTCATTTAGTTCAGGTGTGTGTCATTATCTACCCTTTATAAGTTCCTTCCTGTCCTATGCTTTTCGTCCAGTCTTCGTCTATGTGTAGCTAACCTCCTGTGTTGGAATCTTTCTTGTGGACTATTAAAAGCCTGTTGTTACTTCATCTTCGTGAGCCTGCGTGTTTAATACACACCGGAGTGTGACAATAAGCTTTTCAGTCGTGTTCTTATGAAAGCACCTGGAGATTAAGTTTGGTGTTCACACTGCACATAGTGAAAATAAAATAATTAATAATAGTAACGTTTATTGCACTTTATTTAGTTGATTTTAAAATATAGCAATGAGTATTAAATAAAAATACAATTATTTTACAGTATAAATAAAAAAAATAAGATGCTAATATTTATATTTTCACTTTTTTTCTTTTTTTATGTTAATATGAGTTTTTAACATTTTCAAACCTAAAATCAGCAAGCATTTATTTTGGTGGATTGCTGGCAAGTACAGTTGAAGTCAAAAGTTTACATACAGTACACCTCGCATAATCTGTAAAATGTAAATTATTTTACCAAAATAAGAAGGATCTTACAAAATGCATGTTATTTTTTTATTTAGTACTGACCTGAATACGATATTCTACAAGAGAAAATAATAGTTAAATTTATAAAAATTACTTTGTTCAAAAGTTTACATCCCCTTAATTCTTAATACTGTGTTGTTACCTGAATGATCCACAGCTGTTTTGTTTTTGTTCAGCGATAGTTGTTCATGAGTCCCTTGTTTGTCCTGAACAGTTCAACTGGCCACTGTTCTTCACAAAAATCCTACAGGTCCCACTAATTCTTTGGTTTTCCAGCATTTTTTTGTATTTGAACCCTTTCCAACAATGACTATATGATTTTGAGATCCATCTTTTCACACTGAGGACAACTGAGGGACCCATATGCAACTATTACAGAAGGCTGAAACGCTCACTGGTGCTTCACACAATACATTGATAGCCTGGGGGTGAAAACTTTTGAACAGAATGCTTTTAGGATGTTTTTACTAGACACCAAGACAAAAAAAAAAAAAAAAAATCTGAAAATGTTTTCGGGGTGCAATTTAAATGTGCTTGTGACCCTTATAGCCAATTATTGAACGAGGAAGGTTTTCAACGTACTGATGATTCCTCCAAGTACTCTTAATAAGGTGGGAAAATGTGAAATGTGCCAGAAAATTCCTAGCGTCTTAGAAAAGAGAAAAAGGAATCAGTAAATGTAATTACCACACAGCATGACAGCTCCTGAACCCGGGCGGTATAACAGTACCATTATTTACTCACGGGCTGGGGAACTTCGCAGCTCACTCACACTCCAAACTCACTCTTTTTTAGGTACTCTTCCATTTTCCGCCGTCTTTCAATCTCCGCCGGTCATATCGACACATGCCGAGTAGATACTTGAATCTGTACAGCACTTTAAGTCTTCAACTCGCCTCAACTCACAGTTTCCATGGTTACGGGCTGGGAGGAATTGAAGACTGAAAATGACATACAGGTGACTGGCGTCTTCTCCGACAGGCAAAACTAGTTTCTCCAAGTCTTCATCTCCGGGTCTTATCATAAGCAATTGTTTGGAGCAAAAGCTTAAACCCATACAGAAGAGAAGTGCACAGATATTACAAACACATTCTGTTCACATGTATACAAGTTCAGAAATGGTAATAAAATGTGCATCTTTTATCAGTTTGATCGTATAAGAAGGAAAAGTTTCTTTGAAAACTCTACTACTTTTATCGAACATACTCTCACACAATCCTTGAACAAACACAAAAAATGCAGCACTGAAAGATTATATTTACTCAAATGGTTTGTGCATTCTTCCAAACACTTCAACATAATTGCATGCACAACTATATGATTTATTCTAGTGTTTTGTCCAGCCATACACTAGAATAAAAGCTGGAATAAAAACCAGCCATCAAAGCTAGGATGGATTTTAAAAGCCTGGACTTTGTGAACAGACACTGTAAAAAAGATCTATAAATAAAGTAAATAATGCTGAAAAAAAGAAAACCCAATAATTTACTTGATTATTGTAGTCTTTTTCAATTTCAGGAAAATACGTAATGAATCTCAAAGCTGTGTTTCTATTACAGGTTAGTTGGATTAATGCATTTTTAGCTCAAATGAAAAAAATAATGGTTTTGTGATTCAGTCCTATTTTTTCCTCTTCCCAGCATGCACTGGAGCTTTAATAATCAATATGGTTGTACGTTGTTGTTGATTTAATCTTGTTTAGCTTAAAATGATCAGTTTGTTCATGGCATGAGCATTCATATGCCATTTTCAATAATATGGCACTTTGCTTTTCAAAAAACGTACATTACTTATAGAAAATGCACAAACATAAATAATAAAAAAAAACATAAATAAAAGAAAAAGTGCACATCAAAACACATTTCAAGCTGATACTTAATGGGATAGATCACCCAAAAAATAAAACTGTCATCACTTACTCATCCTTATGTACTTTATTCTGTGCAGCACAAAATAATATATGTTAATAGTAAAAACCAAACAGAATTCCAATGTATGAACAAAAGAGAGACACATTTATTACATTTTTAATGTTCTACAAGAAGAAAAAAAGTCATACAGGTTTGGAACGACATGAGGCTGAGTAAATAATGACAGAATTTTCATTTTTGGGTGAAATACCCTTTAAGAAATCTCAATATCTAATTTTAAATCCTGGCATCTTGACATTTTAAAGTTCAGTTAGTACATTTGCAAAAATAACCGGATGAATTCATCTAATAAGAAATCCGTGCAAAATGTTGCCTTCGGAGAGGAAAAGCATGAGCGGAAAGAGAGATTGGAAGTTATCAACAGAGCACAATTCAAAACTCTGATTCAAAACCAGTAAAAGAAAAGGCAGAATCCTTGTTCACTTTCTGTCCTTGATTAGAAACTGAACCTCACAACCTGATTTTAATATTTCATCTTAATGAAATTTTCAAGTGGTAGTTTAAATAATGTGGTCTGTGGATGACAGCCTTGTAATATTTAAATACATAACCCATAAAAGGTTATAATTGAATCTATAATGGCTTGACTAGATGAACCAAGTGCCCTTGATAGAATCTTACAAACATAGTTTCACTTAAGCTAGCCAGAAATTCATAACATTTTTCCTTTTCATTAGTTTCAGCCCACATTTTGGACCAAAATAAATTTGCAGTCCCTATATTTCACATTCAAAGGTGGTTTGAACATACTTGCCAACGACAGAGGAAAAAAAAAGACTTTAACTAATTAGTCTGTTGAATACATTTTAAAATAAGGTGTTGATAATGTGCTTTTGGGAATGACACCTCAACTGAAAACCTCTTTAAATATGAAAAACTCAAGTGATCCTGCAGTCAGTGTGTTCTTTTTAAGAAAAACGTGAGATTGTATTTGTTAAAGACTAATATAGCAAAGAATAGAATGAGCTGATTAAATAAAAATACAGTAGAAACAAAAGTATATGGATACTTAAGTCACACTTAAATTGAATTTACATGCATTATGTAACTAAATAGCAACTAAACAGCAGTAAACTATTTTTAACCTTTTCTCAAAGCTGACATTACATTTCTTTGTCATTTTTACAACCACTTGTAACTCTGAAGGTTATTTTTAGCATAACACACTTCTTTTTGTACAATGTTAAGCTAAAAATATGTGCTTTTTTGCTATACATATATTAAGTGTGATTAAAGCATTCAAATGCTGCATTTGCATGAAAATGAACTGATGCAAATTTCACACGTAATGTAATAATCGTATAATAACCACGAGGTCTGGATATCTTAATCAGTGTTGGGGAAAGTTACTTTTAAAAAATAATGCATTACAATATTGCGTTACTCCCTAAAAAGGAACTAATTACGTTACTTAGTTATTTTTTATGAAAAGTAATGTGTTACATTACTTTTGTGTTACTTTTTAAATCTGGGCAGAGCTTGCTTGTTTGTTTTTAATATAAAAAGTTTGATTTTTAGCAAATGTAAAAAAAGTGAAATTATTAAGCCTAAGGCTGAAGAAAAAAGTAAATTCACATCTGTACAGTAGAACTGTAGGAAAAGGAAGTTTAACACTCTTCAGCAATGAAAAAAATGAAACACAAATGTTAATCTAAAGTAAGTTTTGCTTATTAGTATGGTTGAATTGGATCAACAAAGGTCAGCAGCAAAGACATTGGTTAATAAAATGGGATTAAATACATAAAAGAAACTTTTTTGAAAAAGTAACATTTTCTTGTAGATGAAAAAAGTAATGTGTTACTTTACTAGTTACTTGAAAACAGTAATCTGATTACATAACTCACGTTACTTGTAATGTGCTACACCCAACACTGATCTTAATTGCCTAAAATGTCCAGGTTTGGCTTTGTTTTATTAATGTTTTTCTACTGACAAGTAGTTTGACCAATAGTGTGCAGGGATTGTTCATAATTGACCAATCATGGCGAGAAGGTGGGATCTACAGAAAGCTGCAAATACACAAATGCACATACATATATAGAGCCCTATGAAATCTGTTTTATTTCTTCCCAAATGCTGTTTTATTTTTTTCCCAATTCTGTTTTTCTGTTTTAATTTTTCTAGACTTTACTGTTTTTTAAAAATAAACATTACTCAAAAAGCATTTCTAATTAGTTGAAATCATGAAACTAACACAAATGTAACAGCAATTTATTAAAAGTTTAACAAAAATTACATTTTTAAGGCCCTATGAAATGCATTTTGAAATGCGCTTTTGTGTTTTACATACATTTTCTGGATTCCATTTTAATAGTTGCATAAACTGATTAACGGATTTTATAAAAATAATGAATTTAAGTATTATTTTGTCATTTTTTTTTCCAGAAATACTGTGTTGTGTCTTTACAATTTAGTGGTAAATAAATTCTGGTAAATATTTTTTTAGAAAAAAAAAAAAAAAAAAATTATATATATATATATATATATATATATATATATATAAAGTTTCAATAATAATTCAATAAGTAATATTTTTCTGTCACAGTTTTTTCAAGTTAAACCGAACTTTTATTTTGACGGGTTGCTGTTTGTTATATATTATTATAATTTTCATGAAGTGACACTCAAAGCAGTTCTAAAGACAATGTTCATGTGTTCTCTAGTCAAAAACAGAGTCTGACGCACACTTCAGCACGTGTGTAGTAAACTATTGAAGGTCAAATGGTTCAAAAGCATGTGAATTTTAACACGTCAATAACACGTAAAATATGTGTATTTAATGCGTATTTCATTTTAAAATACATGTTGTTTACGCGCCAAAATAATTAACATAGTTAACACAAATATGCATATAATATGCGTTAAATATGCATATTTTACGTCTTGTTGATGTGTTAAAATTCACGTGTTTTTGACCCATTTGGCCTTCCATAGTAAACAAAGCCATGCATCTGCGCTATTCATTCATGCAGGACATGCAGGATTCATATTTATATAGTATTTTTGCAGCTTAATATTCACAGACACCAGTCCATATTGCATTTTGATTTAACTGTACTGATCAAAAATCATAGGGCTCTACATATAATGTATAAGGACTATAGAGAGCATGCCAATAAGAACACAAAGCCAAAACATGGACATTTTAGGCAATCTAGAAATCCCAGCCAGGACATATCTGGGGAAAAAAGGATGTATCATCATACTATGTTCACTTTACATCAAAAAAACATTATATCTTCTTTTCACATTGACTGATTAGCAGTTAAAGCAGTTTTTCTGTTAGCACCCACCTGTTTGTTCATGAAGATGTAGATGATGGGGTTTATGACGGTGCTGCTCTTGGCTAACAGAGAAGGAACGATGCTTGCCGCTGGTGTAACGAGGCCGGGACGTCCGAACGTGGCCAACAGGGCCATAACCCCATAGGGCATCCAGCACAGCAGGTAACACACCACCATTGTGACCACCATGAAGAGAACGCGTTGCTCCCGCTTGCGACTCACCGCCGTATTGATCCTGCTCATCTTTGCCATTGTGATGAGGGAAGGGGAAAAGTAAGGGAAAGAGAAATAAGAGACGTGAGAAACATGGCATCACGCTGGACAGCTGTGTCACTGTTTCTTTAGCCAAAGTAATAAAACTGTACATGCAGACATTTACATTAAATGCCTGAATGAACGTTTAGCATACAGCTTCAGGCCAGATGGGCAGAAATGGATACAGCCATGAAATCGATCTCAGTGGCCTGTAATAGACCCTTAAACACAACAATGGGAGAACAGAAAGTCCATTACACATTGTAGAATTGCCTACTGAGCATGATGCACCATTTTCTCAGTGTTGTAGCACTTTGTCTGACGGCTGCTAAGTGCTCTTCTGGTGTAACCGCTCAAGAGCTGAGAGCTGCTACTTTGGTTGAACTTTAGTCCCTGAAGTTTGGTGCAGTGGTGCTCTGCAGTGTCATTCATTCTTAGACTGCAAAGTAAACTCCCTTCAAAAAGTAATTTTCTTTATCACTTTTTACAGAATTTCTATGGAATATCAACCTTATTTACACTGTTTAAAAGTTAGGGGTATTTTTTTTTTTTTACTTTTTTATATTTTGTACTGTTCTCTGAGGTGCCTTACTATTGTTATTAAGATCTTTACATCAAAAAAAAAAAAAACATTATTTTCATCACCTATTTTCATCTGTGGTGGATTATAAACTTGGGAGTAAACATCCACCGCTATGATTTGCTAAAAGTTGTGTATGTTTGACAGCCTACATTCCTCATAGATGGTCACTGCTGCGATTTATGTCAAAAAACGCAAAAATACTCAGTACATATCAAACAATCAGAAACAGTGTTTAACCACACTATTACATCATAGAGTGGCACATTCTACAACCTGTCATTTTTCACAGATTGGCTTCAATATAAGCTGTTTTTGACTAACACATATGTTTTGGGCTCTGAAACTTACAGGAAGTTTTTTTTAATAATACAATGTCAAAAGATCATGATTTTGTTTTCTCAGTTTATAATCCCTTTAAGAACTTGAAAAAGCTACGCTACATCCAATCAGAGCGTTCAGACTGAGACTGATTCCCAGGAATGTGATTTGAATCGGATTTGAAACCACATACGAATGTAGCTCGAAACGGATTTGCAAAAATCAGATTTCATGTAGTTCGTTGCCGTTCAGACTACCTAAATATGATCGGATTTCAATCGGATTTGCATAAAAATTGGATTTGGGCTGACAGTCTGAACGGGGCTAAAGATTCTAAAAAAAAGCAACACTGAAGTAATGACAGCTAAATGTCAGCTTTGCCACCACAGGAATAAATAACATTTTAAAACATTTAATTAAAATAACATTTTAAAACATATTTTGCAGCTTTGGTGGGTAGAAACTTCTTTTAAACACATTTAAACATTTTTTACAAATCTTACAGAGCCCAAACTTTTGAACAGTGGTGTATATAAAATCTAAAACCATTTCTATCAGTGATATTCAAACCACAGTGCTATTTTGAACGAGTTGACATTACACACAGCTTTAATAACATCATGCAACCCAAATATTTTTTTTTCGAAATCCTAATTTATTCAAAGCGTTTTAAATAAATCAATATTATTAAATAAAAAAAAAATAATAATTCCATTTTTTTTCTATAAACGATATAAATATTTAACATAGACCTACAGGTTTTCATATTTTAAGAGTAAATTTAATATATTTTTGTTAAACAACATTTAAATAATAATAAATAAGATTTTAAATAATGCAAAATATGTTGAAAACAAGCATTAATATTTTACACATATATGACTCTGGACCACAAAACGAGTCATAAGTTGTACACAGGTATATTAGTAGCAATAGCTAACAATTCATTGAATGGGTCAAAATTATCCTAAAATTTTTCTTTAATGCCAAAAATCATTAGGATATTAAGTAAAGATCATGTTCCATGAAGATATTTTGTATATCAAAACGTAATTTTTGACTAGTAATATGCATTGCTAAGAACTTAATTTGGACAACTTTTGGACAAAGGCGATTTTCTCAATTTTGATTTTTTTGCACCCTCAGATTCCAAATTGAGTTCTTGTTATTTATTCAGCTTTCAGATGAAGTATGAATCTCAGTTTCAACAAGTTTACCCTTATGACTGGTTTTGTGGTTCATCGTCACATTTGTGCTTTAAACAAGTACATTTATCTTGTTTTAAAAGAGGTTTTAAAGGTTTTTTTCTCTACTGTAAAAGAAGGCAAAAATACTCAAATCACATTCTTCCTGCACTCATTTTCAGATTAAAAAAATAGCTTGTCAACATTACTAATGTCAAAACAGCACTGGTTCTCACATGTGACTGCCATTTTGAAGACACTGGTTCTGTGTTATCACACCTAAAACCCAGAAAGGTAGTAAGGACATGGTTAAAATAGTCTTAATTTGTGTTCCAAAGATGAACGAAGGTCTTAGGGGTTTGGAACGCATGAGGGGGTAATTAATGACAGAATTTTCATTTTTAGGGTGAATTAACCCTTTATGTTCCTCTTCGGCCTGCACTTTAAAAAGTTATGGCTGAACCCTGCACCCAGGGGAACATAATTTTGCTTTGACTAAGAGCTAATTAAGAGCAATGGAGTGGAACATGTGCGGCCCTTTCTTCACAGGAGGTCCTCGCAAGACACCCTAGTCTCCACTGTCCACCTTGAGCAGAAGCCGCAACTTGACAAATTATTACTTAGCAGAATGTCAGATCAGTGTCAAGTTGCTAATAGGCTCCCCACTGAGTTGCGCCACAGTTTTCTGAGTCTTTTTTAGTGGTCACATTAAAAATTAGTCCTATATGCAGAGAAGGGCAACACTCAGGGGTGCAGGCTGCGAATAACATGGTCTGCAAGGTGTGAAGGCCTGCGGGGGTGTAAAGTCATGGCGGCAGACATCACTAGAAGCCACAGCCAGCGGTACATCTGCGGACGCACTACCAATTAAAAGTGAGGAGAAGACGTGACGGCTGTTCGAGATGCAACGTTGAGGTGGGTGGACAAAAAAAGGGCAGTTCGTACCCCGCAAGACGTCCACAACTTCCACCTAATTGAAGTTTGATTGACAGGTGGAAACTTCATGGTCACATTAAACACAGGATGCCATGCAGAGACGACTGAAAACGGACAACCTCAGATGTGAATCACAATAAGAGACAGCCTGTGTAGGTGTGTGTCCGCTTTCCGTAATCCTCAAATGAATTCCAGTAATTACAGCACAACTTGTGATGAAACAATATTGCCGGGGAATAGCAATTATGAGCAGTTATTTAAAAGTGCCGAGATGCTAAATGGATTAAACAAATAAACTGTGAAATTAGGACAGAAAATAAGCTTTGGGAACATTAGAATAATCACACGGAGTGTGAAAGCATAGCATTCAAAACCTTATTACCATAAATACATTTTATTTTCTCTCAAAGACAAGGTTGAATAGATTAAAATCTAAAAAACACCTAAATCTGATGACATCCACAGCTGTCAAACTTCTACAATGCGCCTGGAGAGTCACAAACGGCAAGAGTCCGCATAGGTTGCATCATTAGAGCAGGCGAGTACATGTAAATCCAGGCATGCGTTACACATCTAACCCCGATGTTGTGGAGCTGTTGTGGTAATGAGATTCTCCCCTCTGGGTGCGTGTGAGCCCCGCAGTCAGAAGGTGGCAAACCCAGCAGGATGGAGGGCTGTGAAGGAGATGCTAATGCGAGTGGCAGCTCCCGTGGCTGTCAGAGAGCGTTTGGTCAGGAAGAATCCCACGGGTATGTGGGTAGGTGGACGTGAAACACTCCTAAATGCCGTGTGGCTGCAATCACAGCTAAGACCTTTAAAATGAACTTTGTCTTCTCTGATCCTGGTAAAACAACAGTCTCCCTTTGAAAAAGGAACGTCTGTCAGCAGTCAGGAGATTGTGGGTAAATCTTTCAGTTCTTTGGTGAACCTGATATTCTGCTGATCTGGTGGAGAGTTAAATTCTAAAGACTTAAGCAAGATGACAGTACTTAAAAGTTTTTCTACACTGCTGAATCTTGAGCTGTGAAAGTTTGTGAGTTTGTGGCTAGTGTTGAATGTGATGAAATGTGAATGAAATTGTTCCAGAAAATGGTAAGAAATGTCTTTCTATCAAGTTGTAAACTGCATGCAAAAACATAAAACACAAGCAGTGTAGTATGATTCACAAACAAATGAGCTGCTTCTTTCTAGTGAATCAAAAACATACAGGGAGACCAGTAAAACCTGATTTCTGAAACAAATGAATAGTTTAAAGGAACACTCCACTTTTTTTGAAAATAGGCTCATTTTCCAACTCCCCTAGAGTTAAACATTAGTTTTACAGTTTTTGAATCCATTCAGCTGATCTCCGGGGTCTGCCGGTAGCACTTTTTTGCATAGCTTAGCAAAACTCATTGAATCTGATTAGACCATTAGCATCTTGTTCAAAAATGACCAAATATTTTCAATATTTTTCCTATTTAAAACTTGACTCTTCTGTAGTTACATTGTGTACTAAGACCGACAGAAAATGAAAAGTTGTGATTTTCTCATCAAGACTGCATTTATTAAATCCAAAGTACAGCAAAAGCAGTACAATTTTGAAATATTTTTACTACTTAAAATAGCAGTTTTCTATTTGAATATATTTTTTAAAAAAAATCAAAAATTATGATGTATTCCTGTGATTTCAAGGCTGAATTTTTAGCATCATTACTCAAGTCACATGATCCTTCAGAAGTCATTCTAATATTCAGATTTGCTGCTCAAAAGTCTGTTATTATTACGTTTGACAAGGGTAAGCTGATTTTTTCAGGTTTCTTTGATAAGAAAAAAAAAACTAAAACTTTTAAATGGTATAGTGTATAATGTTCCAAAAGCTTTTTATTTCAGATAAATGCTGATCGGTGGATCTTTCTAATCATCAAAGGATCCTAAAAAAAATGTACTCAACTGTTTTAAATATTTATAAATACAGCAAATTAGCATATTAGAATGATTTCTGAAGGATCATGTGACACTGAAGACTGGAGTATGCTGAAAATTTAGCTTTGATCACAGGAATAAATTACATTTTAAAATATATTAATATAGAAAACAGTTATTTTAATTAGTAAAAATATACATATATATTTCTTATACATTTAAAATTGTACTGCTTTTGCTGTACTTTGGATCAAATAAATGCAGATTTTGTGAGCAGAAGAGACTTTTAAAAAAGTTTTACCGTTCAAAAACTTGACTGGTACTGTATTCATTTCATACAAGAAGCTATTACTTGCTACCAGTCGAAAAAACAACAGCTAAACAGATTAGAAAGATAAGTCTGAATGTTTGCATAAAGTTCATGTACAGTCTATCATCAAATCATTCTCAGAGCATGCTATTGTTGGCAAATTACAGTGACTGTCACCTCACATCAATTATGCAAACAGATGCATCTGTTTAATGACAGAAATGTATTTATTAAATAAAAACAGCAATAATTTGGCAATTGTACTGTAGGCCCACACACAATCTGCACCCACAGAAGATTCGCAGAACTGGAACACCCTTCATTCACAAAGTTCTACACATCCACCAACCCTTTCATGCTCGATTATTAAATATTCAGGCTAATTTGATTATGTTTTCAGCTACCAATTATAGAGTAGTACTCTCAGCTCCAATTAACTCATTTTACCATGCTTAAATCCATTCTACAGAATTCCACATAAATCAACACAGAAAGTAATCCCCAGATCCCCTCTGGGCCTGTTAATCATTAAAGGCTATAATGGGAAATTCTATTTGTTAATAAAACCCTGACATTTATGACATCGGCCTCACGCCATTACAAATATTTTCATGTGCATCCCCACAGGACGCTCTTTAAGAACATCTCCTCATTTTACAGGATTATATAAAATAGAGAAGTGCAAGTACCAAAGTTTTGTTTTTAAAAAAGAAAAATGTGAATTTAGGAAATATTTGTTTGTAAATTGGATAATACAAAAGTCTGAGACTACTAGTAAAAAATTTTCTCATGAATCTTCTTTTATAACTTTTATACAACAACAACAACATGTAAATATAACAGTAAATTAATAGGATAAATAAATAAATGAGAAAACAAATCATTTAAATCAATCCCAGGTTTTGCAATGTGGTGTTAGACTTTAGATAAAAGTAAAGTAATATAAGGAATTTAAAAAAGCTGCCAGTAAAAACTCTTCTCTCTTTCTCTCTCTCTCTCTCTCTCTCGCACACACATAAGTGAGACACCATAAGTAAGTAGTGAAAGAGAGTTGATAGCTGAAAGACAGACGGCTGGAATGACAGATGGAACAGCGAGTGAGAAGTACAGAGCAAAGACAAAAACAGACTTAAAGAAAGTCAGCCGGAGAGAAAGAAAGAAGAAAGGGGATGGTACAGTATATGGATGAGGAGGAGGAGTAGAGTGACAGAAAAGAGAAGGGGAGATAAAACTTCATCCTAGACCGACCCATTTCAGTAAAATAGGCCCTGACGATCGTCTCTGATTGATCTGGGGCATAACCTGATCCGTCGTCGCCCGTACTAAACAAATACAGTGGACTAGATCATTAAATCTCCTGTCTGACAGGTGGGCAGAACAGTTGTGAGTACAGCTGCTTAAAAAGCTCCCAGGAGAGTGTGTTGCGCTATGCCTCTCTTTCTTTATTGCTCCTGGACTCCCTCTATTCTTTAAGCAGCTACAGTTGCTTGTACAGCATGCATAAATCAATGCCTTTAAGTAAACAGTCCGGCAAAATGAGTTCATCACATTCATGTCTGCACTGTATTCTCTGCCCTCATGTAAACTGGCCACGAGGGTGTGTTCGGTAATACAAACACTCCTTCCACTGCTAATCTCATTTTCTGTGTGTAATTATATCCCTCTATTTGTCATAACATTCTAATAAAATTTAGTGTCCACTAATTATAGACTGTAAACAAACCAATGGCAATGATATAAATTATACAAGGAAATAGTCAGCGCTGGAGTTTTATAACAGCATTTTAAATAAAAGAGTCCCATTTTATCCTTTTTATTTGAACTATGCAAGCAGTTTAAAATAGACAGCAACTTGTGTGCAATCCGTCTTGAGAAATTTAATTTGAAATGATTCAATTATTCACAGGAAATACATTTAATCATCTAGTGATGAATACAGGACCACCTACAAATTAAACATTTTTTGTACATGTTTGAGCAGAAAGTCAAATCATTAGACATTACTGTATTCTGTTCAAGTTTTTCATACTTTAGTTTTTTTTAAACAAAATTACATTTACAGCTACAGTCAAAAGTTTAAATAAACCTTGAAGAATCTGCGATACACTTGATTCTTAATACTATGTTGTTACCTAAATGATCCACAGCTGTTTTTTTGTTTAGTGATAGTTGTTCACAAGTCCATTGTTTGTCCTGAACAGCCACTGTTCTTCAGAAAAATACTTCAAGTCCATTTTTTCACACTAATGACAAGTGAGGGACTCATATGCAACTATAACAGAAGGTTGCTCACTGATGCTTCAGATGGAAACACGATGCATTAAGAGCCAGGGGTGAAAACTTTTGAACAGAATGAAAATATGTACGTTTTTCTTATTTTGTCTAAATATCTAAATATCAAGCTACAGAAGATACTTACAAGTTTCCCAGAAGAAAAAAAAGAAGTTAAATTTAATGGCTTTAATGCATAATTTTTCCTTCTGAAGCATCAGTGAGCGTTTAAATCTTCTGTAATAGTTGCATATGAGTCCCTCAGTTGTCCTCAATGTGAAAAGATGGATCTCAAAATCAAACAGTCATTGATGGAAAGGGTTCAAATATACAAAAATGCTGAAAAAAAACAAAAAAATATGTGGGAACTGAAGGATTTTCTCTGAAGAACAAACAAGGGACTAATGAACAACTATCAACTAAACAACAACAACAACACAGCTGTGGATCATTCAGGTAACAACACAGTATTAAGAATCAAGTGTATGTAAATACTTGAACTGTAATTTTTAAGAATTCAACTCTAATTTTGTTTGATCTCTCTTATTTTGGTCAAATAATTAACATTTGCAGATTCTGCAAGGTGTATGTAAACTTTTGACTTCAACCGTATAACACTACACACATATTACATTGACAACTTCTGCTTCTAAGAACTCCAGAAAAGTAGTATTGTTTTATGGCATAGAATTACTGTTGTGATTGTACAAATAAATTATGTCATTTGCTAGAACATTTTGATCCACTTACTATCATCCTACATAGGTAATCAGAACTCCAATAGATGCATTCTTAAAGGACTAAGGATTCCACCTGTCCACCTTAAGAACTCCCGCAACATTCTCCACAACAACAATAACAAAAACAGCTCTAAATAGCACAAGACAGAATATGACAACGCAGCACATTTTCAGAATTGCCTCGTAACTTTCTCTTTCTGGAGTGCAGAGTAGCATTTCAGCAGTGGCTGTAATAAGGAGATGTCACAACAGAGTTTTGTCAAATTTTCTGATATCCTGAGGGCTGTCTGTTCTGTCTGAAACAAAACAGGAGGTGGGGAAAGACTGGAAGAAAGATGGGTGTCCAATCCTGATCGGGAGAGCCAATTTCCCGCAGAGTTTAGCTTCAATGTGCATTAACACACTTGCCTGGAAGTTTCCAGTAATCCTGAAAACCTGGTTCAGAAGTGATTAATTAGGAATGGAGCTAAACTCTGCAAAAGGAGCAGAACCGGACATCCCTGGTTAAGAACTACCAACTAGTGCTGTCAGTATTATGCTATCATTGGTTTTGAAGTTCATGTCTTCTATATTCAGAGTATGAAAATAGCTTTCACAGCATCTGGCCACTTATGTAACTTATAATGTAACTTAAAAGCTCCTAATTATGAGGGATTGCACTGTTAATTGCAGACTAATTACGTGTTAAATCAGCAGGCTCAAATTCAAAACAAAGAAAACAGAGACAGCTAGCATGATACCCATAAAACTGCTCTATCAAATTCAAGTTAAAGAAATAGCTCAGCAAAAGTGAAAATTGCCATTGATTACTCATAAGAACCCGTAAGACCTTCATTCATCTTCAGAACACAAATTAAGATATTTTTGATGAAATCCGAGAGTTCTCTTACCCTGCATAGACAGCAACACAACAGACTTGTTTAAGGCCCAAAAAGGTAGTAAGCGACATTGTTAAAATAGTCCATGTGACATCTGGGGTTCAACCTTAATTTTCAACCTAAACAAGTACGCGTTGTGATACTCTCCTGAATGTGCATCGAAGACTGACAAGAGAAGAAATTGAAGTTATTTTTGTTTTCTTTGCGTTCAAAAAGTATTCTTGTAGCTTCATAAAATTACGGTTGAACCACTGATGTCACATGGACTATTTTAACAATGTCCTTACTACCTTTCTAGGCCTTGAACGTTGCGTTACTGTCTATGCAGGGTCATATTCTGAAAATAAACAAAGGTCTTAAGGACTTGGAATGACATGAGGATGAGCACTTAATGACAGAATTTTCATTTTTGGGTGGACTAACCCTAATTGAACACCCATGTCTTTTTTGTCCATATAATTAAAATCAATTTTGATTCCATCCAGCTGGAGGATATCAAACATGTTTAATATTTTGAGAAGATTGTAGAACACATGGTGTTTTCATGTGTCATTTTCTGAGTACATTTGTTGTGCTTGGAACAGCTTGGTCTGTTGGTCTGTGATCTTCAGTCACTTAGTGTACGATAGCCAGTTTTTCTCTAACCATTTAAAAAGTTGACAAGTGCATGATCCACAATGTTTTAAAATCTGTTCCGATTTTAAGTTGTGTAGTGTATTCCAGCCTTTAGAAAGAACTGACAGCAGAAGTAAACCTTGATGAAAAACATCCAAGCCATTTTCCTTAACCCTAGGGAAAACTGGATTGGATTTCCCCAATCCAAACCTATCAAATTAAATCAAAATATTAATCTGCTAAATTTCTTTCCTGACTAAAAGATCAACACTTTCCAGAGCTGGCAACATGATGTGCAGCAGATGTAAACTTTTGTCTCTCTCTCGTTCTGCCTAACCACCCGGTCTCTTTGCAAAACAGACAGTTCTGTCTCGAAGGAGGGCGAAAACTAGCATGGCAAATCCGCTGGGTTTTTCTCCCTATGTTTTCCCAGTGCGCTCCGTTCCACCCGCAGTGTGAGTTTACAGAAAGAGACAGGCCGTGTCCGAGCAAATGAGGCTGTTCTTTGGGAAGGCGGTCGACCCCCTGCCGGGTGACATTTTGGATGGGTTAGTCAACGGCTGAGTGGAGTGACAAGAGCTGGGAGGGTAACTGTATGTGCTCTGTGCACTGTGGATATGCAGCTGTCAAATCTTCATTCAAACTTATATAACACTGACACTTTCTGCGGGACGAAGGGACAAAGCCTGTAGCTCCACTTACTGTAGGTGACATTCAGATTGTCACAGTAAGGTAGAGTATACTGAATCCACCCGAGCATGAGAGCCCAACTGAGAGCCCAAGAGGCAGTTTATGGTCTTATCGATCACAAACGTGCGTGAATCATTATCGAATTGATTGCTTGTGATGCATGCAATTAAAAAAAGCCTTTAGCTTAATCGAAGGGCTGGTTACTATGTAATATAACATCATGTGGCATTTTTATCACCCCCTTTGAGATTTAGCAGAGTGGATGGTGAATTTATCTGGCACCTGTCCCCCCAGGACTCTACCGCATCGAACGGTTAGAGTCGCATCTCATATAAACACACAGGGTGCTAATTGTCTAAAAGACTCAGAGCTTATCAGCATTCCGTCTCTGCGCATGTGGTTCAATACCAGTGAAGATGAGCTACAATCACTCTTATACAGTGGAGATGCTGCTCTAGTTATCTGATCTCACGCTACGATTGGCCTATAATTGGTTTGCATTAAACGACATCCAAATAAATTGAAGGCAGCGGATTAGGGAAAATGCCTTTGATCAAATGTAATGATTTTATCATTTTCAGGACACCATTATGCAAATGATTTTGTGTGAGGTGTCATAATGCCACTCTTTAAGCATATATGAATTATATGAAGTGTTAAGTAACTGTGGCAGTTTCTAGTGATCCATTTATAGATTTAAATTGAATGGTGGTAAAATGTTTAAATGTAACATAAAAATCTTAAACACTTCAGCACTTAATAGATTAGTTCACTCCTGGATTAAAATTTCCTGATAATTTACTCACCCCCATGCCATCCAGAGGTTCATTCTTTCTTCAGTCAAAAAGAAATTAAGTTTTTGAGGAAAACATTCCAGGATTTTTCTATATATAGTGGACTTTAATGGGGATCAACGGGTTGAAGGTCCAAACTGCAATTTCAATGCAGCTTCAAAGGGCTCTTCGCAGGCCCAGATGAGGAATAAGGGTCTTATCTATTGCGAAACAATTAGTCACTTTCAAAAATAAATAAATAAATAGTCTACTTTTTAAACCACAAATGCTTGTTAGATCAGCTCTGCGTCTACGACTTCATGCCATCCAAGAGGTTCATGTCTTCCTTCAGTCGAAAAGAAATTAAGGTTTTTGAGGAAAACATTCCAGGATTTTTCTCTATATAGTGGATTCAATGGGGATCAACGAGTTGAAGGTCCAAATTGCAATTTCAATGCAGCTTCAAAGGGCTCTTCGCAATCCCAGATGAGGAATAAGGGTCTTATCTATACCGAAACAATCAGTCAATTTCTAAAAACAAATTAAATTGTATACTTTTTAACCATAAATGCTTGTTAGATCAGCTCTGCGTCCACGACTTCATGCCATCCAAGAGGTTCATGTCTTTCATTCTTCAGTTGAAAAGAAATTAAGGTTTTTGAGGAAAACATTCCAGGATTTTTCTCCATATAGTGGATTCAATGGGGATCAACGAGTTGAAGGTCCAAATTGCAATTTCAATGCAGCTTCAAAGGGCTCTTCGCAATCCCAGATGAGGAATAAAGGTCTTATCTATTGCGAAACAATCAGTCACTTTCAAAAAGTAAATAAATAAATAAATAGTATACTTTTTAACCACAAATGCTTGTTAGATCAGCTCTGAGTCTACGACTTCATGCCTTACGTAATCACTTTGGAAAGGTCACAAGTGGTTCCTCAGAAACCTTCATTTGAACATCTTGGATGACGACAGGATTGAGTAAATTATCAGAAAATGGACATTTTTGAGTGAACTTCTGTTGAACACAAAAGAAGATATTTCGAAGAATGTTGTTGTAAGTCTTTTTTCCCTATACTATGGAAGCCAATGGCTACTGCTGTTTGGTTACCACATTCTTCAAAATATCTTCATATGTGCTTTACAGAAAAGAGAAACTCGTACAGGTTTGGAACAACTTGACAGGTTTGAACTATCCTTTTAACCCTGGGTTGATGCATAAGGGATTAACTAACGGTGCTTTTGGATCCCTGGTTGGTCAGAAAGTGTGCCACAAATATCATATACTGCTTTTTCTTTAATCCACAAGACAGTATATATATTTATATATACTATATATCTGTAGCTGCAATGACAAAATTATTGGCATTAGGATGGAACCAAAAGTGTGTCAAAACCACATTATTATTCAAACGTCTGAACTGGGAAAGATGTTTTTAATGCTTCTCTTTAATTCATTCTCTGATGAATAAAGATCTAATAAACAGCATTTACTGTATTTGAAATAGAAATCTTTTGTAACATAAACATAAACGTAAATTTTCATCAATTTATTGTGTCCTTGCTGAATAAAAGTGTTCATATTCTTTAATTTCTTTTCATTTCAATTCTGAATGGTAGTGTGAACAAAAAGCTTAACTTACCTTAAAGTATATACATATATATACACATGTGTGTGTGTGCTTAAGTGCTCAAGATTCTGAATAATGCTAAATAAAAGGCGACTGCAAGGTCATAATCCCCGTGAGGTGTCTTTTCTAAAGGTTTGTTCTTCTTTCGCTGCCCTTGTGAGATAGTAACTCATTAATTGGAAATGATTTTTGCTCAGGCTTAAGAAGACTTCCCTTTGTTTCTGCTTCTATCAACACAAGCCCATGCTTAAAGTTATCTGCTTGCACAAGCATGTTTCTGTCAGAGAAGCAGAGAGGTTAGATCACACCATTGATGTCTAGCGCTAAATCTTGACCCAAATACACTACTGTGAAATAGTATAACCACGTCTTCACATACAGTTCATTGCGGATTTCATTGTGCATCAATCTACAGACGACCTTCAGACCAAAATGAGATTCAGCAAGGCTTTTGCGCAGCAAAAGAACCTTTATGAAGAAAGTGCTTATGTTAATGCAATGACACAGGCTGGGCAATGAGTTACTGCTGAACGAAGTGAAACGAAAAGGTGAATCTCCTAGTTCTGAAAGCATCAATGGCCCATTTTAGGCTAATTTACATAAACATGTTTTAATATTCCGAACTCTCTCCGAACATCACAGTCTATTAAAAGTGCTGAAACATCTGTTTTCATACATTGTAGTCTATTAAGATGCAGAGAAGATGGAGCTTGCAAGGAGATTTCTCATTCATTGTTGCTATTGAAAGTAATTCAGTTGCAAATCAAAATGCTTTGTTGTGTCAGTGCACTTAATGTAAGCAGCTGATGGCCTCTGTTAGCTCACCCACATGGCAAGGGATGGGAGGAAGGAAAGGAATTGTGGGAGCTTTGAGAGCATTTGTGTTTTGTTTACTCCAGAAAATTGGGCCACACTGGGGACATCAAAAAAAAAACTACTTCTCAAATGAAATGCAATTTTCTTCCGATCTCCATGCAAATTCTGACACGATCTGCTCAATTTCTGACGTAATACGGTGCTTTATTTGCATTCAATATGTTTCATGCAAAACACTGAGAATAATTTTCAATTGTTGCTGACTGCTGGTGTTGCTCACCGGGCAGTACAGGACATCTCTGGGGTGAGCGGTCAAAAAAAGAATTAATCTTGCAAAGTAGAAATGATAGAGGAACACAAACAGGAAGCTGCCACGAGTTGAAATACTCAAACTGTTTTTAATTTGAACCACACATTGAGAGGACTGCAGAGTGCTTTTGTTAATTAATGGTGCAAAAAGGTCATTGAAAACTCATAATAATTTGTGAATATTACGCTAATTAAAGCTGAAGTTGAAGTCCAGGTAATTGTTTCTTTTGTGGAAGGTTGCATAAATCATTTGCTGCATTTTCTGTCACAATAATGAGCTGCAATGTAACGTAAAGGAGTCAAGGACAGTTTTTCCACTCGAGAGCATGGATAATGTGCTTTTTGGCTGTTATTGTGTTATGTATTTTAAAGGGATAGTTCACTCAAAAAAGACAATTTTGTTATTAATTACTCACCCTCATGACATTCCAAACCTGTAAGACTTTCATTCATCTTCAGAACACAAATTAAGATATTTCTGATAAAATTTGCGTGAAAAAAATGTCATACGGACTATTTTACTGATGTCCATACTACCTTTCTGGGGCTTGAACATGTCAGTTGCATTGCCTTCAGAAAGCTCTCGGATCTCATCAAAAAAGAAGGTATTATAGGTTTGGAATGAAATGAGAGTAATTCTTGACTGGATTTTCATTTTTGGCTTTGAACTATCCCTATAAAAACTATCCCTTTAAGAGAAAAGCACTTAATTCATAATGTATTTAATCATTTAACTTTAGCGAGCCTGGCCAAAGGTATCATGCAACTCAAGAAATGCATCCAAGCCAAGTCCCTTCAAATCAGGCATTATGGTCTGTAATATAAGGCATAAAGCTTTTCTGAAATCAATAACTCATCAGCTGTAGTAGACAGTAATGGTTGTGACACCTACCTGCGTGATAGCCTGTAGGAGTCTGCCATAGCTGTAGACAATCACCATAAAAGGGAGAATAAGGCAGAAGATAAACAGACAGACGATATAAGACACATTGTTGGCTGTCCTGGCGGCCCAGTTGACACTGCAGGTGGTGCCGGGACCCTCTGGACCATAGCAGCTCCATCCAAACAGCGGTGGAAGAGTCCAAATCATGGAATATATCCAGGAGAAGGCAATACCCATGGCCACCTTTCTGTAATTTGTAGAGTCGGCCTGCGTGGCCCCCATCATGGTGCAGTAGCGCTCGTAAGAGAGCACCGCCAGGGATATTAGAGACACAACGCCTGTACAAACAGAAGAGAGACACACAGACAACACAATGCACTGTTATGAGTAATAGCTGCAGTTCTGGGTTGCTTACAGATCCTTATTTCCTTTGGCTGTTTGTTTACATTGAGTAAAAGGCCTAAACTGCATTTTGCTTAATAATGAAAAAACAAGAATTTCGATACACTGTGAAAAAGCAGTTTATTATGTTGTAAATTAAGATTATTGGATAATACTAAAGGGAACACAGAGGTATTAAGACTTGTCTAGCTTAATATTATATAAATTATGTCTCTTACTGAAATATATATAGTAGAAAAGGGGGGGCTCAGCCACCCATACGACGTCCTGAAGCCCCCCAATGATCTAAAGGACCGAGCCCTTCACCCCCGGAATACAATTTTAAACGCGAAAAACTATTCCGAAAACGATTTGATCTAATTTGATCTGATTTGTGCCACCTCAGATTCAATTTGACCCACTCCAACCTCCCAAAACTCTCCTATTTTAACCATTCGATCGGACGATCACCACCGGTGTATTTAAACTTTTACTGCTAAATTTAAATGTGCTTTTGCGCCTTGTCTGGCACTGAGCCAGATGGATGGACTCAGTGCTTTTAGCTTATATTCAGTGTTTTTAACCACATAAAAACAATGTTTTAATCATTTAAATTAAATACTAACAAAAAGAAAATTTGTCAAAATACACAATGATGTTTGTGAGTTTGTTAAATGCATGTGCAAAACATATGTAGAAATAACATAAATGGTTTCAATAACATGGAAAATGGTTTCAAATTACATCCAACACCAATTGTATTCAGTATGTGTCATTAGCAAGAACCAGATTTTCCACATTATAAAATTTTTATTCAAAGTTGTAATTAAAGGTTATTGAAGTACATTTCAGAAAAGTCTTTAGACTTTCATATTTCATGTTTAATTCAGCTACTTGCTGTTTCTTTGTAATTGTGACCCTGGACCACAAAACCAGTTCTTTTATGAAAATCTGAAAGCTGAATAAATAAGCTTTCCATTGATGTATGGTTTTGGTTTGTTAGGATTGGACAATATTTGGCTGAGATACAACCATTTAAAAATCTGGAATCCGAGGGTGTAAAAAATTCTAAATATTGAGAAAATCGCCTTTAAATTGTCCAAATGAAGTTCTTAGCACACTTTGCTCACTAATGGATCCTATGCAGGGAATGGGTGCTGTCATAATGAGAGTTCAAACAGCTGATAAAACATCACAATGATCCACAACATGACTGTAGTTCATCAGTTAACATGAATTGAAAAGCATGTTTTTGTAAGAAACAAACTCATCAATACATTTACTTTAAACAGTTGCTTTTGCCTAAACTATGAGTCCTCTATCCATAACTTACTAAATAACTTCCAACAATAATAATAAAAAGTCTGTTTTGGACAGTTTTCACTTGTAAACGGTGCTTAATCTGTGAATATTTTTCTCCTGATTCAGATGAGGTTACTTTTTCACTGAAGAAAGCAATATTATGGATGGAAGACCTGTATTGGTGCATCTGGTAATGGTCAGTTCTCTTGGTAAGATCTTGCCAAAAAATATTAATTATTAATATTAATATTGCAAAATAGTGTCAGGTAAGGGAGCAAATGTGCCGGTGCTAAGAAACCAAGCTGATACTACAATTACCAGTATTGAAACATTCTGCAGTATTGTTAGTACAAAGTATAGAATCATTTCAGTACCTGAAAAAATACCTTTGATTTGCATGAAGCAAATGCAGGGTTATTGTAACAAAGTGTGTTATAAAGAAACTCTGGCTTGTAATAGCTGGGGAGAAAAAATGCTAACAACACTACCATATTTAATAATGGACTTTATGTCCCACTGGGTTTTGAGCAGTAAAATAAGGACTATGAAACACTATAAACCACTTAGCTTCAATCTGTGATGTTTCCATTTTTTTATGTAAAAAATGTAAATTTGCAGATCAGAGTTCACCGAACAACAGTCTCCAGTCTCTCACATTCACAGTTTTCATGAAAATCATCTCCTAAAATCCTGCCACCCAAATCATAAAAAAGCTGCTTAAAAAGACCTTGAATCAAAAATGAAGTTGTTCAAAGAGACTATGAGCTTGAATATTTAAACTACTGTATAAGCCTGAAAAAGAACGTTAATACAGTCACATTTTTCTCTGCCTGAGTGTGTACATAAAATCTGCACTGACAATGTGCCCCATGTCTGGATGATGTTTTATCTTCATGAGCCTGACAATGTGTTTGCTGTACTGATGCTTCAAAGAATGAAGACTCAAGTTTCGTATTGTCTTGTAAGTATCAGATTTGTTAGCACTTTATCACTGTCATTTATTCGAGGGAGATAGCAATAATCTGTGAAACAAGTGTATAGCCCACTGCGTATAATTACCATCATAATGGCATTAGACACTGTGAACAAGTAAAGAAGCAACTTATATCATATGCATGACGGTTCCTGATGACAGCTAATCAAGAAAGCGAGTAATGAGCCTTTTGAAAGCAATAAAAGGCTGTTGCCATCAGGCTTTCAAGGAGTGGAACCAATTACAGAGGTTTTCTCCATAAAGGCACACTTAGTTCTCCCTTAAGCGCAGTTTTATTGAACCAGTGGTGATTCATACAGCTTTGTTCAGCAGAGGACCCTGACCGGTCATTGTGGTTTTGACCATTACAATGCATCAACAATATTTTTTAATTACCAACTAGGTCATACATAAATCTTAAGCACTGCTGTTAAAACCTATTGTCATATATTCACACAGACCAATTCGATCTTAAGGGCTGCTGGCACCAGAAAAGTGACACCTGTTAATTAACAACAAAACAGCTATTATACTGACTGGAAACACTACACGCAGCTCTGCCCCATTGCGGAGTCTGTGTTATGGGTCAAGTACAGGACAGCACACATCTTATTTCCCTGAATAAAGCTCTCCTTGCCTTCAGGTCAAGAGCTAAACTCTAATCAAAGGAAGAATACACCCTTGCCCTGGTGTGTTTATTTAGCATCCTTCCAATTATGAAGACGTATAGGTCTTTTGAGCTTCATCTTTGTTTCTAATTATTTGTTTTTTCTACTTACACTACCAGTCATGTGTTTTTGAACAGTAAGATTTTTAATGTTTTTAATGTCTCTTCTGCTCACTAAGCCTGCATTTATTTGGTTCAAATGTGCAGCAAAAACAGTAACATTTTGAAATATTTTTACTATTTAGAATAACAGTTTTCCATTTGAATATATTTTTTAAAATGTATTTTTTTCCTGTGATCAAAGCTACATTTTCAGCATCATTACTCCAGTCTTCAGTGTCACATGATCCTTCAGAAATCTTTCTAATATGCTGATTTGCTGTTCAAGAAACATTTGTATTATTATTATTATCATCATCATCAATATTTTAAACCGTTTTAAACAGGATTCTTTGGTGAATAGAAAGATAGAAAGATCAGTATTTATCTGAAAGCTTGAAGTCAGTATATTTATTTTTTTGGGTGGGGGGGGGGTGTTATAGAAATTAATACTTAAGAAATTATATATAAGAAATTATAGAAATTAATACTTTTATTTAGCAAGGATGCTTTAATTGATCAATCAAAGGTGATGATACATATATTTTTAATGTCACAAAAGATTTATATTTCAGATAAATGCTGTTCTTCTGAACTTTCTATTCACCAAAGAAACCTGAAAAAAATATACTCAGCAGTCTTCAACATAATAATAAATGCTCTTTTTGAGCAGCAAAAATATTAGTATGATTTCTGAAGGATCATGTGACTGGAGTAATGATGCTAAAAATGCAGCTTTGATCACAGGAATAAATTAAATTTTAAATATAGCCTATATTTAATTAGAAAACAGTTATTTTAAATATTAAAAATATTGAAAACATTAAAAGACTACATTGTTTGGTAGTGTATTTAATGGTTTTCAGCTGGGTTGTAACTTTGGCAATTATCAGTTTTAGTGGGTTGGACTTTTTGTGTATTTTTGAGCATTACGTTTTGCTGTAGTACGCAAAGTCTGTAGTTTTATGTTTTATTTTTTTTAAACATCCCTTGCCAAAATGTACTGGGTGGTACCATGAGATGGTAATACTGTATTACTTCAATATCCTAGCATTTACACTCCAGTGTATTGCAAAGAATATCATACTTTTACAGTGGTATACATTGCCAGAAACACTACACTTGTTCCACAAACTAATGCACATATCCAGCACAAAGAGTTTAAAATGTCAACAAGGCAACATCCATTTGAACTGATTGCCATCTATGGGAAGTGGGGAGGCTATATCTTGCCTTTCTATTATGTATAAACATAACCTATATGCTGGATTAGACAGCTATGGGGTTTATAGTGCAGGTGAACAACACCACATTTTGGAGTTTGTGCTCAAAAAGTAAAAAGGGGACCGCTTGTGGAACGTTTTATTTAGGGGTTTGAAAAATAGGACAACAAGCTTTCCAACAGACAATTTACTGCAACTGGCAAACAGTTCACTCAAATAAATTGAAATATTTATATTACTGCAACTTTTAACAGACTTGCTGAATAGGCATAGCAGCATCTACCTGGCAGGAAAAAAAAACGATTAAGGTTAACTGACTAGAGCTTCCTGACAAGTCTGACAGGAAGTTTGTTAAGAGCAACGCTTTTACCTCACAAAAAAAAATTACGTCAATAACTTCTATAAAACTATGAATAGCCTATAACACAAGATAGCTGTGTTGTGATAACATTTGTGTTGTTTACCCACATGTAAGAAGGATTTTTAAGATATATACGACTGCAGCGCTGGTATGTCGGTTATTCAAACGTACGTAAGTAATATCGTTCTGAATTCAATTAGTTAAGTTCATGTCCAGTTAGGCTAGCATTATGAAATCTAAAATTTCATATTGAGAGTCAGTGTTGGATGTGTATTTCTCTCTTATAACGTTACTGGTATCTTTTCACTTTGAAAGACAAGAACATTTTGATAACAGCGCCGGACGTGGAGGTTTCTAAAACGCCTCAAGGGAACGTGCTGCAAGTATTTCTACTACGCTGTGAAGATACGCATTTAAAACGTTACAAAACAAACAGCATCTGTCATATTAAATAGTCTACCACTCAAACGTATCATAACATTTTAACGGTTAAAAACGTTTTGCAGTGTATTTGCTTATGTAAGGTGCGATTTAAAAGTGCCAACCTATACACACGTGCCTTCCAAGCCTACTTCAATCGTTTATCGACATCGCTGAAACATACAGACTCACCCAGGAATGAATTGATGAAGCCGTACCACACGCATCCCGCGCGTCCGATGAGCCACCGGCCCTGCGTACTGGCGGCGAAGCTGAACGGCGTGCCGAGGACGCACACCAGCAGATCACTCACTGAGATGCTCACCAGAAGACAGTTCATGGGCGAGCGCAGCACTTTATAGCGACAGAACAGAACGAGGACGAGCGTGTTGTTGAGAAACCCGAAAGTTCCGATGAACCCAAGGCACACCGCGACCACCAAGTGTCCGGTCGGACTCAAACTGTGTTCTGAGTGATTCTCATCCAAGTGCGCGCCGGTCCCGTCACCTCCTCCAGCGCACCACGCGCAACTCAGACTCACGTTGGACTCAATCATTGCACCATTAATTATGGCTTATGCAAAAGACTTAATCAGTTTGGTTTTGAAACGAGAGTCTGTTTTAAATCAGTGTAATCCATCAAGTTTGTAGAGTTTTCTAACCCATTATTTCAGTGGGACTGGAGTTCACCAAACGCTGAACGCAGAAGTACATGATTGCCTCACATATTCTAGATAGAGGTTTCAAGATGTGGTCAAGCCAATTATGCCCCTCCTCGGGATGAATGGGAGTTTTTATTACCCCCCGCCTAGCTGACGTCTACGTCTCAAGTCACCGATCTTCATATGCCAACAGCACGCTTTCCTACTTCGTTTTTCACCCTTATAAAGACAACTTGTTAATTCATCAAAATGCAGACATTCCAATTAAGGGTTAAATCTATCAGTATATACTGGAAACTACACAGTAAAAAGTGGAAATAAGAAGGTATACTTGATGCATCCTTAAAACATACTCAATGAAGTCAGGCTAGCATTCATAACTTCATAACATTGCATATTTTTCTGGTTACCTGACAGTTTTTACATCATGGAAACTAGAATACTACACAAAATACTAAACAAAAAGTTATTAATGTTGATTAAGTACCCAAAGTAGCAAGACTCATTCAACTTTAACTTATCATTTGATACCAAAAATTTAGTTTTTTTAGTTCTTTTAAGTAGCAGGAGCTTAATCGGCCATTTAAAAAAAAAAAAAAAAAATCTAATTTAAACATACATTTGAAGTCAAAAGTTTGCATACACCTTGCAGAATCTGCAAAATGTTAATAATTTTTTTTTAAATAAGAGGGATTATACATAATTCATGCTTTTTTATTTAGTACTGAAATAAAAAAAGATATATATAAAAAAAGATTTAGTTAATAAAACATATAGGCTACTCCTGTTTTTCCTAGAAATTTAACAGTCCTCAACACACTAATGAGTTCAACGACAAAAAATGATTTCTGATTCTTCATCTGCTTTGATCAATCATTTTCCTTGTAAGCACGTTTATCTCTTCACAGGGATTCTTTTTGACAGGTGAGGGGTCAGGAAAGCAATTTTCTCCCCTATTTATCCATCTTTTTCCACAAGGGGCTTCTGAGAATTGCTCTGCAATCAATTCTATTGATGTGGGATTTCATTGTGTCCTGTAGCGCTTATGAGGGCCACATTCATCAGGGATGTTTTCGAGAAAAGTGGAAGAACATCCAGCTGGACTCGGCTACACAAAAGAGGTACATTCTCTGATTCCTGCTTTAATTAATGATGTCTGATGCATCACAAACCCCTTTGAAGTTCTAAACTAAATCCTAAAAAAAAAGTATTTGAGCAAACTCAGGGTTCTTGCCATTGTAAAATTCCAGATCTCTAGCTCCTCTGGTGGAAGATAAAAGAATGTTTGATTAAGAGAAATGTTCAAGGCTCAAATAGCACAGAGGGGGTGCTGCTTTTTTCCTGCTTTTCTTTTTATAGTTTCCTGAGGGAAGGATAACTTGTGGTGTGTGGCATTTTATAGTGCTGATCAGCAAAAGTTTGATTTTCATTAAGCCCATGACTTCTGTCTAAAATCAGCGCTGGTTTAACTTTTTATCCTAAATTGGATGTACTTAAGGTGCAGTTTGTGTGTAATGGAGTTATGGGGGCAATTTTATATGCCTTTTAATTGAATACATACAGCTGAAGACAAAATTATTAGCCCCTTATAAAATATTTCATTATTTTTCAAATAACTCACAAGTGTTGTTTAACAGAAACACAGCATTTTTAAACAATACTTTATTCAAGGAAGCTTTTAGGGTTTGTAATACAAATAGAAATAAATGTATAACCAAGAATTTTAAAAAGTCTACTGGTCAAAATTATTAGCCCTCTGATGTCAATAGTCAATAGTGTATCCCTTTTGCTTGATAACAGCCTTTAGTCATTTGCTGTAATTCTCAACAAGTTTTAAGCATGTCTCCTGAGGAATGACAGCCCATTCTTCCATAGCAAATCTCTCAAGCTCCTCCAGATTTGTTGGTCTTCTGGCACAAACTCTGGACTTTAGTGTGCCCCACAGATTTTCTATTGGATTCAAGTCTGGGCTTTGTGCAGGACAGTCAAGTACACTCACTTTGGTCATTTGGAGGTATTTCTTCACCAGAAGTGAGGTATGCTTTAGGTTATTATCATGCTGGAAGACAAAATGTCAACCCAAACTAAGTTTTCTTGCAGACTGTCTGAGGTTCAAAATCTTCTTATAGTCTTCCTGTTTCATGTTTCCTTCAACCCTGACAAGATTCCCAGTTCCAAACGCACTGAAACATCCCCACAGCATTATACTCCCACCACCAGGTTTCAATGTGGGAACGGTGTTCTTGGGGTTGAATGCCTCTCCCTTCTTTCTCCAAACATAGGCAACATCTCTATGGCCAAAAAGCTCTAGTTGTGTCTCATCTGACCAAAGACATGTTTCCAGTATGCATCACATTCCCCCAGGTTGTCCTTAGCAAACTTCATTCTAGCTTGGAGGTGTCTCTTCTTCAGAAGTGGAGTCTTTCTTGGTCAGCAACCTTGCAGTTCATTCCTGTGCAGGGCTCTAGTGACTATCTTCATTGAGACATCAATTCCAGACTTGGCTAGGTCATTCACTAGTGCCTTGGCAGTTGTTCTTGGGTCTTTATAAACCTCTCTCACTAGTTTTCTTTCCAAAGTTTTTAAAATATTTCACTTCCTGCCTCTGCCCATCTTGTTCTCCACTGTGTTGGTCTCTTTAAACTTCTTGATAATGCATCTCACTGCAGTTCTTGACACTTGAAAACGCTTTAATAAACGTGTGTATCCTTCTCCATCTTTATGAGCATTAACAATTCTTTCTTCCAAGTCCAAACTAATTTCTTTTGTATTTGCCATGATGACAGTGCATATTATTTTACTAGTTGTTTACTAGCAATTTAAAGGCTTAACTAGGTTAATTAGGTTAATTTGGCAAGTCATTGGACAACAGTTGTTTGTTCTATAGCTAATTAAACTAACAATTTCTTAATGTGAAAACATTCTCTTGTTCTGTTAAACATCACTTAGGAAATATACTAAAAAAAGTACAATTTTACAGGGGGGCTAATAATTTTGTCTTCAACTGTACATACAGTTGAGGTCATATGTTTACATATATCCTACAGAATCTGCAAAATGTTGATCATTTTATGAAAATAAGCATGCAAAATGCATGTTATTTTTTTTTATTTAGTACTGACCTGAATAATATATTTCACATAAAAGATGTTTACATATTCTACAAGAGAAAATAACAGTTGAATTTATAAAAATGACCCTGTTCAAAAGTTTACATATGCTTGATTATTAATACGGTGTTATTACCTAAATGATCCACAGCTTTATTTTTTGTTGTTGATTTTTTTGTTTAGTGATAGTTGTTTATGAGTCCCTTGTTTGTCCTGAACAGTTAAGCTGCCTGATGTTCTTCAGAAAAATCATTCAGGTCACACAAATTCTTTGGTTTTTTGAACCCTTTCCAACAATGACTGCATAATTTTGAGATCCATCTTTTCACACTGAGGACAACTGAGGGACATACAGCTCAGGTTCAAACACTCACTGATGTTTTAGAAGGAAAAACATCACAAGAGGCAGGGGTGTAAACTTTTGAGCAGAATGAAGATGTGTACATTTATCTTATTTTGCCTAAATATATTTTTTTCATTTAGTACTGCCTCTCAGAAGCTACAGAAGATACTTACATGTTTCCCATAAGACAGCATAAACTAATTTAAAAACACATTTCAGCATTTCCACTAAACATCTATGCCTGAACCAACATGTCATCGATCATCAGCTGAAAGTGAGTTTGATTGAACCAACGACATAGTAGGTTAAAAAGAAGTTTAAGTGGTCATTGATTATATGGATATGTTTTCATCTTTTGTCTGTACCTGTCATCTCTGAAAAGAAATATTTCAAATCCAATCCAAAACCGCATAGTGTTGGGATGGCAACACCATTACAAAAGAAATCCATCCCTCCAGTGTGCTATCAGCTGGGAGGCTGTAGTTTATTGAATTTGCTCTGTGTGCGGTGCGCCGCTCAAGGTCGTAATTATGAAGTCTGATTAGTTCATATGGGTGGACATGAGTGAGGTGAAGAGGCCTTAGGATAGAGTGGGATTTGTTTTATGTAGTCTTGATCAGATTTTTCTTTCACACAGTAACCACACGCATGAACATACATTCGTTCAAACACAATCACATCCACGTGAGCTACATAGATTCCAGGAAACTGTATTCACCATAACACCATAGATGTTCTAGGCTTTCTTGCAGAAAGCAAAATCTTGATAATATACAGGTTACAGGTTACAGATACAGATACAGGTTTTAGACAAGAATAAAATAACATCCAAAAACCTACCGACAAGAATGGGCTGAGACTGAACTTGGAGAAAAACAAAAAAAGAGAAACTTCAGATATATATTATACATTTCTAAATTTACTGGTAAAAAAATTGGATATTTAACTGTATATGTTTATTTCTGTATTTTTACAAGGTTGAGCGATGTCTACCAAATTGGCATCTGATGATGTCTACAGTGAAACACTGCAATGGACGATGACATTGTGGCGGACAAAGGACAGGGGCAGCCCAAAGTGTGAATCCGTATGGCACTTATGTCATGATTTGGTCAGTTCCCTGGATGTGTGGCCATATTAGCAATACTCAGATGTAAACAACAGCATGGATTGCATAGTTAATGTACTACTCAATACGTTGTTCTGCTAATTTATGCTGTCTAAATCATGAAAAAAATGTGTGCAAGCTGCTGAGTCATATAGAGAAGGACTTAGTAAGTGGAAAAGGGTGAAATATTTTGACAAACTAAAGTTATTAGGTGGTAAAAGATACATACGAGCAGTATTAATTAAGATATTATGATATTTTTATGTGTTTTCTGCACTCTTCTAAGTGTAATCTGTAATCTACAACTGTAAATCAATTTTTCGTACTTCATTTTTCAGTACATTTGAAATGTTTTCCACTGCTATCAAAGTCAATCCTGGCTGGTACAGCTTGTCCACAACCTTGAGAATATGAAGGATGTTGCTGCCAAAGGTCAATGACAAGCCTTTTTTTCAACTGTTTCAGTATGCCAATCATCCCATGGGTCTTTGCAACAAACCAACAAGCCACGTCTCCCTTTTTTAAGTGCATCGTATGTGTGAATAGTGACTGTCGCAACAAATTTCCATCAATGCTGCCTTATGTCTCAAGATGGTCCCTTCCAATAGTCCCACAGTGAATCGTGACAGGGTTACAAAGTACACTAAAACATCCCTTTGCATGCGCAGGCTCAAAATAACAAGGCAGAAAAAGCTGCATTGTTCAGGAAAGCAAGATACCTTACAGAACGGCCATGAGAAAGGAGAAATAGAGAAGACGGAAATCATCTGAAGAGATTACCCATAAGAAATCCAACAGAAGTGGATGGGATTTAGTTACAGGGTTAGGGTTTCAACTAGAAATGAAGCAAAAATAATTCACCAAAACCATCAGTATTGACGATGATAACACTAGAGGCTTATTCATGATTGCACAACAGCCCAAAGCAATAAAGTTCAGTGAAGTCAGAGAAGCTCTGTAAACAAACATATGAACAATGCTTTGATACAGTCAATAATCTATCTAAAGCTCTTGGGTAGCCAGTACATCAAAGCTTTACTCTACAAGCTATGGCATGTACAGACCAAATCTCTGTACATACATGAAAATCTAATAAGGACAATGACAGACAAAGCCATACAATGTTTAATTGAGAAAGTTTGAGAAATGATTTTGAACATGAAATCAAAATAATCAAGATTTACTTTCTAAATATGCTGAAGACTGAAGTAATGGCAAATATTTGAACACTTCCAGAAGCCAGATCACTGAGACAAACACTGTTGTGTCATATTGCTTGTCATGGTTTTGCAGTGAGATTTTTGTTCCCACTTCTAAAATTTTCCACAAACCTCTTTGCTATTTGAGATGGAGCCCAGGAGAAATGCTGAATAAGATAAGCGAAACTAACCGTTCATGTCAAATAAGAACAGAAGGATATGCTCCCTCCTCACACTGCCAGAAAAGTTGAAGAAACAGAAGTCGAAGAAATTGAAGAAGCAGAAGTTGAAGAAAAAGTCGAAGAAGCAGAAGTCAAAAAAAGTCGAAGAAGCAGTAATCGAAGAAGTTGAAGAAGCAGAAATGAGAAGTTGTAGAAGCAGAAGTCTGAAAAATTGCAGAAGATTAAAGTTGTTGAAGAAGCAGAAGTTAAAGAAAATGTCGAAGAAACAAGTCAGAAGTCGAAGAAGCAGCAGTCGAAAAAAGTCGAAGTTGAGAAAGCAGAAGTTGTTGAAAAAGTCACAGAAGATGAAGACAAAGAAGCAGAAGTAGGAAAAAAAAGTTGAAGTTGAAGAAAACATTGAAGAACTAGAAATGAGAAGTCATAGAAGTAGAAGCTTAGGCAAAAGTTGAAGCAGAAATGAGAAGTCGTCGAAGAAGCAGAAGTCAAAGAAAAAGTCGAAGAAGCAGACGTCGAAAGTCAAAGAAACAAGTCGGAAGTCGTAGAAGCCGTAGTCAAAAAAGTTGTGGAAGCAGAAGTTGAAAAAATGGCAGAAGACAAAGGCAAAGTTGAAGAACTCAAAGAAGCAGAAGTCAAAAAAAAGTTGAAGTAGAAGTTGAAGAAAACATTAAAGAACTAGAAATAAGAAGTCATAGAAGCAGAAGCTTAGGCAAAAGTTGAAGCAGAAATTAGAAGTCGTCAAAGACGTCGAAAGTCAAAGAAACAAGTCGGAAGTCGAAGAAGCAGTAGTCGAAAAAGTCGAAGTTGAGGAAGCAGAAGTTGAAGAAAAAATAGCAGAAGACGAAGACAAAGTTGAAGAAGTCGAAGAAGTAGAAGTCGAAAAAAAAAGTCGAAGACGTTGAAGAAGCAGAAGTTTAAGCAAAAGTTGAAACAGAAATGAGAAGTAGTCGAAGCAGAAGTTGAAGCAAAAGTTGAAGCAGAAATTGAAGAAATTGAAGAAGCAAAAGATGAAGACAAAGTTGAAGTCGAAGAAGCAGAAATGAGAAGTCGTCGTAGAATCAGAAGTTAAAAAAGTCAAGCATAAGCAGAAGAAGAAGACAAAGACAAAGATGAAGTTGTCAAAGGAAAAGTCAAAGAAGCAGAAGTTGAAGCAAAAGTCGAAGAAGCAGAAGTCAAAGAACAAGTCAAAGAAGCAGAACTGAGAAGTTGATGAATCAGAAGTCGAAGAAGCAGAAGTTGAAGCAAAAGTCGAAGAAGCAGAAGTCAAAGAAAAAGCCAAAGCAGCAAAAGTCAAAGAAGCAGAAGCAGCACCAAAACATCTCAATTTCTCATCATGCCAGGACTGTTCTGTCTAACGTGATATAAAATCCATCCAGTGTGCTATCGGCAGGGAGCCTGCTGTATATTGAGTATCCTCAGCGTGGAGTATGCTGGCCAAGGTCATAATAATGAGGTCTGATTAGATCATATGGGTGGACATGAGTGAGGTGAAGAGGCCTCAGGATCAGAGAGGGATTTGTTTTATATATCCTGATTAGCTACTTCTATTTCTCATTACCCCTAACACATGCAGAGATGTCACGTAAGCATCATGCCAGCTTTACAGGTTGCTTCTGCTTTGTATTCACCCTCACACATAAACATAAACTTCCTATGATTAAAGAAATGGAAAGGTCAAGTGATACGGCTGATATAAAAGCTTTGTTCATAAGACTGCAGCTGATAAAAGACATCCAATTATCTATAGACGTTGGCTTGACATGAACCAGAAAATAATGCCACCTGAATAAAAAAAATAAAAAAACATTTGAAACCTCATAACTAAATAAAATGAGGTCCATATATGATATTCAGAAGGCCAAGAACCTAGTCACCTCAGATTGGTGACACAAGATCCACGAACATGTTTGCTTACCAGAATGAATCAAAAATGTAATGTCACGTAAACAAATTTTTGAAAAAACAAAACAATTGACAATTTTCTATAGTGACAGCGAATTCTGTTTGAGGATAAACTTCACTTTCCCTAGGCCACAGATCTAATGCCACAGTGTAGATAAAAACATACTTATCGCTTCCATCCAGACACAGGAAATCACTTTCAGGCCCAAACCTACAGCACAGCGCAGGGAATCGTCTGCTCCCACTCTCCCTGGTTTCCCTGGGGTACGGGCCAAGACAGGAGGATATTTGATTGGGGGAAATAATGGTAAAGAGGAGCTCGAGAGGTCAAAAGGATGCCATTTCCACCATTAATCATGTTCTTCTGAGCTATGTCAGCTATGCTGGCAGTGCCACTCTTTTCCAAAGCCACTGGGAACCAAACACAGCACTAGAGATACCTGATACCTTCAGCTCCGGTTTTACATTATGTCTGTCTTCATAAAGTGCTACGGATTCAGTGCGTCATTTACATGTATGTATGCATGGGTGCTGGGTTAACACATCTGCAGAGAACTCACATCTCAAATCAAATCACACATTAGAAAAGTATGCATTGCTGAACATACATTCAGACATATTAATAAATGACATTGTTAACGGATTAGTTTACTTTCAGAATAAAAATGTCCTGATAATTTACTCAGCCCCCATGTTATCCAAGATGTTCATGTCTTTCTTCTTTCTTCAATGGGGATCAATGGGTTGAAGGTCCAAATTGCAGTTTCAATGCTGATTCAAAGGGCTCTTTTTCTGGAGAAAAATCTTGGAATATTTCTCAAAAACCTTAATTTCTTTCGACTGAAGAAAGAAAGACATGAACATCTTAGATGACAACTTAAACTAAAAACAACCATGCAGTCAGCAGATATTCTGCTATACAATGGACAAACACTTCTCTGTTCTTTCTAGTTTGTTCAGCTCAGTTTCCAGCATGTCTACAACAAAATAAGTGCTTAAAAAGAAAAAAAGCTATGACAATTTAAAGGAATATTCCAATTTCAATTAAGATTGAAACTTTATTTTTTGTGGTCAACATTATGCCAAAAATGCTGTTTACTGAGCTCGAGCTTAAGTGGGAATAGTCATTATTTCAGTAAATGTGGCATATGGTTAAAATTGTGAACAAAATGCAGATTTTAAGTTCTATAGAATTTGCCTCAAAGTTTTTAGCATGCCAGTCACTTCTAAAATGTCAATTTGCTGTCATTTTGAGAGTAATTCAGATATTTTCATTTTCCATTCTGAGGTATGAAAAAGATATGACACTAATATGACACTGAATATGTTATGTCTAATGTTACTGCTACATATTTGGCAAGACAGATGGAGTATGTGTGTGTGTGAGTGAGAGCAAGAGATAGAGAGAGAGAGAGAGTGCAGGGATGTATGTGCAAGAGAAATGTGCCCTGGGACGGTCTCAGATACATCAGGCGTTGAATCTCTGCGCACATACATGTCATTTAACAGACATTTTTATTCATAGTGACTGATACATTTTTGTTCCTGTCTCTGCAGACCAAATTACCCAAAATGCTGGAAAGATTTTCCAATAATGACAGTGCCAGCCTTGAAGAAAATTCAATAATGATCAAAAGTGATAGCACTGAGCTATCCTTCACACATGTGGTTCAATAGACACCAAAAAGCTACATTCAAAAGCATTAAATTCACCTCTGAGGAAAAAGGTTAGGTTAGGTACTACTAACAAATCTTCCTTGGGTGTGAACCTCATATGATTCAGAAAAGTAAAGTTAGTTGATTTTGAGGAAAGTGTTCAAACTCTTTTTGGGGTCAAAAGAGTTATAAAGTGTTACATGTCAGTTTTTCAGTAATAAAGACTAAAGTATCTCAACAGCCTCCTTCCTTTTAATTAGTCTTCATCAGTTTATGTTCTGTGTATTCTGACAGATTCATTCTAAACTAAATTAAAGTTTCCTGCCTTTCGAATTTTGACTTGACTAAAGAAAAATCTGCCTCGCTGTCATCGCTGTGATTGTCCATTCAACACAGCTATCTGCAAATGAATGCAACTCTCACTTTTTAAAGGACATCGGAGTCTGCTTCCTAGTCAAGAAGAACAAACTACCGTTCTGCTGGAGCGCCTTGCCTTCTTTTCCAAAGCCATTCATCACATTGTCAATTACTGTAGGAGAAAAGAGAAAGTGCATACATAAATCACCATTATGAGTAGGGTCGGGAAAGAAGCGGGCAAGGTGAGGTGACACAGACTCACCAAAGTATGAGTCACAAACATCTAAGTTTGATCTACTTCAGATTCCTCTCTTGGGACTGTTAATGTGGCGGATATCATTCCAAGTCTGACAAATTGAATTTAACGGGATAGTTAAGCCAAAAATTTTAATTACCCCATGATTTACTCACCCTCAAGTCATTCTAGGTCAGTAACGATAAGAGTTTTATTAAAAAATTAGGACACAGATTACAGTTTATAAAGTTTTAAATATATATATTTTTCTTACACAAACACATCCAGCTGTTTCAGAAGGCCTTTATTAACCCTCAGAGCTGTGTGGAGCATTTTTTTTATGAAGGATGGATGCACTTTATTAGACTTCTCAAATCTCAACAGCCATTCACTGCTGTTATAAAGTTTGGAAGAGCCAGGATATTTTTTAATATATCTCCAATTGTATTAATCTGATATACACCTAGGATGATTTGAGAGTGAGTAAATCATGGGGTAATTTTTTTCTTTTTGGGTAAACTATCCCTTTAAAGGGTGTTTTTGTGTTAACCAAAAGAACTTCATTCTGGTTTATAAAAACAGAATACAAATTCCTGTGTGTACTACTCCTTTAAGAATCTGATATTCGGATACCTCAGATACACTGAGCATTATTTTACAGCTCAAATTTAAGTGACAAAAGATCCATAGAAAGAATGTGCCTATCATCGTTACTTGATGGGCATTAAAAGCTTTTGATGAGTTACTCTCATGTGCAGCTGAGCAGGGTGAAACTGGAGCAGGGCGTGTGGTAATATGGTAAAATCAACAACATTGCGTTTTGTCTGGGTGGAGGCACCCAAGTCGCTGCACCATGAATCATCAGTTCACCCTGAGTTTGGACCCTCACCGCAAAGTCCCAGTCGCACACTTGCTTAGTCACCTCCTCAAGAACTCTAATGCCTAATAATGACTAAGTAGGGAGACAAGGAACAAGGTGGATATACTGTATTCTTTCTGTCCTCGATGGTAATACAGAAACTGGAGGTCAGAAAGAGAGCAAGAGTGTGGAAAAAAGTTGGGGGGTGCTCAGCAGTCATTATTCATGTTTAAAGAAGTCCCTCTGTGCTTTTTCATGACCATCTCAGTCGCCGATGTGCAACTTTGTTTAGTGATGCATCTGTGTCCATTTCCACAGTCCATTACAGGCATCTGTCTCCATTAAAACCAGGATGAGGGAAAATCCCATAGAGAGAGAACAAGAGAGGACTTTCCATTGACTTCTATTGTTATAGAGTGAGGTAATCATATTTGTCCATTGTTTCTTACAGAACAGACTGATGATGGACAGACAGACAGACAGACAGACAGATGATTATAGATAGATAGATAGATAGAAAGAATGGAAAGAAAGTAGACAGACAAACAACAGATGGATTAAAATGGAAGGAAGGAAAGAAAGAAAGAAAGAAAAAGAAAAAAGAAAGAAAGAAATAGTAGACAGACAACAGATAAAAATGAAAAGAAAGAAAGAAGATAGACAGTCGATAGATAGATGACAGACAGACAGACAGACAGACAGACAGACAGATAGATAGATAGATAGATAGATAGATAGATAGATAGATAGATGACAGAGAGACAGCCAAATAGACAGATAGATAAAAATGGACAGAATGGAAAGAATGGACAGAAAGAAAAGAAGCAAGGAAAGCAAAGCAAGATGAAAGAAAGAAAGAAAGAAAGAAAGAAAGAAAGAAAGAAAGAAAGAAAGAAAGAAAGAAAGAAAGAAAGAAAGAAAGAAAGAAAGACGGTAGAAAGACAATAGAAAGAAAGACAATAGAAAATAGAAAGAAAGAAGACAGTCGATAGACAGGTAGACAGATAGATAGAAAGAAATGGACAGAATGGAAAGAATGGACAGAAAAAAGAGAAGCAAAGAAAGACAGAAAGAAAGAAAGACAGTCGATAGATGGATAGATGACAGCCAAATAGATAGACAGATAGATAAAAATGGACAGAATGGAAAGAATGAACAGAAAGAAAAGAAGCAAAGAAAGAAAGAAAAAAGAAAAAAGAAAGACAATAGAAAAAAGAAAGAAAGGCGGCAGACAGTCAATAGACAGATAGATGGACAGACAAACAGCCAAATAGATAGATAGATAGATAGATAGAAATGGATGGAATGAAAAGAATGGACAAAAAGAAAAGCAGCAAGGAGAGCAAAGCAAGATGAAAGAAAGAAAGAAAGAAAGAAAGAAAGAAAGAAAGAAAGAAGACATACGATAGACAGAGAGATGGATAGAGAAAATGGAAAGAATGAACAGAAAAAAAGAAGCAAGGAAAGCAAAGCAAGATGAAAGAAAGAAAGAAAGAAAGAAAGAAAGAAAGAAAGAAAAAATAAATAATTTTTATACTAATCAAATGATTTTTTTCATCTTTCAAATTTTCAGAATTTCAACAAGACATTATTTTGTATGTTTATGAAGCCATTTTTCTGGTTAATCTGTAACGCAGGCAAAACCTGACACAAATACACACAAAGACGTGTGTACACCCATGCTGAGCATGTTTAAAAGGTAAGATGTAGCTTATCTGGCAATGTTTTTTAAGCCTAATAAAAAGAATACTGAAAATACATGCAACAGGACAACAAAAACCCTCTTCACACTGGTGATACACAGAATCACACTGCGAGGAATAGAGCATAATTATTGTGACATGAATTTTGAAAAAGCCCAACGGACGGGGATGAGCAGAGGTGAAAAGGAAAGTACTTAAAATTTCACACCACAGAGCACAGAATGAAGAAAACAAATACGTTCGACCCAAAGTCACTGCTCGGGCCAAAGGCTTCTGCTTAATGAGAGGTGGAACAGGAGAAGACGACGACTAAGTGAGAGAAGCAGACTGAATGATAAACATGCATTACGTCATGTGTTTCAGAGATAACCAAGAACTTTGATGGGTGCGTTTGTATCTGTTAGTCATCAAGGTGTAAATTAATTTGCTGTTGGCTTTTCATCAAGGTGGGAGGGGAGCACAGAAGCGGTAAGATGGTGGGGAACGTGTTTGGTGACCCACAGTTATCTGTCGCTATGAAAATGACAGTTCGGGAATTGATAGGTGTAAAGCTGTTTGAACTACAGCCATGGTCTTATCTTAAGACGAGCCACCTGCGCCCTCACATTTGTCCCTACCCCCAAATGTTAATGTCTACAGTTTGACCATCAGACATTAAAGTGAAAAGAAAATGTCACTCAATGCCTTCTGTCTACTCAGACCTTCACAATACAGACTTTTTACAGACAGACTTTTTTTTTTCTTTTTGCTTCACAAGAAATGCTACATCATAAATCCATGAAATGGCTAGACTGTATGACTCATGCTGTTTATTAGTACACTGCATATTAAGATTTCACTACTTTTACATTTTGGTAAATTAAATGTTTTTGATTAAAAATTATAAAATACCCCTATTCCAGTTTCCAGATAAAATACTTTCCTCTACAACTAAACCATTCATAGGTTGGTCTCTACAAAAAGTGTTGCCACTCTGTGGCACTATCAAAACTTAACTCTGTTTGTTATTCTGCCCAGCCTAAGATAGCAACAGACTCAACCAATGGTGTTAGTTTGGGGCGGGTCTATCTGTTTGGCTCACTAATGGCAAAAAAAAAAACCATCAACAACAAAAACAAAAAACAGTCATTCTGTAAGGTAACATTAGTGGTGTGAAAATGACATACATTTAGGAGGGATTCAATACGATTGGCTATTTAGTCTGTCAAAATACACAAAAATATGTTTACAACGGCAGTCCAAAGAGCAACAAATTCCCTTTTTTGTTTAGTTCCACAACTGAGAAACAACTCAATTACTGATAGATATAAACTCACAATTGCAAGAAAAAGTCAGAATTGAGATATAAACTTGCAATTCTGAGAAAAAGAAAGAATTGAGATATAAACTTGCAAATGCAAGAAAAAAGTCAAGTTCAGGTATAAACTTGCAATTGGGAAAGAAGGGACAGAATTTTGAGATACAAAAGCAATTATGAGAGAAAAAGTCTTTAGAAAGAATTTAAATACATACTTGCAATTTGCGAGAAAGTCAGAATTTTTATATATAAATTTGCAATTGTGAGAAAAAAGTCAGAATTTCGAGATGTAAACTTGCAATTCTGAGAAAAAAGTCTGAATTCTGAGAAACACAATTCTGAGAAAGACAATTTCAAGATATAAACTCAATTTTGTGGAAAAAAAGTCAGAATATCGAGATATAAACTTGTAACTGTAAAAAAAAAAAAGTCAATTTTTGAGATCAGTCAGAACTGAGATTTGCAATTATGAGAAAAAAAATTGAATTTAGAGATAAACTGAGAAATAAAGTCGAAAAATAGTCAAAATTGTGAGATATAAACTCACAGTTGTGAGAAAAGTCTGAATATTTGTAAAAAAAAAAAAAAAAAAAAAAGTCAGAATATCAAGATATAAACTTGTAATTGTGAGACAAAAAATAGAATTGGAGATATAAACTTGTAATTGTGAGACAAAAATTTGAATTTTTGAGATATAAACTTGCAATTGCAAGAAAAAAGTCAGAACTGAGATATAAACTTGCAATTATGAGGAAAAAGTCAGAATTTCAAGATATAAACGTGCAATTGTAAGAAAAATGTCAGAATTTAGATATAAACTTGCAATTGTTAGAAACGGTCTGAATTAAAAAAAAAAAAATAGAATATCAAGACAGAAGTTCAAGATATAAACAGTCAGAAATTCAAGATATAAACTTGCAATTGCAAGAAAAAAAGTTGGAATTGATTTATAAACTCACAATTATGAGGAATAAAATCAGAATTTTGAGAGATAAACTTGAAATTGCAAGAAAGAAAGTCAGAATTTCGAGATATAAGCTCACAATGCTGAGAAACAAGTAAGAATTTTGAGAAATAAACATGCAATTCTGAGAAAAAAAAGTCTATTTCAAAATATAAACTCGCAATTGCAAGAAAAAAGTCAGAATTACAATTGCAAGTTTTTATCTTGCAATTCTGAGGGGAAAAAAGTCAGAATTGCCAGTTTATATTTTGCAGTTCCGACTTCATTTCTCAGAACTGCATTATATATCTTGTAACCCTTGGGTTTAACACCTTTGAATGAACCTTTCTGGTGCTTGGGGAAAAGCTAGACATCATCTGAGGTTGACGGGATCAATATACTCAGGTTCGGCAGTGAGTCACAGAACTTTTAGGTCTCCGACACAGCTTTTAATGCTCCAGCAAACACAAGACAATAAGGCTGGGAATATGTCCCCTATCCCTGTATGGACAAACAACCACTGCAGACAGCACTTTCAAACCTCTTGGTAATAACAAACACACACCCTTTGCAGATGCACACCTTTTAGTTTATCCAACTGTGTCATCCTCCTCCTGAGATTTAGAGGATGATGAAAAAACCTAGATATAAAGGTTTGAAGTATCACCAGCTGCCTTGATATACCAGGGCAACTCATGGGCCAAGGGAGGCAAGGCAGCTTTGTTTACAACAGGAGTGCTATTGATCTGAATCTCAGCTGTCTGAGATGTTTCTCTGATAGCGGTTTGCAGAAGCCAGACTGCAGTAGACAGATCTGACCTGTGGCATCCCATCTAATGTCTAATCTCAGCAGGAACAAGAGTCATCGGATATTACATGAACGCAGCGGGTATTTTTTCGATAATAGTTTAAAGAAACGTCTTAGGTCTATTCTGGTTTGAATTACTACAGTAATATGCATCAGGGCCATTTCAATATATTCAGTCTGAACTTTATGCGCCACAGGGTTTTAATAAACAAAGGAATTATTGAGTGGATTTTTTTATTGCGCCTGTTCATTCAGATGCCTTCTAGAGTATTTTAGATCAGTGGCACTCAATTGGTTTTGCTTCAGAGCTTTGCTTTGGACATCAAGTGGCGTGCCAACACAAACATAGTTTGTCATACAAATACAAACAAAAACATTATTAAAATCTTAAATCGGGAGTGTTCTCACATTGAAAAGTGCAGATGTTTTTGCCAAATTGTCCACCCGAACCTGTTTGGCAATTGCACACATTCACACCAACACCTCCAGGACTACGGAGCAGGAGTCAGCAGCACCTTCTAATTAAGAAAATGGCATATTGCTAGCACCTGCATGAGTGTGATAACTCACAAGCCTAGCTGAGACTCGACATCAGTCTCACATACTCTCTTTCGCATTGACCATGTTAACATATTTAGCAAACTTGCTATTTGCTTTGGTTTGCAAAGGGTACAGAGCAAACCGAGACAACTAGTTTAACCAACCCAGTTTGAATCAAACCGGTTTTGTGCTCGCAACTGTATCTAACAAATCTAAATACCATGGATTCAATTAATCAGTCAGCCCCTGAAACAGAAAAAACCCAAGAGACAAAGCTTGCACCTGCCTATGGGATGTTAAGGCCCCTATAATCAATTACTGGTTAAGCTAAGAGCCTGCCCACCTTCACAATCTCACTATTGACTGAGTATTGATTTAGCAGACCAACAAATAAGTGTAATTCATTATTTAGGGACTGGAATGAAATCAATAAATTACATCACTAAGCATGAATTTGGGTTAACAAGTTATAGGGTTAACTGATGTAAGAATGTAGCATCCACACACACATATACACACATACACCCACACACATTTGTAGCCTTTTGGAAAAATACATCTGTAGAAAACAAATAAATAGCTTACAACAGGAAATTTGGAAATCATAAATTACAGAGTGTCAAATGATTTATAGGCTACTTTGTTTCCCTAACCACAACAGTTTAAACACAAGGGAGAAATTTCCTCTGAGCACAATAAAACGAACTCTAACAAAGGTAGGCAATAGAAAGGTTTAAGTTGCATTACTGTCCTAAAGTGTAACAATCGACTAAAATAAAAAAAACACATTTATAAAGTTCATTAGTGGTGGGACAAATGGGTCTGTTGGGGTTTATTTTGTTGTAATAACTGGCTGACTGCAGATTATCCCACGTATTAAACAGCTTCTTGATAAGGAAAAAAAAAAAAAACTTTAGTTGACTTTAGTTTGCTAATTGTAGAACAATGCAAAGCTTCTACTAAGAAAAATAAAGCCTGAAATCAACCAACCTAGCAACAAAACGAACCCCATAGAAAACATTGCAGGTAGTGTTGAAATCTAAAATGCAAGTTAATGTTACTTCCTTGTTCCTTATTTGTCTCACACTCAGTTCTTAATGTGTCTCTTACCCGTTCATTGTTCGTTGAAAAGATGTTTTAATTTTCTTGCTTTAACTACACAGGACACTCCTGAGATTGTAGACATATATTAAAAGTCTATGTAAAAGTAAGTCTGACACAAAATGGCGGAAAATTAGCAAACATGAGACCCCTGAGTGATACAAGACGTATAATAACATTCAGCGGGGAAGCAAGCTTATCGGCGAAACTTCCGGTTCATTAGCTGATATAACAAGGTGCAGTAAACGGTAAAACAGTTTGTACTACAAACCAGTCGGTTCATAATTAAAATAATACATTAAAATAATATGGTAAGACACACCAATTTGCAATGTCAAGGTGTTTTGTTCAGCTAAAAATAATTGAAAGCGACCTCCAGATCCATAAAATTTACATATGGCATAATAAGGTAGATAGTTACCAGAATTAACGATAATTTTTCTGATATATCTGCTAAAGAGAGCATACCTTAAAATCATTCAAATATGCACACCACTGAGTTATGTAAAATTGCAAGAAGTCAATTTTCACCATGTAAGAAAAAAACATGCTTTGGTAAATCGTATTAATGACGTTTAGGCTACTGAGTAAAGTCATAGTAATACATAAGCATTTTTTCTTATGTACCTGAAATGGGTTTTCATAAACAACTGAAGTTGTTTATCACCAATAAATGTAACCTGGGGTTACTATTTGTCAAATCTGCTCTAGATGTGCTATTAGTATAATCGAAAATAAATTCATGACCTACAGTAAGTGAGTCTGGGGAATAGGAAATTCTTTCTTTTCATTCTTTAGCATAATACTGACATCTAATGGTGGATTTGAGAAATAGCGGTGGTATCATCATTTTTTAATGCCTTGTAAACGAACATGACACATTTTACAAAAAATAAATACATTTAAAACTTAATCTTAAGCAATTTATTCTATTTTTTTGTTATTGTTTTACATTAAGATTCATATTCTTTAGACACCTCCAAAGCCTGTACATTATAACACCGTGTAGATGTTCTGTAAGGCTTGTTATGACTCTTGTGGAAATTCATGGTATAGCTATACCTCTGGGCTAAATGGGCCCCATGGTGCAGCTCCACTTCAAGGCTCAGTGGGCCTGTACTTCCAGCACTGGATCTTATATTCTGTATTTGATGCTGAATAGCAGCCATAGTTGATCAAATTCAAAAAGAATGAAATAATGAAACCCCAATCACAGCAGTTTTAAATATTTACTTTATACAAAAATACAGATAGAACATTATACAACAAACATTTATAAAGCTTGTACAGTAAGCCCAGCATTCTGCCATTCACTTCAGAAAAAGTGGGATGCAACCTACATGAGGTGAGCACTGACACAGGCTATATTCCATAAAACTGAATTGCAACAGCAATTGCATAGACATGAACACAAAACCAGTGCAGGTAAAATATAACTACAATACTGAGCATCTGGACAAGAGGCAGCTGAAAATTACAGAGAACTCAAGCACAGAGCAGAAGCCTCAATTTGCTTAGCCAGACGTCTGTGTGTGATTGATGTAAAAGTGTGTAACATACGGTCGACGTGTCCTGACAGAAGAAAAATGCACATAAAAAAAGCTATTATTCAGTTCCATTTATGTAACAGATACGGTAATTTCATTAACACAAACTTCCCATCTTCACACTAAGTGAAGTTTCTGTGATACATGAACCTGAGCAAAATCGCAATGGAGTTCCACTAACGTAAAAGTAAGCTAAATCATCAACTAAGAACAAATGAATGGTTATGAACATTAAATGGTCCTGTGATCAAAAAAAACAAAACAATGCAGACCAACAAACTAACAAGGAAATTAATAAATTATTAATATTGTAGGTGCATTTATAAGTGTATTGTCTGCAGTCATCATGGCACATCAAAATGGGTTTATTCTAACATATATCGGGCTACACAAGACTTTGACGTATCTCATCCTCATCCCAGTTTATATTGGCCAAGAATGCCAACTTAGAAGAGAAGAGACCATCCTGAGACCATTGTTTAAAAAAATAACCAACTGTGGGTGATCTGCGGCTATGCCGTCCAAGGCTACAACTAATTTTAACACCACTGAATAGAATAAAATGAATGAAAAACAAGTAAAAGCTTGAATAAGCAGTAACAAGGCCTGTGAACTGCATGCAACATCATGTATGAGAGTTAACAGATGTATTACCATTATGCATAAATAGGAGCATAAAGGTGCGATCACATTAGCAAAGTTTCTGTGAAATGGTCAATACATCTATTCAAAAGCTTATTGTGTCTCTATAGTACCCTGCAATGCCTTTACATAAAATCAGTAGCATAGTGACCATTAAAACTCACGTCACTCAATTAATATTCATTAGCTGTGCTGATAAGATTCACATAATGTCTCCAATTTTCAAATTATCCCGTGTCCCTGCTTAAAATATCCTGAATAAATAAACTACAAACATTTCACAGGCTGTCAAATCACATATGACGCATTGAAAAGCAAACCTTTCTCTATTTTAAAACTTAAGCAAATACATAAAACACAATCTGATGTTCGCATTGCACTGTTGTACTTCAAGTAAGTGAATTTTGCATTTGTCTTGCATTGATTATAAGCAGTAAAGCAATGAATATTCAAATGACCTGTAAATATCTACTGGTCCAGAGTCAATGCGCTGTAGATGATACTCAGTTCTCATTAGCTGCAGTGGAATGGAGATCAGCTCTGTTCTTCTGCTTCCTGCCATTAGAACCTGACAAATCAGAGAGATATCAGTGAGATGACTATGATTTTCTTCATAACACAAAAGAAGACATTTGAAGAACTTTTTTTTTTTCTCCATACAATTAAAGTTAATGGGGTGCAAAAACAACACTGGACTCCATTGATTTTCATTGTATGAACAGTAAAAATACATATTTTAAATGATGTCCTTTATGTTCCACAGAAGATGAAAGTCATACAGATTTGGAATGACACTGGGGTAATACTACCTATGTCTAGATGGACCATAGGAGTCCAGCATTTGGGTGCTGGCTTGCTCCAGATTCCAGCTACATCTCTCCAGAGCTTCCACGCATTCAGGTCGAGCCTTCAAACCCAGTCGAAACAATTGTTCCACCTACATCAGAAACCAATATATATGTAAATGGTCTTTTATTATCCACCCTATTTTGAGTCTGAAATTAATGTGATGTTTGTTCTTCTGAAGGTCTCTCCTATCTCCGCATATGATCATTGAGCTCAAGTAGAGTGACCATCAGGTTCTTGGTCATCAGTCTAACCAAGGCCCTTCTCCATGAATTGGTCAGTTTGGCCAGGAGGCCAGTTCTAAGAAGAGTCCTGGTTGTTTCAGACTTCTTCTATTAAGGGTAACTACATGCTTCCGTGAACCTTCAATGCAGCAGAATTTTTTCTGAACTTTTCTCCAGATGTGTGGCTTGATCTAATCCTCTGAGCTCTTCAGGCAGTTTTCTTTTTACCTCAGGGCTTGGTTTTTGCTCGGATATGCATTTTCATGACCATCATGGCCATACAAATAAATACAAATGCAACAGGTTAACTTCACTCGAAGTGTTATAACATCTACAAGCAATATGAATGCTCCTGAGATAAATTTCAACTCCCAACATAACAAAATGCAAGGCACTGTACCTTCAGATATTTTACGGCCTCCTGAGTGTTCCAGCCATGCGTCTGTAGAGCCGTTTGACACTCCTCTACAGTCACTCCATGTACTGCCTCCTGCACCTACAGAAACACCCAATTAGCCATCTCAGAATACCATGAAATCATTAAGTTGCCAATGGTATGAGCATATGGCGACAAGTTGCTTACTTGTTGGAGCATTGTACGGTTGTTGGCACCTGTTTGGGTGCTGCTCGGCCAGGCCAGACTGTTGGAGGTCCCGCTAGTGTGGCTGGGGGAAGGGTTGGGCTTGTTAACTTGCTGATGAACCATGGGTCTCACAGTGGCCATATTTGTAGTTCTTTTCTCCTCGTTTCCCTCAGAGTCCTTGAAGAACCTGTCATACTTGTCCAGGTATGCTGGTTTCTCAGGTAGCAAGTAGTAATGAGTACTGCTGGCCTTCACACCACCATACACGATAGGAACAATGCAAGGACTCTTGGCTGGAGTCTGGGCCAATTCAGTGGAGCCGTACTGAGAACTTGTAGTGGTGGCTGTGGACGTGATGGAGGAGCTGGATGGTGCAGAAGAATACGATGACGGGGACAAGCAGGAACCCAATGATCCAACGCAACAGAGGCCGGATCTTTGCTGAGGGGAGCCACCTTGCGGCACCATGGGGCTTGGTGCTCGAGAGTTGGGTTGGGATAGAGCATGATCCCTTGGAGGTATCTGAGGTGGACATCGGCTTCCATCTTCATTGTCTCCAAGGGAAACTGACAATCTGCTGCCGTATATACCTGTCCGCTTAGAGGGCCGCATGGGCGGGATCGGGATTCTAGGAGGGATCTGAGGCTTGTCCTCATAGGAGGAGGGTAGGATGATTTGCCGGTGCGGGGCGAGAGCTGAAGGAGTTGGAAGGGGTGAAGACGGGAGGGAACGTCCAGTCGGAGGAACCCGTAGCTTCACCATCACCTCTCGTTGAAGCTCTTTAAAGATGTCTGCTGATTGTGAAAAGGAGTGGGTTTCCTCAGCACGCTTGGCTGGTAGAAAGAGATTGTCCTCTATGTTGCGTTTACCATCGATTTTAATGTCTTCTGATTGTGTCTGTTCAGATACAACGTCTTCCTGTGACGCAGATGCATTTATGGAGCTCACTTCCATGTCTTCTTGCTCTGCACACTCCAGCGCCACCTCGTCATATGCTGGAAGAGGCGGCAGGGGCCGCATGTCCCAGTCCACTACTGGAGTAGGGTGCATGGGGTTCGGCAGGGCTCGATTAGGGCTCTGCGGCGGCGCCATATCCAATATGGAACCGGAGTAGGACGCTAGTGGCTTCACTGTGCTGGGGTTGGGGGTTTCAGTAATGGGGGAGGGTGATGTAGAGCTGAAACTATCATCTCCAAAGTCAATGAGCGAGACTTCGCTAAGGCGGTCGCTCGGACTAGTACTTTCCCAAGGTCGGAGGCGCAAACCCAGATATGTGGACGTCTTGAGAGAGAGCTTCTTCACACCCGTCACTATCAAATCATCATCATCGTCCAGCACAGAATCATAAAATGGTTCTGGGAACAAGCCATCGGCAAAACTTTAGGAATACTGTTTTTGTCATGTATTGCATTCTTAGAAGAAGAGAAGAAGTGGTTCTTACTCTTAAGAAGAACAGCTGGTTTAGGAGGTCTAGGAGGAGGTTGTTCTGACACAAGAGTTGAAGCAGAAAAGATCAGAAATGAAAAAAGACAAGCAGAGCAAAACAGAGAAGTGGTGAATCTGAAGAAGAACAGAAGAGCAAAAGTCAACAAGAGCAAGGGATTGCTTACTTTTAGCCCGGTTTGGAAGTTTCGTAGGCTTGGCTGCATTTGAATCCATCCCAAGAACATCTGGAGGATCCATGGGATTTCCAAGGTACAGACTGAACACAAAGCACACTGGCTTAAAAACAAATCCCCCTTTTTTTCTTTTTTTTTTTTTCTCAACAAAGGGGGCCAGGGCCCACTAGGGGGACCTCTAATCTTAATTAAATTGCTAAAAACACATCAAATCTGTTGTTTTTCATTTAAGATCCTTTAGTCCTTGACACATTTGAAATAAAAAATGAATCATGCTTAATTACAGTTTTTCTCAGTCGCTTTGGTACAATTCTCTGATCAGAATTGAAATTCTCAAAACTACCTGTTCAATCTTCAAATCGTTGTGTCACTTGTGCAAATCAAAAAAGCAGTTTCTCATTTCTTTGAACAAGTTGCAGATGCTTTGGTACATCCATGCAAATAATTATGTACAATTCTCTGCTGTTTCCTACATTATCAATTGCTTATGTCATGTCATATATTATGATGGGTCTCTGTTGAATAATCTCACCCCCCACAACATTTAGGCATTAGTTCATAGCATAAGTCTTTAAATGGTTAAACAAGTTGTCATAATATGTCAAGAATATTTCTATACTTTCCATTAGACTTTTTTTCTAAATCTGTCCTGAACTGGTAAATTGCTCCCAGGTGAATCTTGACTTTCTCTAACAAAGGTGCATCTCATGAATAATCAACTGGCAAGTATATATAGCTGGAGCACAACACAATGTTACAATGTCTGACAATGGAAGGACAAGGAATTGGACATACACTGAGGTGTAACCTACAGTTTACAATAATTGTCATCAAAACTTTAGCCATAGTTTACATCAGAACATCCCTCCAGAGTACACTGTTTTGTACAACTGTATTGTATTACTGTATTGACAACATGACTTAGCAATTTGACTGTCTTATCTGTACACACTGACACAAGGACTTGCTATTTTGATGGCACTGACATGTTCATTGACACAGATATTTATTTTTGAGAGATGCACTAAGGATTTTGAGCAAGGCACTTGCTTTTGGAGGTAATCCATGGTGTTTTGCTGTTTGTACGCATAGTTTTGAGAAATGCACTTACTGTTTTGCCAAAATAAATGTACCAAAGCAACTGAGAAAAATTGTAATAAATCAACACATAGTTTCAGCTCATAGTTCCTGCTCAAAAAAGTTGAAAACAAGAAAATTTGTCATAATTACAGCAAAAATAGAGAAAATAGCTTGTATCGGCAAACCTTGGACAATTGAGCCTTTGAGTCAAAAAGGTTAAGACTAGTTTAGAATAATATATTGCTGCTCTCTAGTGGTGAACACAAGTAAAGCAGGCTGATCTCTGAGAGATCAAAATTACAGAGTCTCTTAACAAAAGGTCACTCGTAAATGGTATCTTACTCATCAATTTTGTCAGGGGCACCCCAGCTGCGGTGTGGGTCTGTGTCTCCATGGCCTGTGTGGATGAAACTGTGCTTGAGAGGTCGGCTGATGTCGTGAGCAGACAGACCGGCCACAGAGGTCACCACGTTCCTAGGGAACTGTCCTACCTTCAGGGTCTGTCTGTTCTGACCCCTCCACCAGTAGTTCTCTGCTCTGCAGCAAAGAAAAAAGGGTAAAAAATAGATTTAAAACGTATCAAATAAATTGTACAGGACACCTACACATTGAAGTTTATTACTTTAAGTGGTTAGGGGTTTGTTATCAGCATCACAAATAATTTAATTTATAAAGGCAGCCAAATGATTTAATTTATTAAAATAATTGGTTTTTATATTAGCATTGTACAAAAGCAAATAATCAAGATATTATCTGAAAAACATTTACCTGGTAAGAAAGGAAGGGGAAAGAGAGATAAACAAAGTGGCAAAACCTCCAAAGTATGTCCTCACCTTCCCTCAATGATGGTGATAATGTCGTTAGCATGAATTTTAAGTTTGTCTGGCTCATCAAAGTCCTGCAGTGCCCTCATGTCAGTGGGCATTGTCTATAAACAAATTAGAAAGACTTCATTAAAACAACCAATAATTATTTTGACATTCTTGTGTACGTGCAAGACTTTAACACAAGGACATTCTATTCAATATAATCACTCTCTGCTGTTACTATCCAAGACATTACCTCCACAAGGAAGTCCCTGAGGGACACAAACGTCGGCCTGTCCTCGGGTTTGGGCGACCAACACTGCAGCATGACGTTATAAATGTCCTGAGGACAGTCCTCTGGTTTGATAAGCCTCTCCCCCTCCCTGTCGATCTTATGGAGAATCTGTACAGAATGACACACATATAAATGTCAAACAAACTTTCCTTACAGAAAAAGAAAACCCTTAGATTTCAGGGTCAGGTATGAATGTATACCTGGCTACCATTGAGTCCAACCCAAGGTTCCTGTCCGTGAGTGAACATTTCCCACAATGTTACTCCAAACATCCAAGTATCACTAGCATGGGAGAAGGTACGGGTCTTTAGGCTTTCTGGAGCACACCTGTAAAGCACAGAGCATGTTGATATGGGCTGAGGGATTTTATAATAAGTAGACGGTGGTATATTACTCTTCTCACCAGGCAAAAGGGACCTTGTGATGCTCCTGCATCACATAATGATCATCGTTTTTAGGTAAGGCCCTCATGAGGCCGAAGTCACCAATTTTGATAAGGTCGTTGGAGGCTAAAAGAATGTTGCGTGCAGCCAGGTCTCTGTGAATGAATCGTCGGGACTCCAGGTACGCCATGCCACAGGCGATCTGAACGGTGTAATGGCACAGCACTGATATCAAAATATGACCCTGACGTTTCCTCAAGCGGTCTATCAAAGAACCCAATGGGGCAAGTTCTGTGACCTGAAACACAAAGGAGATAGACAAAGTGCTTTAAAAGTGCCTTAAAGGATTAGTTCATCCAAGCACTTGATGTCTTTCTTTCTTCAGTCAAAAAAGAAATTAAGGTTTTTGAGGAAAACATTGAAGGATTTTCTCCATATAGTGGACTTCAATGGGGTCCAAATTGCAGTTTCAATGCAGCCTCAAAGTGTTCTACACAATCCCAGTCGAGGAGTAAGTGTCTTATGTGGCGAAACGATTGGTCATTTTTCTAACAAATAAAAATACCGATTTTCTTTTAACCACAAATGCTCATCTTGCATTAGCAAGGCCACACATGGTTAGTTCTTCATTTCTGTACTCTGGTTCAAAATGGTAGGGTAGGCCAAAAAACTCTATCATTGTTTTACCTTTTTTGGAAAGGGCGTTTGACTTTCTTTGCACGTTTGCTTTGTAAACACTGGGTTGTTACTTTCGCTTTCATCATGCTTGACATTCCAACATGACTACGTATGCATTAAGATGAACATTTGTGGTCAAAAAGTACATACATCGACACAACATATTGTTTTGCAAGATAAGACCCTTATTTCTTGGCTGGGATTGTGTAGAGCCCTTTGAAGCTGCATTAAAACTGCAATTTGGACCTTCAACCCATTGATCCCCACTGAAGTACACTATATGGAGAAAAATCATGGAATGTTTTCTTTAAAAACCTTTCTTTTTGACTGAAGAAAGAAAGACATGAACATGACATGAGGGTGATTAAAATATCAGGAAACAGAAAGCGATTCTTGCTTTAGAAGCATAGTTGTTTTTTACATTTTTTACAGCACAGAATGCCATTTTTAGAACTTCAATGATCATTCCTCACCATCTTCATGGGGTGTGTAAGGACAACACCATAGAGACGAATGAGATTATGGTGGTCCAGGGAATGCATGGCGTTAACTTCCCTTATGAAGTCATCTAGACCTTCATCCTGTTCCAATAGGTCTGTCTTCAGGCACTTCACAGCTACACTCAGCTACAGCACAGGAGAAACACTATGCATTATATTATTTTCCATATGGACAGCTCATCATTACTAACATTGCTTATTTTTTCTTACCACTCTTCCAGACGGAGCCTGCCATTCTCCACGTTTCACCACTCCGAAAGAGCCATCTCCCAGTTTCTCATACAGCGTGACGTCTCTGTCGCTGATGAGGCAGGTGAGATTGGCTGGCTGGCCATCTAGTGGAGCTGAGGATGGGGATGTGCTGCGGAACACTGTTGGAGTCTGGGCATCAGAGTCAGACCGCTTCCCGGTGAACACCTGCTGGCCCAAGCACAGAGACTACGGCTGAGGGTGATTCTACCTGCCTCTGCCTTAAAGATGCAATCACTCCTTATGTAGTAAACCATGCCATTTATAAACCTGGCAGACATCTATAATTACCAATATGAAACTCAAATGCTATTTTAAAAATAGAGAGGAGGGGAAGAGGGGAAGTTCTGCAGCGCCCCCTTTTGACTAAAGCAAGGTTTTACCTATAATCAGCCATTTTGGCCATGTTCATTTCAGGATCCACCTCATACCTTGCTCATCCATGACTTTCGTTTGCACATTGCCCTTCTCCTTTTCACTGCCTCCCACAGCCGTCTCTGACCTGCAGAGCCAGAGAATGAAGAAAAAACAAACAAAATATAATAAATATGTTCATTATAGTATAATCATATTCACATAATCTTTTTATAATTATATGTGACCCTGGACCACAAAACCAGTCATAAGGGTCAGTGTTTTGAATCACAGATGTATGGTTTGGTAGAACAGGACAATATTTGGCCGAGATTCAACTATTTGAAAATCCAGAAACTGAAGGTGAAATAAAATCTAAATATTGAGAAAACCTCGTTTAAAATTGTCCAAAATGAAGCCGTTAGCCATGCATACTAATCAAAAATTAAGTTTTGACATATTTATGAAGGGAAATTTACTTTTGGCTATTGCTACTTAAGACTGGTTTAGTGGTCCAGGGTTACATATGATTATATTATATTATATTATATTATATTATATTATATTCAAAATTCAAAACAGTCAAAATAAGTTTTCAATTGATGTATGGTTTGTTAGAAAAGGACAATATATGGCTGAGATACAACTATTTCAAAATCCAGAATCTGAGGGTGAAATAAAATCAAAATATTGAAAAAATCACCTTTAAAGTTGTCCAAATGAAGCTCTTAGCAATGCACATTACTAATCAAAAAAAACGTTTTGATATATTTTTGAAGGGAAATTTACCTTTGGCTATTGCTACAAATATAGCCATGCTACCTAAGACTGTTTAGTGGTCCAGGGTCACATATCATTATATTATATTATATTATATTATAGAGTCAAAATAAGTTTTCAACTGATGTATGGTTTGTTAGAAAAGGACAATATTTGGCTGAGATACAACTACTTGAAAATCCAGAATCTGAGGGTGAAATAAAATCAAAATATTGAGAAAATCACCTTTAAAGTTGTCCAAAATGAAGCCGTTAGCCATGCATACTAATCAAAAATTAAGTTTTGATATATTTATGAAGGGAAATTTACTTTTGGCTATTGCTACTTAAGACTGGTTTAGTGGTCCAGGGTTACATATGATTATATTATATTATATTATATTATATTCAAAATTCAAAACAGTCAAAATAAGTTTTCAATTGATGTATGGTTTGTTAGAAAAGGACAATATATGGCTGAGATACAACTATTTCAAAATCCAGAATCTGAGGGTGAAATAAAATCAAAATATTGAAAAAATCACCTTTAAAGTTGTCCAAATGAAGCTCTTAGCAATGCACATTACTAATCAAAAATTACGTTTTGATATATTTTTGAAGGGAAATTTACCTTTGGCTATTGCTACAAATATAGCCATGCTACCTAAGACTGTTTAGTGGTCCAGGGTCACATATCATTATATTATATTATATTATATTATAGAGTCAAAATAAGTTTTCAACTGATGTATGGTTTGTTAGAAAAGGACAATATTTGGCTGAGATACAACTACTTGAAAATCCAGAATCTGAGGGTGAAATAAAATCAAAATATTGAGAAAATCACCTTTAAAGTTGTCCAAATTAAGTTCTTAGCAATGCACATTACTAATCAAAAATATATTTGTGGAGGGAAATGTACTAAATATCTTCATGGAACATGATCATTACTTAATATACTAATGATTTTTGGCATAAAAGAAAAATCAATAATTTTGACCCACACAGTGTATTTTTGGCTATTGCTACAAATATACCCATGCTACTTAAGACTGGTTTTGTGGTCCAGGGTCACATATAATGTTATGTTATGTTATTTATATAATATATATTATACAGTCAAAATAAATAAATAATTCAAAATACAAGGCCAAATAAATATAAAGCACATAAATATTGAATAAATAAATGTAATTAACAAATTCTTCCAACATTCAAAACTCTCACAGACTTCAAAAACATGCAGCCCCGCTCACCTGGGCGGCCCATGCCGATCTTTTCAAGGTCCTCATTTTTGACATAGTCAAAGTGTGAGAGACGTGTGACATTGAGCTCATCACGAATACGCATAAAGTACTGCTGAAGCTGCACGTCGGTGAGCAGCTCCATGAGCCACTCCGTTCCCTCTTCAGACTGCATGTCTCCACCGTCCGGCTGCACACACATGACATAAGACATACTGTTTTAAGCATAAACAATCTTATTATCCACCACAGTTCTGCATCTCAAGCAATCTTATTTTAAGAATATTTAGATATTTTTATTGGAAAACAAGATAAAAATTCTTTTTTTTTTTTTTTGCTGTAAAGAGAAAATGGTAAATGTCATCTTTTACCTCATCTTTTACATTATAGTGCCGCTGGTAGTCTGAGACCGCCGCCATTTCTACATGGAACGCAGTGCTTTCAGGGAGTGTGTGTACGAGTGAACCGCACTCCCTCGGGGTGTGTCCTGTTTTCACAGTAAACTGTCGAGCGTCTCCTCTAATCTGTGAGATATATTTGTTTGATTCTTCTTCATCCCATCAGCAGCTGCAAAAGCTCTCTCTTTTATAAGCTAAATTCAAGGATACTGTGTAATCTGATCCCTCGACCAAACAATAGTTGCAGCCTCATGTGAAATTGTGTCTTCTGTTGCAAAACCTCTGCCCAGCCTCCAGAGAATTAGTGTGAAAGATTATTCCTACCCATTAGGATGAATGAATCAGTTTGCACAGTGCCTTAAATCCGGTTAATAGCAGCCCTGTCTTGCCTTCCAAACATGTCAGCATTCATCCTCTATCCATCTCCTTAAGTCTCCAGTCTCAGTCAGACGAATAAAAAGTTTGCAGCTTGTTAACGGTAAGGTATATCCATCCATTATTAGTGTTTTTTTCCAGAAGCAGCATTTTGCTTTCTCTTGCTGAGTCACTAGCAGCTGCAGTATGAGTGCGGCAAACCTCAAACACAATCCTTAAAAGCAGTATTGCTGTATAAAACTGAATGCGCTCTAAGTGCTCAATGTCCCACTGCTTAACCTCGCCAACCCCCCAAAAAAGTATAACACTGATATATGTCAGCATCAGATTAACCTTTTGCTTCTATTTGTGGCTATTTTTATAGTGACTGGAAATGACTCCACACTATGTGTCAGGGCATTTACACTACAGTGAATGAATAGACAGACAGCTACATAGATAGCTAAATAGAGAAAGAGAGATACGTAAAAAGTAGATAGATAGATAGACAGACAGACAGACAGAGGACAGACAGACCGACAGTAAGATAGGTAGATAGACAGACAGACAGACAGATAGATAGGTAGATAGATAGACAGACAGATAGTAAGATAGATAGATAGAACGATAGATAGAACGACAGACAGACAGGGAGACAGATAGATAGATAGATAGATAGATAGATGTATAGAATGATAAATAGAACGATAGATATCATGATATAGATAGACAGACAGACAGACAGACAGACAGAATTTGAAGAAATGTACATTCACTTATAGAGCAGTAAATAAGGACATGATGTCCCATTCACTACTGATGAATTATGCAGCCTCTCAATGTGAGTAACAGACATCATGTCAAAAACTCAGAATTAAAATCGCCCACAGACGTACATAAACATATTTATTCACACTTTCTCACTAAACACCTAAACCATCAGAAACCACCCACCGAGTGTGATGGCAGCACATCGTAACTATGACAATGACGCAGTAACCCCTGGCAACTAGAGCATGACTAAGAGGAGCAGACCGAATGCCACATGGCACAGAAGACTCCACCTCCTCTCGATGACCAGATGTTGACTCTGTCCACGGACAGCGTGAGAAGATCCCTCAGCAGGATCAATGCACGCAAAGCTCCTGGTCCTGACAACATCCCTGGACGTGTTCTGAGAGACTGTGCAGCGGAACTCACTGATGTCTTCACAGACATCTTCAACATCTCACTGAGTCAGGCTGTTGTTCCCACATGCTTCAAAGCTACCACAATCATCCCAGTCCCGAAGAAATCATCTCCATCCTGCTTCAACGACTATCGCCCAGTCGCACTTACTCCCATCCTCATGAAGTGCTTTGAGCGACTAGTCATGCAGCACATCAAGTCTGTCCTCCCCCCTTCGCTGGACCCCTACCAGTTTGCATATCGGTCAAACCGCTCGACCGATGACGCCGTCTCCACTGCCCTCCACTCAGCACTCACACATCTGGACAAAAAAGACTCCTATGTCAGAATGCTGTTCATAGACTTCAGTTCAGCATTCAACACAATCATCCCTCAACAGCTCACTCAAAAACTGTCTCAGCTGGGACTCAACACATCGCTGTGCAACTGGCTGTTGGACTTCCTGACCGGGAGACCTCAGGCAGTACGGGTCGGCAGCAACACATCCAGCACCATCATTCTGAACACAGGGGCCCCTCAAGGATGTGTGCTAAGCCCCCTCCTCTTCACTCTGCTGACCCATGACTGCACACCGACACACAACAGCAACCTCTTCATTAAGTTTGCGGATGACACGACTGTGGTTGGTCTCATTAGCAACCGTGATGAGACAAACTACAGGAGTGAAGTGAGCCACCTGGCCAGATGGTGCGGTGACAACAATCTCTCTCTGAATGTAGAGAAGACGAAGGAGATTGTTGTTGACTTCAGGAGAGTGCACCCTCAGCATGCTCCTCTGTCCATCAACGGTGCGACCGTGGAAAGAGTGAGTAGCACTAAGTTCCTGGGTGTGCACATCACAGAAGACCTCTCCTGGACTGCCAACACCACAGCACTGACCATGAAAGCACAGCAGCGAATCTACTTTCTTCGCAAACTGAGAAGAGCCAGAGCCCCAGCCCCCATCATGTGCACCTTCTACAGAGGCACCATCGAGAGCATCCTGACCAGCTGCATCACTGTGTGGTATGGCACCTGCAACGCATCCTGCCGTACGAAACTTCAGCGCATAGTGAGAGCAGCTGAGAAGATCGTTGGTGTCCCTCTCCCCTCCCTCCAGGACATCTACGACACCCGTCTCACCCGAAAAGCCCTCAGCATTGCTGGTGACCCCACCCACCCATCACACAGCCTCTTCAGTCTGCTGCCATCAGGGAGGAGACTGCGCAGTCTTCAGGCCAGGACCAGCAGATTGAAAGACAGCTTCATCCATCAGGCTGTCAGGATGCTGAACTCCCTCCGACTCTGCCCCCTCTCCCCTCTTTCTGCCCCATTTACCTGACCTCTGAAACATCACCCCCCACGGTTCACTACCTCATCCATCTACCTCATACACATTGACTCTATGAGCACTGGTCTCTACATACACGAACTATCAAGCTTTGCACTACACCAACATTGCACTGACTATTTGTCTGGTTTGCACTACTATCTGCCATTGCCACTTTATTTTCATAAGTCACTTTATATCTCATACATCTCTATCATAAATGCCACTTTATTTTTTTAATTGACTCTTTTACTGTAATTTTGTATTTATATATATATTATTTATTTTGTACGTTAGTGTATTTTACTTCTTATGTTATTGTTAATGTTACCTGTATGCATCTAGGGTTTGAGAGTAACGCAATTTCAATTCTCTGTATGTACGTGCTGTATATATGGCAGAATTGACAATAAAGCAGACTTTGACTTTGACTTTGACTTGATCTCTTTCCCTTCTAGAGATCCCCTACGCACATTCATGAGGACTTCCAATGTAGGACACAGTTGTGGGAGGCAGGGTGGGTGGAAATGTACACCCTTTGAAACTGATACTGTAAAATAAGTTATGTAACAGCCTTACAGCACATATAAAAACAATATCCTAAATATTTCATAACCCATTTAGACAATTCAGTCTTTTGAATTCTACATTCTAGGTTCAGAGAACTAAATATGCTTATTGAAATGCTTATCCAGTGGTCTTACCAAGCTTTCGGTCAGTCCTGAGGTCTTCAGAAAAAGTCCATTAAGTAGAGGCTGATGTCAGGGACGGTCCTCCTGCGTTCCAGCGTTTGACAGGGCCATGAGAGCCACATATGAGCCAATTCAAGGTCGCTTCTGACTGCAAAACTGTGGAGAAGAATGAACATAAAAGGAGATGAGCTTTAATAACCTTGTTACAATGTGTCTTTACAAACATCTGACAGTACAGCAGAGATTCACACACATATGTATGTAGGAGGATGATTGTGAATCATGTAAACGTCATCCAGTGAATCATCACTGAACCTTGAATCAAGTGACTACTTTCCAGCCCTGAAGAGCAGATAGTAATCCAGACCAGGCTGTGAAGGAGCATTTTATTGGTCGAACTGACTGAACAAATGCGCCCCATCACTGAACAAGTCTGTGTTTTGAATCTGAAATAGACACGGAGCAAAGTTTTAAAATGGGACATCCCATTTGTTCAAATCAATTTTGCTTTATTGTGATTTGTGATGAAAACGCTTGTTTCTGTAGTCTGTTGCGAATTAAACCATAACGATTGTTTTGGTTGTGAATGACTGTATTAACATATCGGTTGATCAGTATCAGTTTATTAGTTATTATTATTATTATTATTATTAAATATGTCTTTATCCACCTTTTTTCTTCCTGTAAGAGCGGGCGTGACCATTTGTACATTTTATGGGTCTGGCTTCTAGTCTCATCCGAGTCCAGCTATTTTGAGCTGTACAAAACAACTTGTTTTGCTGCTTGATATTGAAAATTGGTGTCTTACCATATTGTTTTAATGTATTATCTTAATTATGAGCACACTGGTTTGTAGTGCAAACAGTTTTACCATTTACTGCATGTTATTATTCTTTGTGTTATTTCCTATATCGAAAGTATCACCCATAAGCTTATTTCCGCATTTCTTATTCATTTTTATTTCAGTTATTGATTTAATGATTTTACTACATTAAGTAACTAAATGCAAAGTTATTAAAATATTTTATTTTAGGTAATAATTTTAAGGTTTTTCCTTTTTTTAAATGTGAACACACCGGCTGAATTATATATATATATATTAATAAACCTCCAATCAGATAGTGGTATAATGAGCTGGGGCTACTGTTTATTGTATGTGACTGAATAATTAATAAAGTAGATTATTTATTGAACAGCATTTTTTTTGTCATATGCTGTGATAGTACCACTGTAACACACTGCCTCTGACTTATTTCTTTTACTGAAACATCAAGGCAAAATTACCTTAGATCTACCAGAAATATTAATCAGAACCGATCCAAAAGGAACCCGTTTCCCATCTGAAAGCGCGTTTTGAGTCCTCTTGGGCCCATGCTGTCTAGTTAGGCAGCGCGCTAGGTTTTAAGACACAGCCAGTGTCTTTTATATTCAGATACAGAATCGCACATGAATAACAAGCTAATTCAAACAAGCGTAAGTAAAATCTCTTTCTCTATATAGACAGTTACGTTCAACCAAATAGGCATTAAAGGTCGGTGCTAGCCATACTGTATAACACAGGCTCTGCAGTGATGCAGTCATTAGGATGGATTGCAGAGATGCATTGATTCCGCACATTCAGTACCGCGCCGAGCTCACATTCCTGTCGTTTGTGTAAATGATATTTCAGAGTCAAATGATTTACTTACCTCTTAAACAGTCATTTTAAAGAAAGAGAATTAGCTGCTTAGCGGTCGTAATCCTTCCTCAGCCTTGGTACACGGATTGATCTCTTCCTTAAAGCGACAGCGCGTTTTACACAGAGACGCGCACGGTGGTGCTGATACATTTATGGGAGCCTTGCATCGACTGTGAATCTTTAATATAATTATTAATAAAGTTAAACCTAAACATAAACGTGAATTATAACATTTTGTCAGTTGAGTTCTTTATGGTGACTACAACGTTAGTAGGGGCACATTTTAAGGTAATTTAGGCTACTATAACATGGCCAACAGATGCCCATCTTATTACTTGTTACAGGCTTTCATGGTGCGTTGTGGGGATTTTGCACTACAGTACAGTATTCTTTCTAGTAGGGGTTTGCACTTGCCCTGAAAAACCTGGTTCAGTTTGCCCAAGCACCAACGCCTTTTGTTCCTCAGTTTTTTGCACTCTTCTCCGTGATTTGTTACAACTTTTGGCAGTCTTTAGTAATCCAAATGATTTTCCTGGTCTGACTGATTATCACAGCCCAAAACATGACAATAATTGATTTTTTTTAGCAGCAATAATCAGCAAAATATGCGAGGTTTGTTTGGTTCAGTGGCATTATGTTCAGTGCTGCCAATATGGCTGATTGATGAGGCGTTATGAAAACAGTATAGACAAACTCATCATTTCATAAAAGTAATCCAATTACAAATACACCCTATACATCTTTTGGCATTTTTAGATTTAAACTTTTATACATTTATAGAAAATTACAGATCTGTTCTTGTAGTCTTGTAAGTCCTGCAAGGAAAATATTCAAGGTCTTACACAAGAATAAATACACTTCCAAAGCCAGAGTTTATTACAGAGCAAAGGTTGACAGATATTGAATACAAACATCAGTTCTAACAATCAACATCAGTCAAATGGTTGTAACCCCACCACCCAACACATCTAGACATATCTAAATGATCCATTTTCGCTATTTATTTTGATAAACATACATTTTGTAAATCAAACCCTGCTTGCCTAGAAGTAACTTCATTTAGCCATCACATTCAGCTTGAAACAGATTTGTTTCTAATCTCTTAATCAGTAATGTTTAGATTTATTTCATGCACATTTCTACATGCTATGAAAGACCAAACACGTTTTGAAACTGTCTGGTAAGTGCCAGAGGGAGGGGGAAAGAAAAAAAAAAAAAAAAAAAAGACAAGAGTTGCAGACTAGTGTGCAACACGCTTCCAAAACGTGTCCACCAAAACAGTTCGAAGTGCGTTCAAACATGAAACCATTATGTAAAATCAGCAGTAAGCTAATCAGTCATACATCATATTCGAATCATTATGCAATACGTTATGCCCACATCCTCTTTTGTAACACCCTCCTTATAAGAAAAAAAAAAAAAAAAAAACGGGTAAAGAAAGCAGCAAACAAAATCTGCAAGAGCCTCTCTAAAAATTACACCATGAATATCAATAGCTTTGAAACAAACAGACCAGAAAAGTGCAATCTGAAACAAGAACCCAGTGAAACACTAAAAGAGAAACTGACCCTGAATAAAGCAGAAAACAGTCATGACTAGATGTACAGTAACTCACATCTTGTCTAGATTACAGTAATTAATAGTAACAATGCAGGAAAAGCGCCACAAAAACAATGAAAAAAATAAATATTTACATAAACTATGGGAAACACTGTTCCCGATAATTTGATCCACCCTACAGTGAAATATGAGGATCACTGTCCTCGATATATACACGCCGGTAGGCAAAAACTACCTTCGAACACGCACATTATGGAAGACACTGCTCCCGATAATGGATTTAGAATAGAAATATAAATGTTACAGAGAAATGCTGTTGTCACAAAAATGCTTGAGCCCACAAGTTTGGTCAAAATGGAAACTAGCCTTGCCAATTTATCAAATTGTTTCAGACCAACAAGAACAACAAAAGATACTTTAACACAAGGAGATTTGTAAAAAAATTTCACTCAGTCTATACTGTCAAACGCCTTGACGTTCCGGTTTCAATTTTACCAATTTAGGGCTTTTCTTCAAACAGAAGAGGAACCGCTCCGTAATATCAAAAAAGGTGCTTTTGAGCTCATTTCCTCAAGCACCTGTAACAAGAGTCATTTCTAATGCCAGCTGTTGGTAACATGCATTTCTGTTAGCAGATGCTGCTTTTAAGAACTGACAGTATAACCGTCACAATTATGGAAGGCACTGCTTCCGATAATTAAAAAAAAACAATTGAAGACACTTTATAGTGAACACTGTCACTGATAAATAAATAAGAAATAAATAAGTATGGTCCTCAGTTGATCACAGAGGCTGAGTTGGGGTTTATATGAAGTGCGAAAGGGACTAAATTTCCCAAATAGCAGCCGAGGACAAGATTTATTCAATACGCACATGTGCAATTTGATAACGAGTCATGGATAAGACATCTTCAAGATAAAACCAAAAATGACAAATTTAACCTGACATGGACAATTTGCAGGGGAGCAAAGTTGATGACCTTGTGCTCTAACTAGTCCAGCAAGAATACTTTATATTATTTATCTCGATATAGTTCTTAATACGAATAAAGAACTTCCACAGTTTAATTTAAAGCTGTCATATCATTAATTTCAAAGATATGCTTGGTCAAAATTAATTCTTCCTGCTTCTTACTGGCAGGATTATATTTGTGTATCTAGAATTATTTTCAAGCAAAACTGATGACAATTTGGTTGATGCAGCAGTGAAAAATTTTATATCTCGTTGTCCAAGGACCAGATATCCCCAGCCAGGTCATTGGCACAGCCCTGGATGGTCCAGGTGAGTAGAGCGAAATCATTTAGGACCTGGTCTATGTTAAAGCTAGTGTTGTTTTCAAATACATCACCAAGGTACTTTTCCAGGTCTGTAGTGGTTTGCCACCCACTGCCAAAGAAAATGTGGCGGAATGGGACGTCTCTCAAAGAGACGTAGGGAGAGAGAAAATTATGCTCCACCTTAGAAGGAGAAAACAACAAAAACATTAGAACCTGGGCAATATGTATCGAGCAATGATACAAGACGAGACCATCATCTTCACCTTCATTATGCGGTTATTGATTATGCGACATATCTCCACATCATTCAGGTCACTGTTCCCTATGTCGGTATTTAGAGCGGTCGCAGCACGACTGTAAGAGCCCTTTGCCTCATACAGCCATTCCGTTGACAAAGACTCAATTTTATCAACCTGTCAAAAAAAAACATTGAACATTGGTTTAAAAAAAAAAAAAAAAAAAAAAGTAGAGCTTTTTTTCTTGTCTCTTATAATGCATATGACAAAAAGCATTACCTTGTTTTTTCTGAGATCATCAACGTGATGGATGATGGAGGTCACATGCTTTGTGATCTCATCAGAATACTTGGTAACATCTAGTCTGATGATGTGGTCATGGACGAGCCGGAGAGCAATTTGCCCAGCAACCTGAGCAGCAAGCACGGACATCTCAACCACTTTGTCATTGGTGATGCGGTCCAGATTCCCTTTATCATCTAGGTTTGTTCCTAAATACTCTTCATTAGTGGCCTGCTGGAAGAACAACATAAAAAGAGTATGCAAACATTTGGATGATGCCTTGTATGTGTCACTGAGCTGTCTCATAAACCCCATTATTTTCTATTTCATCAAAATGACACTTACTGAAGAGATGAAACTGAAAGACACGGATGGGATTCCCGAGAGAGCCAGGAAAGGATATGCACCATCATCCATCTGCATTGGTGTCAGACTGAGCAAAGAAAACAGGTTCATGTATATAACATCACCACAGAAACAATCACGATTATATTGATAATTTCATCATTAAAACAAGTCAAAGCAGATTTACTCACAGCTTTGAAAAATCACCGCCGAAAGTCTGGAGAAGGCTTGAAGTTGATCCAGGGCTTTTGACCTTTCCAAGGGTCTTCTGTAGAAGGGTGTGCAACAAAGGACTGGCAGAAGCCCTAAAAGAACCCACACCTGTAGATTAAAGAGAAACACATTGAAAATGTTCAACTTGATGAAGAGATTAAGTAGGGATGATTTTTTATTTTTATTTTTTCAGAAAAAAAAAAAAAGAAAAAATTCACGATCATCACCACAGTTCTTTGGCTTGTTGGTTTTACTATTTTGCAATTATTTTGTAATTTCCCTTTTCAAAAACAAAGCCTTTCAAGGTAACAAAGTATAAAATAAAAGAATGGCAGGTATTTAGGCCAATGTGAGCAAAGATAAAAATCATTAAAGTAGTTTTATCTTAGTTAATAAAAAATAAGAACAAAAGATACACATTACAAATAAAAATATTACAAATAAAACAAACGGTGCGTTATTTTTCAGGTACAGTAGGTGTATTTCGCAGTAGCATTCTAGAAATTGAATTAAATATAAAAAGTGAAACACTATACTTATACACTATATAGATCAACTGTATATGGATTCTTATTAAAGACACTGTGTGAAAGTTCTTTAGTCAAAACGAGTTGTCATTTTATTAACATTAAAAGAATAGTTCGCCCAAAAATGAAAATTCTGTCATCCGTCTGTCAATTCTGTCCTTATGTTTTATTTTCATACCATCATTTACCGTTTAAAACAGTTTCTGTTTTCTGTTGAACGTTATCCATTTGATAATTTCTATTAAATTCAATGAGGACCAGCTACTGTTTGGTAGCATTTTGTGTTTAGCACAAAAAAGAAATTAATGCAAGTTTGTGACAACATGTGAGTAAATAATGACAATTTTAATTTTGGGTGAACTATCCCTTTAATGACAAACGGCTGCGGTCCGTTTAAGAGCTGAATGCATCTAACATACAGGCACGCTTCTGTTTTTCTCTCAATCGTTTACTTTCACTTTAGACATAAGCAGCTGTGTTTATATGTAAACCTTGTGTGTTTTGACAGTATTATCAAAATCAAACGCGGTAAGAGTTTAGTAATTAGGCGCCATTTAGAAGGCTTATAGTGTGCACGTGCTTCAGGTGCACAAAACAGCATGCATATGAAATGTTTAACCAGCAAGACTTAAGCAAATAATGTACTTTTGTGGTTGTGAATAAGTGCAGTGTCCTGTGAGTTTAACTCTACCGCCGAGTTGTGAAAGTATGTCGTGTTGTAGAGTATATTGAGATGGAGGTGCCAGAACTGCAGTTGATAGAATACTATGCATTTCTCCAAAAGCCGATCATGGAGACATTTTTAATCGTCCACGGTCAAAAATCTTCATATCGCACACCCCTAGGATTAAGCCATATTGTGCTTTCTATTCAGTTGGTTTGACAGTACTGTGCCAAAGCATAATGGCCCATTACATTATGTTAGAATAAGAAGTTTAAATATATTTTAAAAACTCCACACAATGGGCCTCATTTATGAAACAAACGTACAACAAAAAAAATTGGGCGTACGGTCGTTTCTACGCAAAACTTGGAATTTATCAATATGGACGTGAGCGGTGGCTACGTTCAAATCTCAGGTCAGGTCTGAGCTCGTGTACGCAAGTTTTTGAGTTAGCCTGAATTTGCGTGCAGCCTAGAAAATTTCGGAGAATTGTATAATGACAGCATTTTGTTGATTTAGATTATTTACCTGGCCGCCAAACAATTTTTTTTTTCTTTTATTCTTTTAGGGTGTTAGATTTGTATGCGCAAATGACAGCATAAACAACAGATCATAAGGATTCACGTCTTCACATCACCCAACTGACCGCATTTCGGTGAACAGAGAAAAACACAAGTGAAGTACAAAGATGTGTTTAGCAACCAAATGTTACATGACCCCAAAAAAAAAAAAATAAAAAAAAAAAATAATTTGAGGACAATGCCATTTAGTTTCACTTTGCTCATTTATTCATTTTAGCTCGATATTTGTATTCTGGATTCACTAGTCTAATTGGTGTTTTACTTAAAATATAATTTTATAGCTACTCATTTTTCATTCTTGTTCTTTAATACATTTAAATTGAAAGGGTTTGTGGATTAAGGAGAACTAAATAGGCTATAAGGTTTATAAATATTTTGTTATTTTTACTGGTATTTAATATAGGTATAAATTAAAGTCATTGTTTGCAAATATAAAGGTTAAAGTGTGTTTCAGAGTAAGATAATTTTTTTTCCTTCATGAGCTTACTTCCTCTTTTTGGCCAGGTTTAGTTTCTCCGTGTCGTAAACTCTAGGGGCAAGGCTTCTAAACCGGGGTGTTTTTAGGGGCGTGATATTTAAATGACGATCACTTTCAGCTGCCAAATTTATCAACGTGCGATCATTCGTACAACGGGATTGCCGGCATACGAATGTTTCATGAATCACACGTGAACTCTGTCGTAAGTTTATTTGCATGCTCGAATCTACGCACATTTCTACGTTAGATTGATAAATGAGGCCCAATGTTTCTCAATGATATTGAGAAAGTTTTGCCATTGCAATACCACAATATTTAGAATACTGTTACATCCCTTTTATTGGGTGAACAAAAGGCTATAATAAACATTTGACACTGAACACAGTAAACCTACCAGTAATGACACCATCCAAACTGATGTAAGTAAAGGCTTTATTGTTCAGTGACGCCCAGTATCCCTGTAAAACAAAGACAGCACATTACAAAACCTGCTATTCAAATCAAATAATTATAATAATAATAATAATAATAATAATAATAATAATAATAATAATAATAAATAATAATAATACATTTTATTTAGAAGCGCCTTTCTCAACACTCAAGGTCACTTTACAAAGGTATAACAAATAAACAACAGACAAACTATGCGCAATTATTCAAGCCTAACACAGATGACATCGGCACACAAACCTCAAGCCATTCAGTAATTCCGACATTACCAAAATCCCCTGCACTCCAACTGGCAAACACAATGCTTCTTTTGGGTCTGAAAGACTCTATGGTGAAGAGGATAAGGAATGAGCGCACATCACAACAATGCACCATCAGGCTGCATTTGAAACCACAGGCACATAAGGACATACCTTTCTTCAACTCAGCGAAAACCCTTGCAAGCTCCAGTAGAAGAGAAGTGCCAACTGTAGACTTGGCATATCCTGAGGTCAAGGAGTCCCTCTGTGCTCCAATCACAACATAACGATCTGCCAGATTTATGCTGACACGGTTAGATCACAGATATTTTTTTTTATAGATGTTATTAAGCCAAACGCACAAACTCACCAGGGTCCACGTATCCTTTGATGACTCCAAACACATTGTGGATCTTGGTGTCAGCAAGTTTACTATTGACCTCTACGGTTATTTTGTCACTTTCTCCTCCTAACTTGTAACTGTCGAAATGACCCCTAAATTCATTAGGAGCATCACCTCCTCCCATTTTTCTGTGAGAAATTTGAGAATACCAGTCAAACTTTGTTTCTCTCAAAACAGCTAAAAAATGATCAAGGTAAACCAAAATCTTTAACATACCCAATGATAGTGCGTGCCATGTTAGCATTGATTGTCTGGGCGAGTATTCCTGGGAGACCAGAGGACTTGGCGGGAGGAAACTGTGTGTGATTAAAAGATGGGAATCCTGGGGTGTAAGGATCACCTGACCCCAGATGGACCTGTAATTAAAGGCCGGAATGTGTCAAATAAATAAATACACACATTTTTGCTCAACTCTAAATCAATATAAACTCAAACATATGAACATTCTTTGCTATAACTTACATGACCATAGAGTTCATTATTCTCAGCCATTGTTTGATAGTCAGCTGGGTCTGGGTAGATCAGAACTGCTACGGCACCCATGTTAGCTGCATTCATAACCTACAGTGGTGACAAACACAATTTGATCAGCACTAGCAAAAAGTACCAGATCGTTCTTATTTTGGACACAACTGGCCACGAATCTCTATAGTCAGAACTTTTTGATCTGTTACTCATAAATCACCTTCTGAGCCATGCTGATTTTTCCAGCTCTCATCAGTATAACAGATCCGTTTAGATTAAGTCCATATTTTACATTCTGCAGTGTCTTCAGGTCAGAAAGCTCACCATAGTTGGCATACACCACTCTGCCCTGTGAACGTAATCATTTAAAAGAAGGTTTGAGAATGCTAATTATGAAATAACCAAGTAGGCTGACTAACAAAAAGAAAAAGAAAAGACAAAAGACAGAAAGGCAAGTGTTTCCTGCAGGGAAACAGGAAGGCACACCTCTTTAGTTCCCGTTTCACTGTAAGCCAGGAAGCCAACTGGACGTCCAATCTCCTCTGACCCAAATAAAACTCTGTTTGGTTTGGAGCTGTTGGGGTTAAATACAGTGAAAATTACATATAAAGATGCAAAAACCATGACTGTATCTGCTAGGGTGTTCTGAGTGGTTTTTGGCACATTGTCATGTGGTTTTAGTGCGTTACATGATTGTTAGCATATTGCTAGGCAATTTTTTTACAGTGTCCAGTTATTAGCATGTTATGTATTTGTAAGCATGTTGCCATTTGGCTTTTACTGCGTTAAGAGTTTCTTTAGTCTGTTATACACTTGTTAGCATGTTGCTATGTGTTTAATGGTGCTCACAGAGGGCATGAGCATGTTATATGCATTTGTTAGCATATTGCTATGTAGCTTTTGATTGTGTTCAGAATGTTTTTAGTGTTATGCACTTGTTAGCATGTTGCTATATGGTTTTTATAGCGTCCTGACAGTTAAGCACTGGTTTTTACTCTGTTTAGTGTTTCTTTAGTCTGTTATATGCTTGTCAGCATGTTACCATGTGTTTTATGGTGCTCAAAGGTGGTTTCATGTTGTTAGCATGCAGCTATGCAGCTTTTATTGTGTTCAGAATTGTTTGTAACGTGTTACCCATTGTTTTTTTTTCTTTAATTGTATTCGGTATGGTTTTACTGTGTTATATGATTGTTAGCATATTGCTATGCAATTTTTATAGTGTCCTTTTTTACAGTGTCCTGTTTTAGTCTGTTACACGCTTGTTACCATGTTGATGTGTTTTATGGTGCTCAGAGATTTTAGCATGCTATATGCATTTGTTAGCATGTTGCCATGTAGCTTTTGTGTTCAGAGTGATTTTGAGTTGTTATACACTTGTTAGCATGCCGAATTAGGTTTTTACTGCGGTCAGACATATGTTTAGCATGCTATGTGCAAATTATTGTTAATGTTTTTATTGCATTACATGTGGTTTTGGCACGTTATATGATTGTTAGCATGTTGCTATAGAGTTTTTATAGTGTTCTGACAAGTGTGTTGCTATCTGGTTTTTACTGTGTTCAGAGTTTCTTTAGTCTGTTATACGCTTGTTAGCATATTGCTGTGTGTTTTATGGTGTTCGCAAAGGGGTTTTAACATGTTATGCATTTGTTTGCTACGCAGCTTTTATTGTGTTCAGAATGGTTTTGTACTTAGCCTGTCACTGTATGGTTTTCACTGTGTTCAGAGAGGTTTTTAGTGTGTTACACAGTTTTTAGAATGCTGCTATACAGTTTTTATTATATTCAGAGATGTTTTTTATGTTAAGTTTAAGCGCATGTTAGTATCCTGCTATGCAGTTACTGGCATGTTTCGAGTGGTTTTATTTTACTGTAATGTAGCTGATGGGAGTTGATACTGACCTATCAGGATACTGTAGCTTCACAAAATGTTCATCAACCCAGGGGTCCATATTCAGTTCCGTGAACATTTTATGGATATCATCACCTAACTTGTTATCTATAGATGATCCTGCTTCACGGCCTCTCTGGGAAAAATCCCTTGATGGAAGAGGAACAAAGTCAGAGAAATTCAATAACAAATGTGCATACTTCAAGTCTGTCCACTTAGGCAAATCACAATTGTTTTAATAATATAATTTAATGTTTAACTGTCAATCCTGACAATGAGCAATAATACTCAATGATTTACAGTTACCTTAACTTCTGTTCAATTAATTTAGATGACACCTTATCCTTCAGAAGTGCAACAAGGTCACTCCAATCGAGAGAAGGTACAAAATGTGAAAAATCTGGATTAAGCGGAACTTCAGGATCTATCTTGGCCACATTCTCTTCCGAAGAGCAGGAAGGTGGCTCGGACTTACGGTGGGTAGAGTATCCGATGAGTAAACCTAGGAGAGGGAAGAAGTATTAGTGTAGTTTTCAAGTACTGGTAATTATATGGATAATTGAAACACTTGATTTTTATTGATGCTTACGATGGTCAAGCATTTTTGTTCTAAACTGAATTTTGTCCCTGGCAACCAGTTGAATCTCTTTTTTAACATAAAACTAGGCACATAAAAAAAACGCAGATGAAAAATTTATTTTTCATGGCCCCATGTATTTCCATTATGAGGACGGAATTACAGAATTCAGTAAGAGTATGTGACCCTGGACCACAAAACCAGTCGTAAGTAGCATGTGTATATTTCTAGCATACCCGTAGTACTTATAGTATACATTGTCTGGGTCAAAATTATCGAATTTTCTTTTATGGCAAAAATCATTAGGATATGAAGTAAAGATCATTTTCTATGAAGATATTTTGTAAAATTTCTAACATAAACATATCAAAACTTAATTTTTGATTAGAAATATGCATTGCTAAGAACGTCATTTGGACAACTTTAAAGGTGATTTTCTAAATATTTAGATTTTTTGCACCCTCAGATTCCAAATATTGTCCCATCCTAAAAAAAACAAAAAAACAAACATACATCAATAGAAGCATATTTATTCAGCTATCAGAATATCTGTAAATCTAAAAAAAAAAAAAAAAAAATCATGACTGGTTTTTTTGGTCCAGGGTCATATATGGAATTTACTGTATATGCAGAACACCACATTTGGCAACATTTTGATGACCTCAATCAAATTGTGAGATGGACTAGTTTGAATGTCAAACCACAAAAGCACTGCTATTTAAATATGAAAAGAAAACTAAATAAATAAAATAAACAGAATTTGGGACAAGACGTTCAGTCAAAAATAGTAAAAAAAAACCTGAATAAACTGCATAAACACTCACCTACACAGAAGATGACCAGCACTCCACCCACCCAAACTAGAACTCTCCACTTGTTCCATGGAGCAGAACGACTGGGTCTTGTGTATGTGTCACGTTGCACATGTCCTTGTTCTGTTCCATCCATTTCCTCCTCACCATCCACAGCAAGCTTTACCTCCACACGGCTGCTCTCTCCATCAGGGTTCTGAGATTGATTAAACCGGGTGTACGAGCGACTGTTTACCTATTAACAGAGGGAAAAGAAAATTAAGCTCCAAATTCCCAAAAAATATTTTATAGTATTAAAACATACCAAGTTTGTCAAAAACAAAACGTACGATTCTCGAAAACTTCATTTTGGCTTGATCAATTGCTCCTGCCATGGAATCTGAAACAAAAGAGATAAAATATCTTCAGCAACACAAAGTCGCTCACAAGATCCTGCTCAGCAAAGTGCTCTTTTTAAAGTCTTTGAATTCATAAACACAGCCCTCCTTGTTCAAAGTCCAAAAATGTTTTTATCCACTGAAAAAAAAAAAAGTAGTCTTTTGATTCGTTGAACTCCGGCCAAGCCCAGAGCCACCCTCTATAATGGCTCCACGGCTAGTTAATACAATGATAAGAATCAATAGGGAGATTAGATAATGTTGATAATGCAAAATTCGTACCACAAACATTTACTAATTGTGAAATACTGTGCACTTTAAGCATAGTGACCCACTAAATTTACAATAAGCCACTGAAATAAATACAGAGGGGAAAACAAAGTACTATGTTTTGAGGCAATCTTTGTAAAACACAGTTGCAAGACATTTTTCCTCATCAATGTCTGAATTACAAAAAATGTGGTTGCGTTAAAGGAAGCATTTGTGTATGCAGTTAGAGGAACTTCCTACTAATTTTCCCCTAAAAGAACAATAGGTGCTGTTTTTCAGTTATGCAACACATTAGTGGTATGCAGTTACACCGGACAGTTGGCCATGTTTTTGATTGTGCCACTGATCATGCCTCATCTCGCTGAGATACTTCAAGACTGTTGAACACAAACCAGCATTATCATGTTTCAACACAAAACAAGCTTAACCAGGTAGACAAATTCACACATACATGTTCAAAAACAAATAAAAAAAAATTAAATGACAATCTTTTTAATGCAAAGTAAGCCCTGATTTATTTAATCTCCAAGCAAGGGGATCTAATAACAGCGTGGATATGGAGATATACTTCGTTGCTTTTTTTGTGATATCAATTTGTCGGCCGAATGACTAAAAAAAAAAAAAAAAAACCTTATTGTTACACCCTGCTATAATAAATGCAGTTCGATTAAACACGGATTAATGAAGATATTTTCCCTCAGGACATGAACAAACCGAGAAAGCATCACATTTAGGAAGAACATGTGAGAGTCACAACCAGCATGAAAGCTGGTCCATAATGATTTCCATTGTAAATCAGGTTATAAACCACTTCTTGCGGAACACGGAGAACTAACACAATTACTAAAAATCTGTTTTAAATGTTATTCTTATCTTTAGAACACAAGGAAGGAGGTTACATTTTACAGCACACGCAGCAAGAAGGAATACCAATTTTTTTAATTATTATTTCTTTTCTGTAATATAATTAGTGAGTTAATACATAATTAAAAATACTTATATTTAACTCTTCAGAGAACGCATGAAGGTCAAAGATCTTAAGCACTTCCTGTTCACATGCACGTGGCGAAATGATAGAATTCGTTCTAACTTTTTTATTTTCTAAATAAATCATAGAAACCTTAGCACAAATAATACTCAGTTTAGATAATGTCATGCTAAGCATTAGTTTTACATAAAATCGAACTTAAAGAAAATTAAATGCATTTCCGCCTACATAATTATCTGCAAGGTGACTCTCAATGGATCTTTCTAGATTTAACCAGATACGTAATGTGCATCTCTATCATTTTAGCATTAGTGCAAAACAACCTTAAAAAGCAAAACAAATTATTTATTAACCCAAAGCATGGCGTGAAGTTCATTGACAGCGTATGACATTACCATTGAGCTGTCACATTGCAGGCCATCCTGCTAATTCATAACAGATAAAACGGAGGAGTGGCTTACAGAAACGCAAAGTACTTACTTTAAATAAGAAAACTGCTCTGTTTAATATTTTTTTCCTCTTGTGTGCGTTTAGTTGTCACTACTTGTAAACGCAAATTTGGGCGTCTTTAATGTTCCCCACGCTGGTCGGTCTCCACACCGCCGCTTCAAGTCTGCACGCACACACTGCTGCGCGCGTAACACAACGCCACTTCCTGTCACGTGGTTGCAGACCACCTTCTTCTTCTTTTTTAACTGGCGGGAGGCAACTACTATTTAAGGTGCAAAACCGCCACCTGTTGTACTGGAGTGTGGACCAGCGCTTTATATTTCTTCAATCAAAAGAAAACAAAAACACAGCAAACTGCAGTCTGTTCATTAGACCAGTCTCTTTTAGAAACATTAATAGAGCTTTATATGCCTGTCCTTCAGACCTGCCAACCTATATGCATTTTGCGTAGCGGATACGCATAATGGGCCTCATTTATGAAACGAACGTACGACAGAAAATTGTGCGTACGGTCGTTTCTACCATAGACATTATGGTTTCTACGCAAAACTTGGAATTTATCAATATGGACGTGAGCGGTGGCTACGTTCAAATCTCACGTCAGGTCTGAGCTCGTGTACGCAAGTTTTTGAGTTAGCCTGAGTTTGCGTTCAGCCTAGAAAGTTTCGGAGAATTGTATAATGACAGCATTTTGTTGATTTAGATGATTTACCTGGCCGACTTTATATATATATATATATATATATATATATATATATATAGCCTATATTATTTTAGGGTGTTAGATGCGCAAATGACAGCATAAACAACAGACCATTAGGATTCACACATCTTCACATCATCCAACTGGCCGCACTTCGGTGAACGGAGAAAAACAGAAAATATAAAAAGAATAAATTAAATAAAGAGGGCTAGTCTACACGAAATGTATTTCTCCTAATTAATTAACAGATTTTGAAAAGGAGAAAAAACAACTCTGCACTTTTGTGACATTTTTTTGTGACACTTAATGCATTTTATTTGTTTTCTTTATATCTTTACTTTATTAAACTGATCGTGCTAATTTGACATTTTAGCCAATAATCAAACTAAAATGCAGTCAACCAAACTTAAAAGTTATTTAAATTGTTGCGCATGTGTAGGGTGTTTACGTGGATATTGGAACACACCAATGTCGCACGCCCTTGTCTTGCAGTGTTGTCAGTTGTATTGCTTCTCTCCGGCTTCCAGTATGAATGAAAAATGTATTTATAGCACTAAATAATGGACAATCCATAAAAGTAATACTTCTCTCAAAAGAAATTTAATGTAGACATATAATAAGATGTGTTTTTCTACAGTGTACTGTAGTTTCTAATAGCATTTTAAATTGCAAAAAAAAAAAAAAAAAAAAAACCTTTGATCCGTCAGAACCAAACTGAAAATCGTGGCTAAAAAAACGTGGCTGCACTGTTCCAACCAACATTACCCTTCACCCCCAGGTTGCCAGGATTTCTCAACAAACCCTCCCAAAATACACGTTTTTGTCGGGTTCGCTTGGTAAAATTCCCATTGCAGGGGCTAAATATCAAAGTATTGTGTTCGCGTTAACACCCGGACATGAAAAACAACCCACGGCAACAGTATTAAAGTAGCCTAATTCCGCGGTTAAACCACGGACTTGGCAACATTGCCTGACGTCCTGGCTTTCTGCAGTGGGCGCTGTTGCAGCCTTTTACAGCAGGTAAGAAGCAAGCTACACTTTAAAACACTATAAAATGCACAGATGTGAAGTAACTCTATCTTGGTAAGACTTACAGGTTAAGTTTTACAGGTTAGTCTTCACATTGGGGTCTGATGATTCCTCCAATATTTGACCCAAAAAAGTCGTTATATGATCATAATTATATGATTGAAGTATATGACTTTACAATAAGGTTCCATTAGTTAATGTATAACTAGCATGAATAAACAATGAACAATACATTTATTATTGCATTTATTAATCTTTGTTAATGTTAGTTAATGAAAATACAGCTGTTCATTGTTAGTTCACCCTATTGAAACTAAAACTGCATATGCTGGTTAGGTAGGTTTTGAAGCAAGAATGCTGGTTTAAGATGGTCATGAGCTGGTTTAAGCTGGTCCTTAGCTGGTCATGTACTGGTCTGACCAGCAAGAACCAGCTTAAACCAGCTCAAACCTGCATCCATGCTTCAAAACCTACCTAACCAGCATATGCTGTTTTTTCAACAGTTAATTCACAGTGCATTAACTAATGTTAACAAGCACAACTTTTGATTTTAATAATGCATTAGTAAATACTGAAATTAACATTGACTAGACTATTAATGCTGTAGAAGAACTGTAGGTAACACTTTACAATAAGGTTTCATATAAGGTTATGTTAGTTAATGTATTGGACAATGGACAATACATTTATTACAGTATGTATTAGTCTTTGTTGAAGTTTGTTAATGAAAATACAGTTGTTCATTGTTAATGCATTTTAATAATGCATTAGTAAATGCTGAAATTAACATTAACTAAGATGAATACATGTTGTTGAAGTGTTGTTTAAATCTTAGTTCATGTTAACTAATGTAGCTAACTAATGTAAACTAATTCACTTTATTGTAAAGTGTTACCACTGATTTTAATATTTTTAAATTAATAAATGCTGTAGAAGTATTGTTCATTCTTAGTTCATGTTAACTAAAATAGTAAACTAACCCTATTGTAAAGTTTTACTGGTTCATGTCAACTAATAATGTTCCCTAACTAACCTTATTGTAGAGTGTTAACCCTGTCATTTAACTTCTCCTGCTTGACTTCTCAGAGTGAGGATCGTTATGAAATTAATATTAGCCACAGAAGAGATGCAGATTTTGCAATAAATAATTTTAAAAAGCATGATCTCTATTTAAAACTAAAAAATCTTGGTTCTCAATTTATCCAGAATGGTGACTGACTGTTTCTCCCATGACATACAGTGGAGGACAAATGCTAACTTTGAGTCCTGACATGTTATTAACATAATTTCAACAAAGTTCCTGTTATTAAAAAGTGCTCACCTTGGTTTTCGTCTTCATTCAAAGTTGAGGAGGCATCATCCCTGACTTGAGTGGGAGATGGAGTGGTAGTGGATGCAGGCGCAGTCATATTTCAAGGAAAGCCGGCTCCTTGGTCCTGATCGTATCACTATCTTTACTAGATGTGAAAGTGGGTATCACAATGCCGTACTACACTCCTGGACATGTTTATACAGTAGTTGCATTTATTTGTAAGTTATCTTTGAATTATGTTATGCTCTTAGCAACAAGACGATAAAGGATGTTGTGCACTTGCATTCTACATGACAAATTCATAAGCAAATATTTGGAAAATGGGTAACACTTTACAAAAAGTTTCCATTAGTTAATGTTAGTTAATGTATGAACTAACAGGAACAGACAGTGATAGACAGTATATTTACAGTATTTATTCATCTTTATTAATGTTAGGTAATGTAAATACATTTGTTAGCACATGTTAGTTCACAGTGCATTAACTAATGTTAACAAACACAACAACTTGTGATTTTAATAATGCAGTAGTAAATGTTAAAATTAATATTAACTAAGATTATTAAATGCTGTAGAAGTTCATTCTTGGTTCCTGTTAGCTAAAGGAGTTAACTAATGTTAACTGATGAACCTTAAATTGTTACCGGATAGTGTATACCAAAATGTAATTTATTAGAAATAACATCATCAAGGAGTTTTTAATGCTTATTATTTAAAAACAAAAATGGAAAACTTTACTAAACAATTCTGAATAATAATAATACATAATTTAAATAATAATTATAATAAAAACAACCTTTTTGTGCCCTTGTGCAATACTATTAACAGCCTGTTAACAAACAGTTTTTCATACACTGCTTGACCTACTTCTGTTCATCTTTGCATCATTAATCACAAAATAACAGAGACATGATAAGCTTACCTTGTTGTCTCGAGGGTACAATCTGAAATGGAAAAAAAGGCTTTTGGGAAAGTATTAAATCTGGTGGAAAAGAAGGAAGTGGTGGATAAAAATTCCCAAGCTGTATTCTCTCTTTTGCTCATGAAGTATTTGTGCTGTGCCAGCACCTAAGCCACCTTCTTCTATTTTTTTTATACATAATAGCATACATATAATAACATTTTAATTACTTTGCAATTGTCGTTAGATTGTTACAAAAAGCACATTTTGTCTTGAGGAAAACAGCAGATCAGTGAAGTTTTGCTTTTATGAAACCCACTATCCAGGTTTCCATCCAAAGTTGTGAATTTACCCTATTAATGAAATTGGAATAATGCATTAAACATTTGCAAAAAAGCTCCGTTTACATCCAACAAAGCAAAGAGAACAAAATCGGCACTTCCTGATAAACTGGGACTATATCACTTATAAATTAGGAGAAACCACTGAATATAATAATTTTCATATATAATAAATTACTTGTGCCTCGGAACGAGTAGACGAAACACAGTAAATGCGGTTGTTGCTTTTGGAGGTGGATGCCTTCTGTTTGGGAACACAGTCGTGTAAGACAGTTCCTGAAGGCAATTATAAGCCATTTTATGCTCGGGCATTTCAGAATGACCATACCCAGTCCAGATAGCACACGTACGTCTGCAAGATGTCTGTTAAAGATCTCTTGATCTGGAAAGCATCTGCTGTGTTCAAATGTCTGGCAGACATTTTTGTCAGATGTCAGTTTTACATACATTCTAAATCATAAACGTCTTAAAGACATCTAATAGACGTCTATTTGACATCTGATATAAAACGTCCAATAGACGTATTGCAGATGAGCAAACTACGTCTTGCAGATGTAAACACAGACGTCAAATAGATTCTGTGGAATGTGATCGGTTTGCTGGTTAGTCAGATTTTGCCAATTCTATACACAAAGTCACATGATTTTTTAATGCGTAAGGAGGAATTTATTTGCATTAACCCTTTCAAAAACCACCTCAAGTGAGCGTATAAACTTGTTTTTGCAAATTAAGAGATTTTTTATTCAAAATGTGAAGTTTCCATCACATGAAAGGGGGAAAAACACTACACTGCACTAGAAAAAAAATGACGGTAACATTCTGGCAACCACAAGTGCCAATTTATAGGGGGTTTTTACAGTGTGGTGGAGGAGAAGGAAGTGGTGAAAACCTCCTTTATTTTTTCTCTTTTCTTTACGCATGTTGTACCAATTAGATTTAGTGCATTAATGCACTTGTGTTTACATTCTTAAGTGCACACTAAAAAGCACAGATTTCATCTGAATGGAAGAGAAGATCACTATAACAAGCAGGTCACTATAACAAGCATGCGCAACTTGGACAAGGATGTGGTATTATCAAACTACGTTGAGAAACTGAATAACTGTAAGAGAAGTGACTAACAGTCTAGTTTCACTTGCTTATTGGCTTACATAAGAAAAGTTCTGCAGAAAATTCAGAACAGCTACAATGTGGGTAACAAAATGGCTGGAAAAGGTTACTATTCTGGCTGGGCCGGTCTAGATTCCAGTGATCCAAATAACATTTTTTAAAAATCTATTTTGTTATCTTTTCAAAATATGCAGATAGAGAATTATATCAAACAAAATGATCTTTTTTTTCATGAAGACATGCATCTGATTGCATACCAGATTGTACCCACATCTGAGGACGTGCTTGGTGGCTTGTATAAAATTTCATGGAAAGCTACAGCTATATTATTAAGTTGAAGATTTTTTGACATCTAAACTCATTCAAAGACTGTTCTGATGGTTTCATCAGGTTTGAATGTAAAGGAATAGTTAACCAAAATTTAAATTTGAATCTCCCTAAGGCCATCCAAAATGTAGATTAGTTTCTTCAGATTTGGAGAAATTTTGTCACACCCCTGTGAACTGTTTTGGTTTCTCCCTTGTGTGCCCATATTTGGAGTTTCTGTCTGCGTTCTGTGTAATCACCATTACCTGTTTTTTCTCCCCACTATGAACGATGCTTGTCCTCATTCTCCTGCTCTCTCAAGGACCACACCAGCAACTTTGTGTTCCTCTCTGAATTCACACTCTTCCCAGACAGCTGCCTTTGCTCCTTTTACCACCATGGACTCAATCCTGCCGCCAAAGCACATCTGTTCAAGGACGGTCCTCGAGAGAGCGTCCTCACCTACATCAAGTGGGTGCTGGCATCCTGCGGATCACCCATGACCATCGAGATCGTTGCAAAGGATGCCAGCCCCACTTCAGACCCAGTGCCCAGCCCTCCATCACCCTGGAGTGCAGAGCCACACTCCTCCATCCCACCTGCTCTGTCAGGCTCCTCCATCCCTCCAGCCTTCCGGATCCCCGCCTTCCCCTTGGATGCCGGTGACATCTGCTCTGCATTAGCCCTCCGGATCCTCGATGTTGCCCGGGCTCATCGGCTCTCCGTCTCTTCCTCGGGCTCCACTTCTCTTCCACCCTCTGTCGGATCCTCCTTCGACTTTTCTGTTTCCTCCATGGTTCCTTCCTCCGTCATCGCCACCCTGGACTGTTGTCCTCCTTCCGGGAGTCCGGCCTCCGCCAAAGCCTCCTCCTATAAAGACTTCCTCTTGTCCATCCCACATCCACTCTTTTGTCCGCCACCTAAGCCCCCTCCATCCATCCATCCTTTTACGGCGTGAGATTGTGCCTTCTGGGAGGGTAATGTCACACTCCTGTGAACTTGTGTGCCCATATTTGGAGTTCCTCTCTGCGTTCTGTGTAATCACCATCACCTGTCTGTGTAATTAGCTTCTCTATAAGTTACTTTCAGTTCATTGTCTGTTGGTTCGGGATTGAGGTTATTTTAATAATAATAATAATAATACATTTCATTTGTATAGCGCCTTTCCCAAGCTCAAGGACAATTCACAATAACAAAGCTGTATAAGCTATCAATACATACATAGATGGACAGTAGATATTTGCCAAGTCCAAAACATGTGATTGCAGTTGCAACCAGAGTAAGATAATCAATCAAATTCAAAAAAAAAATCAAATACGGCAAACAATCAAGTACACTGAATCTTAACAGTTTAAAAAGAAACAGATAATGACCGATAATATTGTTTAAACAGATGTTTGAGTTTAGACTTACATTCATGCAGTGTTATTATAGATCGAAGACACAAGGGCAATGAGTTCCAGAGTTTAGGAGCCATAACAGAGAAAGATCTCCCACCCATAGATGGACACCGTGATCTCGGAACACAAAGAAGTTCCCCTCCAGAAGATCGAAGTAGATGAGAAGGAATATATGAAGATCGGTCAGAAAGATATGTAGGTGTAAGACCTTGGAAAGGTGAGCAGAAGAATTTTAAAATGATACGAGAGGACACAAGAAGCCAGTGGAGGTTAAAAAGAATACGTGTGATATGAGCAGACACTTTGCTATACGTTAACATTCTCGCAACAGAATTTTGAATACATTGAAAACAGATATAGAGCGTGCTGGCAATCCAGAAAAAAAAAAAAAAACATCACAGTAGTCGAGAGGAGATGTAATATTTGCATGTACTAGTGATTCAGCGTCTTTTAGACTCATGAAGGATCGGAGTTTGGCAATACGCCGTGCTTGAAAAAATGCAGCTTTGGAGAGTTTGCTAATATAAGTGTCCAGATTCCGTAAAGTGTCAAGAATGATACCCATGTTTTTGACGGTGGCAGTTGGGAGAATTGATGTAGCTTCAAGGTCAATTCTAGGGGGATTATTTATGTTTTTGTTACAATTCAAATTTTTGTTTTTGTCAAGTTCAAGCTGAGAGAATTGTAGCTAAGCCAGGTTTGACTGAAATGTATCAAAGTGTGTGTTGCAGGCTAAAAAATGACTACAACTAAGTGGCAACAACATTTTCCATGATTTTTGAAACAAACGGTAGGTTGGAGATTAGACGATAGTTTGCGTAGTCAGCTGGGTCCAGAGTTGGCATTTTAAGAATAGGGGTGGTCTTCATTCCCACGAACAACCCGTGACAAATTTGTTACAAGTTTACATTACATGCTCACCAGTGCAGTGAATGGGTGCCGTCAGAGAGTCCAAACAGCTGATAAAAACATCACAATAATTCACATGACTTGAGTCCTGTAATGGTTTGAAGTTAAAAACATCTTACATATGTATTTGTTTATTACAAACACATAGCTTTTCACGTCTCGAAATGTTAATAATTGAATATTTTTTAATAATTAAAAGTTAATAATTGACCCTTCTCAATACACAGTTCTGAAATGTTTGCCTCGTCAATTAGTTGTAAAAAAATAAAATTAAAATAAAATAAAAAAAAACACCCAGAAAAAAATCCCTAATATAGTAAAATTTTCAAAGTTTTTAGTTTTGTTTTCATTTTGGTGCAAATGCCATGGACCACAATTCAGAAAAACAAAGGGCAATGACAATGTAGTGCTGATTTGTAGTTCATCACAAAAATGCAGAGTGAAATTAAAGACCTTTATTTAAAAAAATACATATGTGAAATGTAACAGAAAACAAAAAGTATTTATCAATACAATTGTATAAAATGTTTATTACATTTAAAAGATGGAAAACCTTTCCTACTTTGTCATATTGGCATAGCTTTAACAATAGAGGGCAGCACTGACTAAATAAAGAGGACATTACACAAAATAAACACAAAAATACATGCACCCTTAAGAGTAATTAAATATATAATTCCTTTGAATACATCGGTTTTAATAGATAACATTTAAATGGTATTTGAATTAGTAAAAACATTGTGAACTGAATTAGTGAGTTAACAGCTTAATACAAAGATCTATAAAATATTTTGCTTTATGTAAAAAACAGTATAGTAAAGTTACCTTTTATTTTCCCTCAATAAATACTATGTACAAGAAGGTGCAATTAAATGATGCCAATATAAAGAATATGAGTTCTCTTTATTAAAGAGGAAAACAGTCTGATATAATTAAAAAAACATCTCCAGAAGAGCCTCTCCATTTTGGTGTTCTTAAAGATTAAAAACCGCCAGACTTCACTCTTGCTGCTTTCATCCTAAAGGGCACAGAGCATTTTGTTTTCCGTCAGTTAATTTCTTAAGAGCACAATATGTGGTAAGACTACATTCTTTTATGTTAGAGATGGATAAGATAAGTTCTCATACCTAAGGCACGCAACTCTCTTCTGCGTCCAAGGCTGTGCTGGGTCAGCGCAGACTGCTTTTCCTTTTTCAGTGTGGAAGCTGCAATGATGTCAAATACAGTGGCCTTTAGCACCATTCAACAACATTGTGTCTACAAAATCAGTGTCAACACAGTTTATGCATCTGGCACTGCAAATTCAAATGATCCTTTTTCTCAGCCCCCAAAAATACATAAAGAATTGATCAATTTAAAAAAATAAAATATGTAATAATATAATATTTTATATTGATATATTTACGCTTCAGTGACAGCATACACTTATTCTGTATATTCTATGCTGTATTATCTAAAACAATAGTGAATTCATCAAAATAACATAGGGATTTGGAAACTATAGTTAATGCATTAAGATATAATGAGCTAATAATAAACTAATATTTATACTTTTTTAAACAATATTTCACAAATTAGTAGAGTCTCTTCTTAGTCTCTTCTGCTCACCAAGCCTGCATTTATTTAACTCAAAGTACAACAAAAATGGTAACATTTTGAAATATTTTCACTATTTAAATATAACTTCTTTCTATCTGAATATGTTTTAAAAAGTAATTTATTCCTGTGATTAAAGCTGAATTTTAGCATCATTACTCTAGTCACATGATCCTTCAGAAATCATTCTAATACTAACATTTATTATTATTAGATTTTTTTCTTTGATGAATATAAATTAATAGAAATCAGCTTATTGAAGCATTCTTGCTAAATAAAAGTTAATTCCTAGAATTTCTCTTTCGCTTTTGAATGGTATAACCTATAATGTTACAAAGATGTACTCAATTGTTTTAAAAATTGATTATAACAATAATAATAATAATAATTGATAAATGTTTCTTAAACAGCAAATCAGTATATTTCCGAAGGATCATGTGACTGGTGTAATGATGTTGAAAATTTAGATTTGACCACAGGAATAAATTAAAATTTAAAATATATTCAAATAGAAAGCAGTTATTTTAAATAGTAAAATATTTCAGAATAATACTGCTTTTGTCAAATTTTCAAAATATAAAAATATAAATTATATAAATATGCATGTATCTGTATCTGTATAAATAGACTTTCGAAGTTGCCATGTCTTTATAATCAGTGTTGGGGAAAGTTACTTTTAAAAATAATGCATTACAATATTGAGTTACTCTCTAAAAAAGTTACGTTAATTAAGTTATTTAGTTACTATTTTTGGAAAGTGATGCGTTACGTTACTTTTGCGTTGCTTACGTTGTTTTTAATATAAAAAGTTCTATTTTTGGCAAATGTAAACTTGTGTTAAAACACAGTTTATAATACATTTATAACTTATAAAGTACGTGTGTGTGTGTGTGTGTGTGTAATATTACTTAAATTTGCTAAATATTTAAAAAATGAATATATATATATAAATAAAATTTATTATAAGTTAGAATTCTATATTATAATACACATTTATGAATCAATTTATATTATTTAAAGTTTATATCTTTTTTAAAACGCATAAAAATTATAGATAGTTTGTTTTTCATTTTTTTCTAAATAATAAAAATGTATACAAATTTATATTATAAATTTTATTATATAAATATGTATGTGTGTGTGTGTGTGTGTGTGTGTGTGTTTACATCAAACATTTATGCAAAAATATGACTTACATGATCGCTGCAAGATCACAGCCGCCAGTCGCTGGTTGGATATCATAGCCTTTTAGCATTCGACAGGGTAGAGGACTTTTCCTGTACTTAAGACAGCAAGTCACTGTGAAAAAGGAGGGAAAGAGTTATTCTCAAGTATCCAGACTGTGTCAGACTTTCTACTAATATCTAAAATAAAAATAACAATAGTAAACTGTATTGTATTGTATTGTATTCCATTTCAGATAGAAAAGGCCTTACTGAACAGGTAACAAGATCCATCTTGCATCATACTAAATTTGTGCCAATTTTAAAGCAATTGCTCAACACAGTTTTACAGCATGCCGGCGGATCATCAATGCATTCAGCAGAACAGTGTTTTAAACAATCTATTTAGAAGCTTGTTTCACATTCACTCACCTGCATCAGCCTCCACAAGAAAGCCAATGAGTATGAAGAAACTCAGAAAACACATGATTTTACGGCAACCCATCTTTGGATCTGTGGAAGTGCTCCTGTATCTCAAACAGTGGTAATCCACACAGAGCAAGTTCTGAAGACCTTTGGTTAAACTCACTCACAGGCACTCAATTTAAACTCTTCATTCGGAATTTCCCCCCACCTTAGGAATTTATGATCACTCCCCATTGAAATTTTTTCAGATGTGGATAGACGCTGCAGGTGCGTGAGAGAGCAATCTACTTCCTGCTTGCATAACCACATGTCTTCGATTAATGTGTACGATATTAAACCAGCGAAGGGTCAAATATTATTTACGTACTTGATAAATACAACCAGCCAACCAACTGATTAATGAATGCAAGAATCCATTAAATATTTATAGATTAAAAAGGTCATATGAAAATTTGTTATGTTTAGATGCTATCAATACATTGATATTGTTTTAGTGTCTATGCAAACTTCAACTTCAGTTCAGGAGCAAATCCAATTTTTTAAAGACGTGTTAACTGACGTTAGAAATTCATTTTAGATGCTTTCTACACAGAGCTATAACTGTTTTGACTCATCTCCTTGACCTAAATCCATATAGATACGTGAAACTTTGTACTTATTTAATACAAGTAAGCATTTACAGTTGTCACACCCAGTTGTCTATAATTTACAGAGTTTTATTTTATTAGGGACTTCCGCTGAATGGTTCACTACTGACACATAAAGATGTGATCAAATGTGCCGACATGATTACGCTTACAAAAGATTCACTGTTTATTCATCTGGTCAAAAGCATGAAAGGGATCGTTTGTGTTGTATAGAACACAAAAGAAGATATTTAGAAAAATGTCTCTGTGTTTTTAGTATATACAATGACAAACAGAATCTAGTGTTGTCTTGAACCCTAACTCTCTTACGAATGTGAGTAAATAACAGATTTTTTTGGAGGGCAAACTGTCCCTTTTAAGGAACAAACACACCTATTGGTATGTATAGCATACCTTTTTTTATACCCTATTTAATATGGATTAACACTTAACAATAGTTTGAAAGGAGCTTCAGGGTCCGATTTCTAGTGTCACTTGTGCCTTTAATCCATTTCAACCTGAACAAAAATATGCCTAGTTTTAAGTGGTTCTAGTATTACATTGCCTTTTCTTCATTGCAGTTCTGCTGCTTTGTGCAAGGAATTGGTTGTCATACTAACTTATGAATTATATAATAAATTATGAACTATTCAATGAATAAAGCAAATGAATTATATAGAGTGGATGAATTATTCAGTCTGCAAAAGAATTGGAGAAGGCATAGGACAGAAGTAATGGTGCAGATGAAGCAAACACAATAGATTTATATTATTAAATAGATGGATATTTTTTACTGTGGGTGTCACCAATTCCATCAACTCAAGTTGGGATAAAATGTGAGAAATTAATAAATAACTCACTGTAGGAAGGGTTAAAAATAGCACTGGTTAATTTTGGATGTGCCCTTTTGGTGTTTTTAACTGTGAAAAAAAAATCAACCAAAATGTGTACAATTTTGCATCTGGGTTAAAAATAGTTCCCCTGCTCACTCTTGTTAATACAGAAGTCTAAAATTAGCAAAGTGTTGAATTTAGATATTCTTCAAAGCTATAAATAGCATCCAGGAAAACATTTCAATAATGTTCTGCATGTGAGAACAATGATACGGTCAGAGGTTACGTAGATGTGACAGCATGCTGATGTAGAAATAGAATGTAGAAATACATTCTAACATTCTATATATATAGTTGCAATGGAAATGATTCAACCCCCTTGACCTGCAACACATTTTGCTGCAGAGAACAAAATTTTGTGAAAAACAATTCAACAAAACATCAGTACACTATTATAGGAAGTTTATTAATACACCTTTAAGTAATTCTGAGAACATAGGTTGTCCCTTGCAAATCTAATTGGCTCTAAACGTTCATGTTCAAAATTATTCAACCTCCAAAAGTAAAAACTGCAGAATTTTTTATTCTTTAAAGCCACCAATAAACGCTGCTTGGAAGTGCTTAGATGCTTCTGTACCCATTCCTCAGGTCACTGATAATCTTTGTTTTTCACTTCGCCACTGCTTACTTTAAATTTCATAATTTCCACTTCCTGCAAAAGTAAAACACACCTGTAACAGGACCAGAGGTGGGGGACTTAAGTCACATGACTTGACTTAAGTCAGACTTAAGTCACAAATTTTAGGACTTGAGACTTGCTTGACAAATATTCATAAAAGACTTGACTTGACTTTGACTTGATATTAATGACTTGAGACTTGAGTTAAATGACTTGAAATGACTTGTCTTTTGTTTAGTAAATATCTGTATGTTTTCTCAAATAACAAGTCTACTTGTCACTTCCCTGTGAAACATAGGCTTGATTAATGTTGCTTAAGTTACATGCAAAACAGATGTGTGTTCAAATTAGGTAAACAGTGGCAAAAATGTTTTCTACGGCAAGAATAATTAAGTTCGGGTACCAGGATTATGTGCACGACTGTGCTAAGAAGAGAAGAACAGTAGTATGCAAAGCCTGCTACACAAAGATATGTGATACAACCCCCACCACTTCAAATCCCACAAATTTTTTGTTTCATTGCTAAAACTGCCCGGTCCTGCAAATTTGCTTTATTCAACATCAGGAAAATCAGACCCTTTCTTTTTATAGCTTCTATCTTTTATCTGTCTTTCTTTTTATTTCTTATACAATAAAAATGTCACACTAGCTTGCTTTATTCTTTATCTATTCTGTTTTCTTTTTATTCATTTGTTAATCTTGCTACGTATACTGCATTATGCTAAATGAAGACTTGTTATAGCACTTACATTTTATTGCTCTTTTGTTGACTTTGCTTCCATTATCCTCATTTCTAAGTCGCTTTGGATAAAAGTGTCTGCAGAATGACTAAATGTAATGTAATGTAATGTAAATTGTAAGTGATGAAGTCAGGCCCACTTTTTTTCAGCTAACACTAATGTCTTGGCTAGTCAAAGGTTATACTAGTTGTGATAGACTTAACATTTTGTACACAAAGACAAAAAATCATACAGACTTGCAAACTCAACCATGCATACACAGACAAACAAAACCAAAAAATCAAACTTGCAAGCACAACCATACACATGCTAACAAACAATACACTTTTCACGCATACAAGCGCACACTCAATCAAATCACCTCTCTCTCTCTCCCTCTCCCTCTCTCTCTCTCTCTCTCACACACACACACACACACACACACATCAATCCACCTGATAATCAGGTGCAAGGTTTGGCATTTTTTTTTAAAGAATGCCATTTTATTGGCATAGAAACCATTATAGTTAAATTGGTTACAGATTTTCTGAATTGCTAAAACACATTTTTTGAAACCATCACTCATTTTCTCAAAACCTTAAACACAAATCCAAATGTTCAAACTAAATTCACTGAACCCCTGACTCTTCTGGCAAAATCAAGCAATCACTTCAAAACCATTTCACCTGTGCTCAAAATCAAACAAAGTGTTCAAATCATACACACATTAGTCAATACAGTACACACTACAGATCATTCATTAGACACTACATCAAAAAAATGGAGAACACAGTGCCCAGTGCATGTTGTTACAAAAAAAAGAATGTTTACTGTATATAGTAATTATTTTGCAATAAAAACGATACATAATCATACACACACACACTCAAAAAAAATAAACACACTCAAAAGAAATCACATAAGTGTGGTGAATATCCCAAAAAAGGAAAAGAATAAAAAAATAAATGAATAAATAAACTTAGGTGTAGTTTCTTTTGAATGTGTATGTTTATGTATTTTTTTATTGCAAAATAATTAAAATAATTACTATATACAGTGAATATATATATACTGTATAGGATCAAGTGGACAAGTAGTAGGATGATTAGAAAGGATGAGTTTGGAGACATCTGACTCAGAGAGAGAAGAGAAAGATGTGAGTGAATGTATGTTTGCTGGTAAGAAGTGATTGGCAGATTGTGGTAGGGAAAATTGTGCACTGATGGTATATATATATATATATATACACACACACACACACACACACATAATCTTGTAAAAAAGATCACACATCTTAGAGCTAGGTCAGAGCATCTACATTAGCAAAAAAAAAAAAAAAACCTTCTGGTGTGGTAATCTTGCAGTTCTAGATAAGAATATATTGAAATGATCAAAATACAGTCTATAAAAAATACAGTGAAAAAAAAGTTATTTTCTATTCTTCTTTTGAACTTTTCAACTGATTTTGGTGGCCACAGACAATCTGCTAATATCAACCTCTTTGTGCTGTCTCTGTCATTCCATGCACAAGAACATGGTCTATTACAGTTGCTCTAATTTCATCTGAAAAGACTGTTCTTGGTTTTGCTTTTTTTCGTCCTCCTCTTCCTCCACCTTATATTTGCACTCTCTTGTACCTCTCAAATTGCCGGATACACCCGTGCCATCTGTGCACTTCTGGCTTATATTTCGTATATTTAAATATTTAGAAACAAGTGTGTAGCTTTTTGAATTATTGTGTGTAAACAATGACAGCCGTGTTGCAGTTGTGCTTAACTTTTGCTTTCTTGTCTTTAGGCTTTTGCATTACAAGTTCATCACAGAGCAAATTGTGTCTAAGTGAGTGAGAATGTGTTTAGAGTTTTGCAAAAAGAGTGCATGAGATCTGCAAACAGTGTCTAAACTGCCTGAACTTGTTTAAGGTTTTGCAGAAAGAGTGATTTATTTGACAAATTGGTTTAGGCTATTGAGAATTTAGTTCAGAGAATGGGGTTTAGTGTTTTAGCAAATGAGAAAAACTGTAATACTTTTTCATGGTCTTCTGCAAAATTTTTATGCTTTTATGTTGGCCTAATTTCAGTTACATACATTTTAGTTTTAATTGTTTATTTATTTTTTTATTTTTAGATTCTTATTGTAGTAACAACTTAGTTGTAAGTGGACATCTTTTGTTTTGCAAGTAAAACACCCATAGTCTATAACTACTGTAGTTTTAACCTATTTTAATATATAAATTCAGTTAAATCATCAAGAATTTGTATGACTCGACAGTGACTTGCTTGACCCAAGCTACGACTTGACTTGAATTGCTTGACATAAAGTAGTGACTTGACTTGACTTGCTTGATTCTCACAAAAATTGACTTGGACTTGCTTGAGACTAGAACTTTAAGATTTGAGACTTACTTGTGACTTGCACATGTGTGACTTAAGGCCTGTACACACCGGGACGAATAACGCGTGCGTTTTTCGTCAGCGTTATTCTGGACGTTTTTTGCTGTTCACCCCGAAGCGATTTTCGCTGACGAAAAGCTGAGTACCATGCAAATCCACTCCCTGACATTAGTAGGCGCTGCGCAACAGTAGCTTCAGACACTCGCTAGTCACACAGACGAAGCAACGAGACGGAAGACAGAAGACTTTTTAAAACTTATCAGCAAGTTATCACACGGCTTTTTTGAAACAAAAAATGGACATTTCAAGCAGCAGCAGCAGCTCCAGCAGCAGCTCGAGTGATGAAGACATCATTGTTTTGCTCAGTCAGGAAAGACAACGAAAAAGACGTCGATATTGGATACATCCCATTGTTTCCAAAAGAGAAGAACATGGAGAGTTCTATCACCTGATACAAGAACTAAAAATGTATCACGATCGTTTTCGGGGGTATTTCGGAAATGCTCGGAAAGACCGTTCTGTGCTTGAGCGCCACCAAGCCGTGTACTGTAGTTTTTGCAGCTCCATCTACGTCAGCAAATGCCGCAATCTCATTGGCCGGCCAGTTTTTGACGCAGCGCGTCAAAAGAAAAAAACGAGACCGAGGCGTTTTTTTAAAATTGACGCTTTTGCGCCTCGCGTTTTACGCGTTGGTGTGCACACTCTCAATGGCCCCGGTTGTTTAGTCACAAGGCGTTAAACGTCGGCGAAAAACGCGCGCGTTATTCATCCCGGTGTGTACAGGCCTTTACTCCCACCTCTGAACAGGACCATGTTTGACCTATGGTGTGCTTCTGCTTATAAGCGTTGCATTTTTTTGCATCAGACACACCGCTGATCCATAGGTCCAAATGGTGCCCTTGTGAATGCAAAATGCCGCCACCTGGTGGAATCCGTCCAAGGCTTGTAAGCCTACGGAGGTGATAAAACACATCTTGCCCCAGCATGAGACCACCGGGCAGTCAAGTGCCAGGCCTCCACCCGCTTGTCGCTGAGTGCACACTCCTGTGTCAGCTACACCTACTCCGCCCCCCCGTAACATCTTAAGGAGACAACTTCCCCTCAGCTGGGGCGTTGAGCTGGCCGCAGAATCGGAGCACAGCCCGCTGCTCAGAGGCCCGCTAAAAACACCTGCAAGTCTGCAAAGCGACCCTGACACGGGCTACCCAGAGATGGAGGAATTTGCTCTTCGAGGGAACATCTGTATGGGGGGAGGGACGGGAGCTTGTGTCTTCGCTTCTGCCATGACTCGGAGCCTGGATACTTCCCCACGGCAACGAGGGATCAAGGTAAGTGCTGCCCTGGACAGCTTGACTTTTCTTCCTGTATTGAGTCACCCTCCCCTCCTCGGCTGCTCCACCGCAGGTACGCCAGCTACCTCTCCATTGATCCCAATGGTATGTTTTCTGGGGGCCTGGCTAGTGCTTCCCAGCCCATCTCGCTGGTTGATCCAGATGATGCAACTTGACTATGCGATTCAATTCGTGAAGCCCCCACCCAGGTTCAGAGGCGTTCTTTTCACATCTGTCCAGTTGGACTCTGAACTGCATTTGGAGATTGCGGTTCTCCTGGCGAAAGAAGCAATTGAACCAGTCCCTCAAGCCGAAATGGAGTTGGGATTTTACAGTCCCTACTTCATCGTACCCAAGAAGAGTGGCGTGTTATGACCAATCCTGGACCTTTGAGTTCTGAACCGGTCTCTTCAAGATGCTTACTTCGAAATGCATTCTTTCATGCACTCGTCACCAGGTTTGCAGCCATTGACCTGAAGGACGCTAACTTTCATGTTTCGAATTTACCTTGACACAGACCGTTTCTTTGGTTTGCTTTCGAGGGTCGGGTGTATCAGTACAAAGTCCTCCCCTTTGGCCTGTCCCTGTATCCCCGCGTGTTTAGCAAGCTCGCAGAGGGAGCCCTGACTCCTCTTTGGCAGATGGCATCAACTATTTCCTCAACTATTTCAACGACTGGCTCATTATAGCCCACTCGTGAGATCTGTTGTCCGAGCACAGGGACCTGGTGCAATCTGGGGCTTCGGGTCAAACAAGAGAAGAGCAAGCTCTCCTCTCTGCAGAACATCTCTTTTCTTGGTATGGAGCTGGATTCGGTCAACATGATGGCATGCCTCACGTTTGAGCTCCTGCAGTCAGTGCTGAACTGCCTGAAGTTTTTCAGGGACAAGACAGCGGTCCCTTTCAAAGTTTTCCAGAGGCTCCTGGGGCATATGGCAGCTGCGGTCACACCGCTCGGACTGCTCCATATGAGACTGCTTCAGTGCTGGCTACACAACCGAATCCCGAGATCGGTATGGCGCCATGGTGCCCTCCGGGTCGGCATTACCCCGGAGTGTCGCCGCCTTTTCTCATTTGGAGTCAATTCAGGGAGGCTCAGATAGATCTGTTTGCCTCTCAGGAGTCCTCCTATTGGCAGCTTTTCTACTCCTTGGTCAAGTCCCCCCTCGGCAGGGATGCTCTGGCACACAGCTGGCCCCCGGGCCTTCTCAAGTATGCCTTCTCCCCAGTGAGCTTCCTTGCACATACCCTGTGCAAGATCAGGGAGGACGAGGAGCAGGTTCTGCTTGATGCACCTTTCTGGCCCACCTGAACCTGGTTTGCCGACCTCATTCTCCTCGCGGCAGCCCCTCCTTGGAAGATTCCCCTGAGGAATCTTCTTTCTGGTGATTCCATTTGAATGTATCCCAGTCTCTTCTGTGGACATGTTGTTAAACATTTGTTAAAAGATTAGTTAATTTCTAGAATAAAAGTTTCCTGATTTATCTGATTTCCGGATTTACCCATGTCATCCAAGATGATCATGTCTTTCTTTCTTCAGTCGAAAAGAAATTAAGTTTTTGAGGAAACATTCCAGGGTTTTTTAATGGTGGCCAACGGGTTGAAGATTTTATTCCAGCTGCGGAATAAAGGTCTTATCTAGCAAAACAATGGGTCATTTTCTAAAAAAAAAAAAAAAGAGACTTTTTAACCACAAATGCTCGTCTTGAACTAGCTCAACCTCACGCATTATGTAATCACATTGGATAGGTCACACGTGATGTAGGTGGAAGAACCAACCCAGTGTTTACAAACCAAATGTGCAAAGAAAGTCAAAAGCCATTTACAAAAAAAGGTAAAACAACAATGTCAGATGATTTTGAAGTTGAAGGAGAAAATTAGATTTTTTGTTTGTTTGTTTTTCACCCTATCCTACCATTATGAATGGGAGAACACAGATGAAGAACTAACCACGCGTGATTATGCAATGTGTGAAAATAAGCATTTGTGGTTAAAAAGTATATTGTATTGTTTTGTTTTTCTTAAATGGCAGATTGTTCCCTAGAAAAGACCCTTACTTCCCAGCTGGGATCATATAGAGCCCTTTGAAACTGCACTGAAACTGCAATTTGGACCTTCAACCCATTGACCCCCATTAAAGTCCGCTATATGGAGAAAAATCATGGAATGTTTTCCTCAAAAATCTTAATATCTTTTCAACTGAAGAAAGAAAGACATGAACATCTTGAATGACATATAGTGGTAAGTAAAGTATATGGACATTTTTATTCTGAAGTGAACTAATGCTTTAAAAGCACACACTCCTAACAATAAAGGTTCCTCATCAGCCACTGTGGTTTCAGGAAGAAGCTTTACCTTCTAAGGAACATTGCCTTTTGCACAAAAGGCTCTTAATTAAAATATTCTTCACACTAAGAAAAAAAAATAATTATAAACTTTATCTTGAAAGTTTCTTTGAGGAACCCAAAATGGTTCATCAATGTCATATCATGGAGTGCAGATAAAGCCAGCAACAGTACGGAAATAACTTGAAGTTTATATTCCATGAAAGTTGTTTAAATGCCAAACATTTTTACACACACAACTATGAAAACATGTCATAAAATGGTTTGAGTCACACAGATCACTTGCGCAGGTGTCCTTTCGTCTTTGAACTTCAACTTCAACTTAAATGACGTTTAGAGTGAACCCAGAGCTTCGGAAAGAATCTGGGCCCGTATTCACAAAACATTTTATCTTACCACTAAGAGTTCTCCTAAATAGCAGTAAAAGATTTTAGCTAAGAGTTTTCTCTCAAAACCTATTAACAAAGCTGCTAAGACAAACTAAGCAAAAGAGGGAAGTCTTGCGTACAGTTTGTTTTTCATTTACATTTGCTTATCTTACTATCAGCCATGATTATTTTATTCTGTTATCTAGTTTTCATACAGATAGTAAAGACGGGGTTGACCTTGCTGCTATGGATGATGTCAGCATGCCTACTAACTATGCACACAGTTATTGGTTGATAGGGAGGAGATTTGTTTATAGAAATGTTGTAGAGTGGGATATTATGTTGCCATATTCAAATAAAGTTTTTAAAAAAAAAAAAGTGTTGCCACATTTTTAAATGCAGGCTAAGTGTCACTAATTAAACACGTATATGTTCAGCTGATTGTCAGCCGTTTACTTGTGTCCTCCTCGTAAACAATTAGCTGATATGCATATAAACAGCCTTTTTTTTAACAGAATAGAATAATCATGGCTGATAGTAAGATATGCAAACATAAATGAAAACCAAACTGTACGCAAGAACAGCTGTTACTTCCTGCCCAACTTGTTAATGAAAACAGGGGTATAATCATATAAAAAGAAAAAGTGTTTCTAAAAAGTTTAAGTTCTGAGGCACATTGTTAGCAACAGCCATTTTAGGATAGCTGGGATTTGGTCTTAGTGACTTAGGAGTCCTCTTCACTACTTCTAATGTTTCACAGATTTAAGAGCTAGTTTTAGCTCTAAAACGCTTTGTGAAATGCTCTTTGAGCAAAAATTTAGAAGTCATACATTTAGGACTGACACGCCACTTATTTTTAAGATTTTCTACTAAATCGGCAAGTAAATGAGCTACTTTTAGCCTTAAGATGTTTTGTGAATATGGACCCAGATCGCCCTGCTGAAAAAAACAGCATATGCTGGTAAGGTAGATTTGATGCTGATATGTTGGTTTAAGCTGGGCCTTTGCTGGTTTATGCTGGTCCCGCACCAGCATAAACCAGCAAAGGACCAGCTAAGAACCAGCTAAGAACCAGCATAAACCAGCAAAGGACCAGTTTAAACCAGCATACCATTAAAACCTACCTAACCAGCATGTGCTGTTTTTTCCAGCAGGGCAGCAATTTGCTATCAATTATTTTAGTCATAATACATAGATACAAAATGGCACAGTTCCAGTTCCAGTCAATTTAAACATAACAGTCCATATTTTTATGTTTCTGCATATTCGTTCATGAAAGGATGTTTACTGTGTGATCATTTGATGTTTCTGTATATTCGTTCATGAAAGGACATGTTTACTGTGTGATGCGGTAGGCATCTTGATGTTTTCATACAGATAGCCTACATTCCAGTGCATGAAATTCCACACTTATGCTGGAATATACTATCTGTGCATAAATCAGCGTGAGATTACTCCCTTTTATGTTGCAAGTATGAGCAAATGCTACGATGGCTGTCACTTACTGTAAAGTCGTAGCCAAAAGTTTTGAGAATGACACAAATATTAGTTTTCGCAAAGTTTGCTGCTAAACTGCTTTTAGATCTTTGTTTCAGTTGTTTCTGTGATGTACTGAAATATAATTACAAGCACTTCATATGTTTCAAAGGCTTTTATCGACAATTACATGACATTTATGCAAAGAGTCAGTATTTGCAGTGTTGGCCCTTCTTTTTCAGGACCTCTGCAATTCGACTTGGCATGCTCTCAATCAACTTCTGGGCCAAATCCTGACTGATAGCAACCCATTCTTTCATAATCACTTCTTGGAGTTAGTGGGTTTTTGTTTGTCCACCCGCCTCTTGAGGATTGACCACAAGTTCTCAATGGGATTAAGATCTGGGGAGTTTCCAGGCCATGGACCCAAAATTTCAACGTTTTGGTCCCCGAGCCACTTAGTTATCACTTTTGCCTTATGGCACGGTGCTCCATCGTGCTGGAAAATGCATTGTTCTTCACCAAACTGTTGTTGGATTGTTGGAAGAAGTTGCTGTTGGAGGGTGTTTTGGTACCATTCTTTATTCATGGCTGTGTTTTTGGGCAAAATTGTGAGTGAGGCCACTCCCTTGGATGAGAAGCAACCCCACACATGAATGGTCTCAGGATGCTTTACTGTTGGCATGACACAGGACTGATGGTAGCACTCACCTTTTCTTCTCCGGGCAAGCCTTTTTCCAGATGCCCCAAACAATCGGAAAGAGGCTTCATCGGAGAATATGACTTTGCCCCAGTCCTCAGCAGTCCATTCGCCATACTTTTTGCAGAAGATCAATCTGTCCCTGATGTTTTTTTTGGAGAGAAGTGGCTTCTTTGCTGCCCTTCTTGACACCAGGCCATCTTCCAAAAGTCTTGGCCTCACTGTGCGTGCAGATGCGCTCACACCTGCCTGCTGCCATTCCTGAGCAAGCTCTGCACTGGTGGCACTCCGATCCCGCAGCTGAATCCTCTTTAGGAGACGATCCTGGCGCTTGCTGGACTTTCTCGGACGCCCTGAAGCCTTCTTAACAAGAATTGAACCTCTTTCCTTGAAGTTCTTGATGATCCTATAAATTGTTGATTTAGGTGCAATCTTAGTAGCCACAATATCCTTGCCTGTGAAGCCATTTTTATGCAACGCAATGATGGCTGCACGCGTTTCTTTGCAGGTCACCATGGTTAACAATGGAAAAACAATGATTTCGAGCATCACCCTCCTTTTAACATGTCAAGTCTGCCATTCTAACCCAATCAGCCTGACATAATGATCTCCAGCCTTGTGCTCGTCAACATTCTCACCTGAGTTAACAAGATGATTACTGAAATGACCTCAGCAAGTCCTTTAATGACAGCAATGAAATGCAGTGGAAAGTTTTTTTCGGGATTAAGTTAATTTTCATGGCAAAGAAGGACTATGCAATTCATCTGATCACTCTTCATAACATTCTGGAGTATATGCAAATTGCTATTATAAAAACTTAAGCAGCAACTTTTCCAATTTCCAACATTTATGTAATTCTCAAAACTTTTGGCCACGACTGTACAATAATTACATCTGTTCTAAGCGCGCGTAAAATTCCCTCCTACAGAAGTTCCCTAAACACGGTCCGCAATAACCACTTAATTTGAATAGCTAAGCATTAAATATGAAAAAATGTATGCGTTATGTTCCCTCAAACGTTTCATATACAAACTTTCAATTTAGGCTAATGGGCGCACAATGAGACGTAACAACAAAACCAGACTTTATGCATTTCTCACTTAATTTGTACTTAGTTTGGAATGACAGGAGTTACAACGTCCGTTTTTCATATTTACGTATTTTACCAATGTATCTTGTACCAATGCGTCACATTTCCAAACATATTGCTTTCAATATACCATGGAACAAACACGTTAAATTATGTTACGTCAAGATAATCTACACTAGGCTATCTATTAAGATTACAGAAACCAGACACCATAAAAATGTACAACTTTGGCACCGCACTTTTTTTCAAAGTAACACGATAACATTGTGTGAGGCCCAGGAGGAAATTAATGTAATTTTTCTGTTTTACGATTCTTCCACTTCACAACGAGCTGCTAAATCAAGAACCGCTGTCACATGATGAGTGAAGTGAAGCATATTGATTTTTAAATGAATCGCTTATTTAGATTGTATTGAAAAGAAAAAAAACGATGTAAAGGAACGGAACTGAATTAAGCTGTGTGGTTGTGATGGTTATGATAAGCTTTATCTTGCATCTTAGTCATGTTTGGAATGAATACTGAATTTACTTGAATAAAGCAATAAAGACATAAACTCTAGAACTGCTCTGTGAGTCAAACCTTTATGTCCAAATCAAGTCAAAAATGTGTGAGAAATGCAGAAAGTCTGGTTGTTACATCTCATGGTGAGCCCATTTTAATATTTTACTTATATAATGAAATAATAGTACTACTACTTCTAATACATTTATTTAAACATAATTTTTTAAGGATTATTCACCAGAGAAATTGTTTACTAGAATTCATTTACCAGAAAAATGTACACACCACAAATGCCTTTTGTTCCTCAAGTTTTTTTTTTTTTTTTTTTTTTTGTACTTTTCTCTTTTATAACTTTTGGGAGTCTATAGTACTCTAAATGTTTTTCCCAGTCTTACAGCAAAATGTGACGCCAATTTATCATTTTCAGCAGCAATAATCAGCAAAATATGCAAATTTTGTTCGGTTCAGTGGCATTGTTAACATTCAGTGCCGCCAATGTGGCCAACTGTTGATGCATCAGGAAAATCATTTATTTTTAAAATAAAATCAATTCATTAGATTCATTTTTTTATTAATAGAATGTAATGAAACCATTAAAATGGAATCCAGAAAATGAATGGAAAACATAATTTGATAAAAATAAAATTAACTTGAGAAAAAAAAAAAACGTTTTCAGATTTAATTTCTCTTAAACTTTTAATTATTTGCCATTACATTGTGTACGTTTGATGATTTTAATTAATTAGACATGTTGTTTGATTAATATATTTTAATTTAACCATTAAAACAGTCTAGAACAATTAAAATAAAAGGGAATCCAGAAAATAAAGAGATTTTGGGGAAAATATTAAATGGATTTCACTGGACCCGGTAGATAGATAGACAGATATATAGATAATTACGGGTTTCTAGAGAGCAGATCAGGCTAAATATATTAGCAAAAATATGCAAAATGGGCATGTTTGACCTTTAGGTTTATCTTTATTCTCAACCTGTTTTGATTGAGAATTAAAAAGCAGACCATTTAAATTTCTGTCTTGAATTCATTTTCCAAAACATGACGTGTTTCTAGAGAGCGTTTGAGGCTAAATGTATATGCAAAATGTGGTGTTGTGACCTTTAGGTGAAAGCATAAAAATAAGCTCAAACACAAAACAACAACAACAGGGACACATTTGAAAATGTATAGAAAACACTTTTCTTTACATGACACAGAACAGGAAATGTTACAGTAACAGTGTTTAGGTCCTTATGAAATATGACATTTCCATTTAATTCTTAGTTGTTTTAAATGCTTTTACATTTATTGATTGTAAATGTACATTTTTTCCTTTTGACAATGTTCCCAGCGATTGCAACATTTTCCATAGTTTCAACTATGCCAAATATTTGACACCAATCAGATGACTTGTTTTATCTAATAACTGCCACGTGACATTTTATGGAAAAACAATTTGTTTCAGCCACTACAGTAGCTCAGGCTTTAGGCCTTTTGCATGTCTGAACTTTATTCACCTTAAGTGATTGCAATTTAGAGAAACAAGTCTCAGACATAGCCTGAAAATCCAGTTTACCAATCATTTAAGCCAAAAGTCTGAAAAAAAAAACCCCCATCATTCATCGACACATCACTTTAGGCGTACACAGCAGAGAAATAATTTAAATAGCTTAGACGGAACATTGGTGCTCAAAAACCGTTCCCATGATAGATCAGCATCTACAATGCATAAACATTCAAACACGGCAGCTGCAATGCCAAACAAAAATGAACAAACAAATCGTATATAAGAATCTGCGGCTCTGGGATAAGCACTTTCAATGATTTGATGCATGATTTAGACCTGTAGCATACTACAGTAAGGCTGAATGAACCTGAATTCAAACTGTTACGGACACAATAGGCCACTTCATTCTCAAGAAAGAGGATACATGTTTGTAGAACGTGGATGGCGGTTAAAAAAATCCACATGATTTGCTGTCAGCAAGTCTGGTCTTGCACATTTTTATAAAACAAATCAGTCAAGCAACACTTGAAGTACAAGTAAGTATCGAGTGCCATGTTGCAACTGAACGTTATAACTAGTTCACGATAATTTATCTACATAACGGGGCGATAACATTCAAACTTATCAAAATACATCTAAAAGAGGCTCCTCAGCCCTGGTCCAAGAGGTCTGTGGTCATTCTGTCCAGACAGTCCATCAAAAAATGTAATATTTGATAAAGAACAACACATTTTAAAGACTCATTAAGCTAAAACAAATAGAAAGAGGTTTTATATCATTTAAAATGGCATGATCTGAAGTCCTACGCTAAGTAGGTAACACCGTTTGCTTTGCCGTCCTAGGCCCGTTCCCAAGACACTTGGAGAGGGTCAATCCAGGTGACCCCTCTTGACCTGGCAATGTACTGTAGAAAGTGGAAAGTTCTGTCTTTCCTAGATAGAGCCATTTACATCCTCATGGCTTTTCCTATTGAAATCAAATGGAAATTATATGTAAATCTTGGAGAGGCTGAAATCATACTAAAAATAGCACATTAGCTCATAGCTGTAGTAAACATGTCTAGCTGAGGGAGAGCGTGATATAATCTGTTTCATCAATTTGGGCCTGTAAGGATCTCGTTATAGGGATGTTTGTGTGGATGTATTAAGTCGGTTCAGGTGTCGGTCAACGGCAACTTCCTGCTGCTTTCATCCTTCTGAATTTCCCTCATCGTTTTTGACTTTCCTAATCCCTTTATTACGGTGTCTCTGAATGGCTTTCCAGATACGACACAGGACTCCTCCCCTATAATGGGAAATAAATGTAACATTTTAATTAATTCAGCAGTTGTACACTCCTGGCCCAAGCTTCTAATGGTCTTAATCATAAACTACTTATAAGGTATGTTAGCAAGAATTAAGCAAATACATTCCTTAAAAAGCAAAAGAGACAAAAAAAAATTTTCAGACAGTGTAAGTTTATCCTGCGACTGCCAAACTGTCCCTAGAATTTCGGACCCATTTGAAACGTCACATCATTGATATACAGTTGTGCTCAAAAGTTTACATACCCCTTGCAGAATATGCAAAATGTTAATTATTTAACCAAAATAAGAGGGATCATATAAAATGCATGTTATGTTTTATTTATATTTCACATGAAAGATTGTTTACATATAGTCCACAAGAGAAAATAATAATTGAATTTATAAAAATGACCCTGTGTTGTTACCTGAATGACTGTTTTTTTTTGTTTAGTGATAGTTGTTCATGAGTCCCTTGTTTGTCCTGAACAGTTAAACCATCTGCTGTTCATCAGAAAAATCCTTCAGATCCCACAAATTCTTTGGTTTTCCAGCATTTTTGTGTATTTGAACCCCTTCCAACAATGACTGTATGATTTTGAGATCCATCTTTTCACACTGAGGACAACTGAGGGACTCACCCCAGGCTCTTAATGCATGTTTTTCCTTCTGGAGCATCACTGAGTGTTTGAATCTTCTGTAATAGTTGCATATGAGTCCCTCAGTTGTCCTCAGTGTGAAAAGATGGATCTCAAAATCATACAGTCATTGTTGGAAAGGGTCCAAATACACAGAAAAAAAAAATGCTGGAAAACCAAAGAATTTGTGGGAGCTGAAGTATTTTTTCTGATGAACAGCATTACAGTTATGACAGTTTAACTGTTCAGGACAAACAAGGGACTCATGAACTATCACTAAACAAAAAAACACAGCTGTGGGTTATTCAGGTAACAACACAGTATTAAGAATCACTATATACCATCTGTGCATAAATCAGCGTGAGATTACTCCCTTTTATGTTGCAAGTATGAGCAAATGCTACGATGGCTGTCACTTACTGTACAATGAATACATCTGTTCTAAGCGTGCGTAAAATTCCCTCCTACAGAAGTTCCCTAAACACGGTCCGCAATAACCACTTAATTTGAATAGCTAAGCATTAAATATGAAAAAATGTATGCGTTATGTTCCCTCAAACGTTTCATATACAAACGTTCAATTTAGGCTAATGGGCGCACAATGAGACGTAACAACAAAACCAGACATTTACGTATTTTACCAATGTATCTTGTACCAATGCGTCACATTTCCAAATATGGCTTTCAATATACCATGGAACAAACACGTTAAATTATGTTACGTCAAGATAATCTACACTAGGCTATCTATTAAGATTACAGAAACCAGACACCATAAAAATGTACAACTTTGGCACCACACTTTTTTTCAAAGTAACACGATAACATTGTGTGAGGCCCAGGAGGAAATGAATGTCATTTTTCTTTTTTACTATTCTTCCACTTCACAACGAGCTGCTAAATCAAGAACCGCTGTGACATGATGAGTGAAGCAGATTGATTTTTAAATGAATCACTTATTCAGACTGTATTGAAAAGAAAAAACACAGGACTCCTCCCCTATAATGGGAAATAAATTTAACATTTTAATTAATTCAGCAGTTGTACACTCCTGGCCCAAGCTTCTAATGGTCTTAATCATAAACTACTTGTAAGGTATGTTAGCAAGAATTAAGCAAATACATTCCTTAAAAAGCAAAAGAGAATTTTTTTTTTTCAGACAATGGAAGTTTATCCAGCGACTGCCAAACTGTCCCTAAAAATAATTTTGATCGAACATTTAAATATATATTCGTAATTTCGGACCCATTTGAAACGTCACATCATTGATATACAGTTGTGCTCAAAAGTTTACATACCCCTTGCAGAATATGCAAAATGTTAATTATTTAACCAAAATAAGAGGGATCATATAAAATGCATGTTGACCTGAGTAAGATATTTCACATGAAAGATGTTTACATATAGTCCACAAGAGAAAATAATAATTGAATTTATAAAAATGACCCTGTGTTGTTACCTGAATGACTGTTTTTTTTGTTTAGTGATAGTTGTTCATGAGTCCCTTGTTTGTCCTGAACAGTTAAACCGTCTGCTGTTCATCAGAAAAATCCTTCAGATCCCACAAATTCTTTGGTTTTCCAACATTTTTGTGTATTTGAACCCTTTCCAACAATGACTGTATGATTTTGAGATCCATCTTTTCACACTGAGGACAACTGAGGGACTCACCCCAGGCTCTTAATGCATGTTTTTCCTTCTGGAGCATCACTGAGTGTTTGAATCTTCTGTAATAGTTGCATATGAGTCCCTCAGTTGTCCTCAGTGTGAAAAGATGGATCTCAAAATCATACAGTCATTGTTAGGAAGGGTCCAAATACACAGAAAAAAAAATGCTGGAAAACCAAAGAATTTGTGGGAGCTGAAGTATTTTTTCTGATGAACAGCATTACAGTTATGACAGTTTAACTGTTCAGGACAAACAAGGGACTCATGAACTATCACTAAACAAAAAAACACAGCTGTGGGTTATTCAGGTAACAACACAGTATTAAGAATCAAGGGTATGTAAACTTTTGAACATGGTAATTTTTATAAATTCAACTATTTTCTCATGTGGACTATATGTAAATGTCTTTTATGAGAAATATCTTACTCAGGTCAGTAGTAAATAAAACATAACATGCATTTTATATGATCCCTCTTATTTTGGTTAACTAATTAACATTTTGCATATTCTGCAAGGGGTATGTAAACATTTGAGCACAACTGTATTACCTAAGAAGGCTACGTTAAAAAAACTGCACGCTTTCAAGGACGCACATTTAATACATGGGTAGAATGTAGTCGCAAACCTGACAAGCAGTAGCAACTTGTTTAAAACAACTCATAATTCAAGACAGCAGTCCAAAACAGTTAATATAGAAGTTCACTTTAGTAATTAAACTTGCATCGATGAGTTTAAAGTGATTGACAAAACAGAGCAAACGGAAAGAGAAAGCACAATCTATGGCTATTATTATCTCCCTATGAAACATACAGAGATAAAATGGTTGTGCGGAAAGATAAACAATTTTCCACCCTAGGTCAGTCAACGTGAACATTAACAATAATTTGAGACAATTATGATGTGATTTTATGGTAAACTATGTGTCACCACCAATGTCAAAAGCAAACATACACCCTTGAGAAGATGTGTCATTAAGCTGCTTCACTGTGAGAAGTTAATTAATGATTTGGAATATAAAAGAATATTAAAGAATGCTGTGATTCCCATAATTGAACATCTTTAATGAGAAAAGTAAAGTCAACCAAGAAGTGGCTCAAGAACAAGTCCATCAGGATCATGTTTTGGCTTGGTCAAAGTCTAGTTTTTAGCCCTATAAAGAATATTTAGGTCTCACATTAAATTCCAACTTTTTCAACTACTAATGAACTGTGTGAAACCATCAACACTGAGTGGAACAACATTGACTCATCTTCCTGTAAAAAGCAGTGTGCAAGTTTACACACACACACACACACACACACACACACACACACACACACACACACACAGCTTAAACATTTAAAGAAAACAAAGGGAAAAGCTGTCCAGTAATAAATGACAATCTACAGCAAGGATCCTCAAATCTGGACCTTGGGATGCACTTTCCTGCAGAGTTTAGCTCTAACCCTAATCAAACACACCTGAGCATGCTAATCATTGCCTTCACAATCATTAGAAAATCACAGGCAGTTGTGTTTTAGCAGGGTTTGTGATAAACTCTGCAGGTCATTGGACCTCCAGGGCAAGATTTGCCAATACTATCTGTCTGCGGACTGCAAGACAGGGGCGTAACATGAAGGAGGCGTAACTTGTAGCAGGAGGCGTAACTTGAAGTTAAACAAGTTTGACTATTTCGTTAGGCATTATGTAGAATACCATATATTATTCTTAATAGGAAACAATAGGAAACAATACATGAAAGCCAGAATGCCGAGATTGCATGGATTGTCAACTACAGAAACTACTGCATGCAACGATATTTACACTTAAATTAAAACTTATCTCAGGAATAATTATTTTACCATTATCTCGCGTGGTTCTGTGAGATTTGGACAACTTCAAGTTACGCCTCCTGCTACAAGTTACGCCTCCTTCATGGACAACTTCAAGTTACGCCTCCTGCTACAAGTTACGCCTCCTTCATGTTACGCCCCTCTCTTGCTGTGAGATGTGGACAACTTCAAGTTACGTCTCCTGCTACAAGTTACGCCTCCTTCATGGACAACTTCAAGTTACGCCTCCTGCTACAAGTTACGCCTCCTTCATGTTACGCCCCTGTCTTGCAGTCCGCAGACAGACCCTTCTCAAGATTTGAGGAACCCTGATCTACAGTATGTTAGCAATTCTTGCAAATTTCCTGACCACTCATTTGTTGTTAAAATTGTAAAATGTCCACCATTAAAAGTACCCATTTTAACCCATATGAAGTCTAAATAAAGTCTAAATATCCCTTATTATGCACTACCAGTCAAAAGACTTTTAATGTTTTAAAGAGGCATATTCTGCTCACCAAGCCTGCATTTATTTGATCTTAAGTACAGCATAATAGGAAAATGTTGAAATATTTGTACTATTTAAAATAAGTTTTCTATTTGAATATATTTTAAAATGCAATTCATTCCTTTGATTAAAGCTAAATTTTCAGCATCATTACTCCAGTCTTTACAGTCACATGATTCTTTAGAAATCATTTTAATATGCTGATTTGCTGTTCAAGAAACATTTATTATTATTATGAATGCCTTTTTTTCCAGGATTCTTTGATGAATACAAAGATCCAAAAGATCAGCATTCTCTGAAATAAAAAGCTTTTGTTACTTTATACACCATACCATTCAAATGTCAGTATATATATATATATATATATATATAAATTCTAAAGAAATGAAAACTTTTATTTAGCAATGATGCATTAAACTGACCAAAAGTCACAGTAAAGGCATGTATAATGTTAAGTAAGTTTTCTAATTAAAATAAATGCTGTTTTTTATTCATTAAAGAATCATGGTTGTCACAAAAATATTAATAGCACTACAGATTTCAACATTGATAATAATAAGAAATGTTTCTGAAGGGCAAATAAAAATGCAGAATATTATAACGAGTAATGATGCTGAAAATTCTGCTATGCCATTGCAACAAAAATTACATTTCAAAAGCATTAAAAATAGAAAAGTTCTTTTAAATGTAATTATTTTTCATAATATTACAGTTTTACTATAGTTTTAATCAAATAAATGCAATCTTACTGTCCCCAAACTTATGAACTGTAGTGCGTATAAATATTAGAAATGTTATATTATAAATAATATGATAAATATTACATATCATTTAGTTTATTTAAATGTTCCAATTGCTTATTATATTTAATATTATTATATTTATGAGTGCGGCTTAGGTCAGTGTTTACCAACCTTTTTTTGATAAGTAAAAAATCCTATGGCACAAAAAAAAAAAAAAAAGAATAGAAAGGGGGAAAGTAATAAGGGTCTTTTTTTTTGAAACCAAGATGTATACATCTTATGGTTTGAGATGTATTGATTTATGGTTTGTTAAGATAGCAATATTTGGCTGAGATACAACTATTTGAAAATCTAGAATCCGAGGGTGCAAAAAAAAAAAAAAATCTAAGTTCTAAGTTCTTAGCAATACATATTACTAATCAAAAATTAAGTTACAATTTAACCCATACAATGTATTTTTGGCTATTACCATAAATATACCCATGCTACTTGTGACTGTTTTTTGGTCCAGGGTCACACTTGCACATTTTTTGGAAATCATGCTAAAATGAAGTTTATCTCTTTTGATCATAAGGGCCATCATGCAAAGCAAGAGTGTTCACAATCATTCGCTTCAACAACTACAAATTAAGCCCTCACCTAAGCCTCAGGCAGCGAAGGTCTTCTTTAGTGACATCGCAAAGAACGTCGTTAAGCGTAAAATCTTCTTCAACAAACTGTCAGAGAGACAGAAACCACAAGAATTTGGCATTAATCTTCTGTTTTATTTATTTATGGAAACTTCAAACAGTGAGTCATTTACTAATCGTGGGAATGACACTATATCAACGGTGTTCAGTATGATATGTTTTACCTTGTCTATGGTCTCAGAGTCGGCACCCTGCTCCTTCAGCCAGTCAGTGAGCTTCTTGTCAGGCTCGGGATGTGTGGTAATGTGAAATATGGAGGGGGTTGAGGGCATCTCTGTTGAGGGCAAAGGAAAGATGTAGGAATATTAAAACACAGATGCTAAGGTCTATCTAAATTACATTCATTCATATTTTAAATCAGTCATTGCCAAAGTTGCCTGTGTAGGCATCTCATTAGTTTTCTTTTAACATAACTTGTATTTGAAGAGGCCATTTTCTCTTTTACCTTAGCATACAGGCATATGATTTCAGTGTAAACAAAGACAGAGTAAATGACTTACCAGCAAGATTAAATCAATACATGTGTATGATTTAGCTACACAACTAACCTGCAGCAGGCTGCTGTTTGATCCTGATAAGCTCAATGTCGTGTACCCTCTGTTGGAGAGTTTGTCTCAGTACCTGCTGATATTCCCTCTCCTTCTGTACCAGCTCTTCAAGCAGCCTGAAGGGGGCAACATAACATTGAGCCTATACAAACAGTTTAAACATATTCTAGTCATCTAAGACAGCGTTTCCCAACTCCAGTCCTCGCGGTAGTGTAAATGTTCCATTCATAGGGCATTGAAGTGTGCAAGGCGTGAATTTTGAATTGTATTTATTTACAGAGGTATATGATGTAACATGATGGACACTGTGTAGGTGTCATATCAATCGGAACACAGTTCATGCACATAGCTCTCTTCTAACAAGCTGGTTAACTAAGAGAGACATGCAAAATATGCAGAGCGGAGGAAACACTGATCTAAGATAACATTTCACTGACTAAAGTCCAACAAGAAATGACAGAGCACATCATAAAAACATTAAGCTCTAAATTCAGGAGGCAATAAGAGATAAGTAAATAATTTCAAAATAAATAGAAGTTATTGCAAATATATTTAAAACACATGTTGGAATATATAAAATACACACTCCAATTCAGGAAGTTTTTTGGACAAATTCTGTATTAATTTAATGTATTAAAGACTTCCGTTTAAAGTACACTACCAGTCAAAAGTCTCTATTGCTCGCCAAGCCTGCATTTATTTGATCCAAAGTAACAGTCGAGTAAATTGAAAAAAAAAATAAATTTACTCGACTGTTTTTTTTAGGATTTTTTGCGAATAGAAAAGTACAAAGATCAGCATTTATAAAAAAAAAAAAAAAATTATAATGATGATAAAGGCATGATTAATGTTGCAAAAGATTTCTATTTCAGATAAATGCTGTTCTTTTGAACTTTTTATTCATCGTAGAAACCTGAAAAAATTCTACACAGCTGTTTTCAACATAATAATAATAATAATAAATGTTTTTACTGCGTGGCATATCAGAATATTAAAATTATTTCTCATGTGACTGGAGCAATGATGCTAAAAATGTATCTTTAAAAATCACAGAAATAAATTAATTTCAAAATATATTCAAATAGAAAACAGTTATATTAAATAGTAAAAATATTTCAAAATTGTACTGTTTTTGCTGTACTGTAGATTGAATACAAGCAGGCTTGGTGAGCAGAAGAGACTATAAGAGTATAAATTAAATGCGTTTATTTATAAAAAAAAATGTTAAAAATATCACTGTTTCCACAAAAATATTCGGCAGCATATTAAATGTTTTTGTTGTTGTTGTTTATGTTAATAACAGCATAATATAATGATTTTTGAAGGATCATGTGACACTGAAGACTGGAGTCATTGTACTGAAAATCCAGCTTTAAAATCACATGAGTAAATTACATTTTAAAAAATATCAAAACAGAAAATGGTTATATTTCAGAATATTAACACTAGTTTTGATTAAATAAACGCAGCCTTGGTAAGCATGAGAGACTTATTTCAAAAACAAAAATCTCACCAAATGAAATGCAGATCCATGACCGTGAACAACTATTTATGGGTATTTCGTATTTTTAGTCAATATTTTGAGTTTTTTTTTTTCCATTGACTCACCTTGGGAGTGGGTGTATTATTTATTTTGAATACTGTTTAACGTTTAACTGCCTTAAAAAGAATACTGAAAAAGCCATCTTAAGCCGGCTCACACTACCGGAGATTTAAAATCCTAACCGATTATGAAATCTGGTTGCAGGTTGCGAATTGGCTTTTGTGAAATTACCCATGTAATCATATAGCCATCATCATCCCAATTTAAAATCCTAAATATCAAACATTTGTGTGCGAGCAGACCAGGAGGAGCAAGATTTGATCTGTGATCGACTCAAATTACCAGATTATCTGCGGTGAACGTTGGGAACGAACGAGGTGCTTGACAAGATTTTTGCTTTGGGGAAAATCGTGGCAAAGTCGGGGTAAAAATCTAGTGTGTACCTGCTGGTTTCTTGTTTGAGACGACCAAGCTGGGCTCCCAGTGGGTGCTGTGGCCGCTGAGCCTCATGAGATATGACCGAGCTGAGGGTGCTGACTCCAGACGTGATGGCTTGATCTTCCTGCGTCGTACGTGCCACTGATCCAAAGTCTGCATCGTCCTCTTCATCTACTTCATCTGCGTCCTTATCTGCTCCCTCGCTTTCTGACGCAGGCCCGAAGTGTGTCTGTAGCTCTGGAAGAGCGACAGATGCAAAATGTGTCTCACATTTCTTTGATGTTCCTCAAAACAACAAGTCCTTTGCTTTCTAGATTCCTTCCCTCTCTTTCTCTCACACACACACACACACACACACACACACCTGGAATTAAAATAGTAACAGCTGCCTGCACAGCCCGCCTGATGATGTTATCCATGGCAAACATCCAGTGTGGTTTAATGTGGTGGTTCCTCAATACTTTATTTACCTGGAAAAAAAAAACAGTCATGAAAGGAATAAAGATCTTATCACTCTCAAACCAGACATAAGAGGGAGACACCGATACACTGAGGCTGCACAAGAAAGAGGCACTAACAAAATGCTAACTCCTTATCAGAGGAGAACTCATCTTACGTTTTCAAGCAAAATATGCTCCATAATGTTGATCACTACAGAAGATGATCTTCTTACATTAGATTTCTTCAATATTTGACAGTAAAATGAACTGAAGACGCAGTATAATAAATAAAAGCACAATGTGGCAGGATACAGAGAAATAAATATCATGTGTAAAACAAAAACTGAATTAATTAGTGCAGAAAAAATTAAACAAGTTGAATGAGATCAGTAAAAATGCACAATGCAACAGCAGAGCTTAGAATGAATCATAAAAGTTATTTTTCATTGTTCATTAAAAAACATTTTTTAAATATTAATTAATAAATTAATTAAAAAGGGGAAGTAACAGATTTTGAAATGCTTTTGAAAGTAGTTTCTTATGCCTAATAAGACATTTATTTTATCCAAAATATACTTATATTGTAAAATAATATTAAAATTTAAAACAACAGTTTTCTATTTGAAAATACAATGCATTTTAAAAGTTTGTGATCAGTAAGATTTTTAATGATTTTTAATCAAAAATCCAGAAAAAAAAATGTAATTGTGTGAAATATTATTGCAATTTAAAACAATAGTTTTCTATTTTAATATACTTTCAAATATAATTTATTTATATGAAGCAAAGCTGAAATTTCAGCATCATTACTAAAGTCTTCAGTGTCACATGATCCTTCAGAAATTATTCTAATACGCTGATTTATTATCAATATTGGAAACAGTTGTGCTACTTAATATTTTTTGGGACCTGTGATATTTTTTCAGGATTCTTTGATAAATAAAAGGTAAAAAAAAAAAATAACAGTATTAATTAAAAATAGACATTTTGTGCTCGAATATACACTACTATTCAAAATTTTGGGGTCGGTATATTTTTTATATCTTTTATTTTAAAGAAATTAATACTTTTATTTAGCAACGATGTGTTAAATGTATAAAAAATTGATATTAAAAATTTATATTGTTAAAAAAAAATCTATTTTGAATAAAAGCTGTTATTTTAAATGTTTATTCATCAAAGAAAAAAGTATCACGCTCCAAAAAAATATTAAGCAGCACAACTGATCAACACTGATCATAAATCAGCACATTGGAATGATTTCTGAAGGATCATGTGACACTGAAGACTGGAATTATGGCTGATGAAAATTCAGTGCTGCGTCAGAGAAATAAATTATATTTTAAAATATTCAATATTACAAATTGCAATATTTCACAATATTACTCTTTTTCTGTATTTTCGATCAAACAAATACAGCCTTGAGGAGCATAAGAGACAATCATCTGACATAAGTGTCACATGATCCTTTAAAATAAAAGATCCTTTAATAAAAATATCTTACTGTCCTTAAACTTACTAAGATGTCCAACATCTGTCTTTAAAGTTTTAGTTTTTTTTTACAATTTATCCTGCAGTTCACTCACAGAGTCCTGGAAACCAAACAGAACCAGCTGGATCTGGTTTATTGATGTGCTGTCGAAGTCCAGGTCCAGTTTGAGCTTCGAGATGGTCATTGCCATGACACGGCGCTCAGGGCAGCGTATAAAGTCCCGTAAGATGCAGATGATCTGTTTGATGTGGTCCACTGACAACTTCAGCTCCTCCTGACCCTATAAGAAAAGAACACAATCCTTTGTATGACTCAGACATACTGTACACACACAGTCAAATACACAAGGATACACACTTGGATGTGGTTCTCCATGAGGTTGGAGGACACTTTATCCTGGTCCTCGTTGAGGACCTTGTAGAGAATGGCACGCCTTTCACTGTCTTTCTTCAGCAGGAAGAGGCCAGAGTCACTGTTCTCAGAGGAGGCTGGAGAGCTGCGGTCTTCTGCTGTAGGACTCTCATCTGGAACACTGAATCACACATGTTTCCCAATTATTAAGTAAGAACATTATGAAGTCTCCTTATGCCAATTTTCAGCATCATTACTCCAGCCTTTAGTGTCACATGATCTTTCAGAAATCATTCTAATATGCTTATTTTCTGCTCAAGAAACATTTCTTATCAATGTTCAAAATAGTTGTGCTGTTTATTATTTTTGTAAAAACCATGTTACATTTTTTCCGGACTATTTGATGAACCAAATTTGTACCAATAAATAAATAATAAATACAATAAAATAAAATATTTAAGGCAGCACTGTCAAAAAAACAAAACAAAACAAAAACAACAACAATTAATCTCTGATTGTTTTTCAACCAAAATGTAAAAAAAAAAAAAAAAAAAAAAAAAGTTAAATATTAAATTAACACAATAATTTGGTCATTAATGGTGAGGCAACACTATCAATAAAAAAAAGAAAAAAAAGAAATCACAATTAATTTAGTATTGTTTTTTAACTAAAATAAAATAAAGTAAAATATTAAATTAAATGATGTTTTTAAAAAAACAAATAAAAAAAAATAAAAATAAATTGCAATTAATTTTTATTGTTTAAATAAAACATTAAATTAACAAAGAAAGTTGGTTTATTAATGGTGTTAAGGCAGCACTATCTATCTATATATATATATATATATATAAAAAAAAAAAAAAAAATCACAATTCAAATTCAAATAAAATTTAAAATAAAATAAAAGCAGAAAGGTGGTTTTATTAATAGTGTATTTTGCTCATAGGTGATCCCTCATACTTGTTCAGCTTTAAAGGTCAATTTAGGCAAATAAACTAAGTGTGAATTTAACTGTGTTAAACATTTAATTCCCTCAAATGTCAGGGTTAACTTTAGCAGCCAAAGTATATATATAAATCTAGAGTGGTGATTAAAAGCCATGATTTCATTACAGGAAAAAGGAAACGTAGTTAATGTTTGACAGCTCTGTGATTTGGGGTGTGTGTGTGTTGAAACCGAGGTGAAGTGGTCAGTAAAGTGTTCATGGGATTATTTTATGAGCAACCAGAGAGTACCTGTTGTAAAAGGCATTATCTCATTACACACACATACATACACCTGCCCAGAAACCGCGGCCCAGCACACCTGTCTCCTCATTCCACCGCGTTAATTAAACAGCGTTTCCAAGGAGTCGACTAGCTGTCAGGACAGGCCTCAGTGCTTCAAGCACAGGAAGTTGATTTACTGTTGGTCTGAGAGCTGAAGCGGCCATGGATTCTCAAGCTCCGTAAACACAGTCGCATCATTAACATTCCAGACGCTAATCCAACGCTCGCATAAGCGCATACATATACACACTTACAGCTATGACTGACCAGCGCGTGACTTAAACTCGTCTGGACCGGTTTGAGTATTCACCTTAGTGCTCATCCTCCAAGCTCACCTGAGGAAGTTTGAGTTGGGCGGTTTAATGAGGTTCTCTGAGCTAGAGCGTTTTTTCTTCTCAAAAAACACGTCTTGTTTGGAGTCGCAGTCGGGAGACACAGATCCCGGTTCGCTGCTGCTGCTCCCCGTGGCCTCCGTCTGCAGCTGGACTGGTAATGAAACACTGCGGATGTAGTCTAAAAAAAGGAAAAAACAAACACGCAAGGTCACATGTGTTTACAAAGCATTTTGGGCTTTTATTTTCCCCTCAAATTTCCAAGTTTTTTTTTTTTAATATTAATGAATAATAAGTAATAAATGGTTACTTTTTCTTAAACAAGATCAGTCACATGTTGTACATTGTTTAAAAATACATAAATTACGCCCCCTACAGGTCAATAATAGACTTACGCTCAATGATACAGAAATAAAACAAATATATTCACGTCTAAACTCATATTGTAACGCCTGTTCAGTGAGAAACAATAACAAATATATTTTCATAAGGGTTTTTAAATCAGTTCGTACTGACATTGAGATTAACCAATTATTTGGATTCATTAAAACTATAAAAGCTTTTAATTGACAGCTCCAATTTAACACGCTATTTGGGTTTCTAACATAGTATATAACAGAACAATAATATTAGCACAATATGGTAACATTTTACAATAAGGTTTGATTTGTTAATATTTGTCAACTACATTAGTGAATATTAACTAACAATGAAGAGTACTTTAAAGGGTTAGTCCACCCCAAAATGGACATTTTGTCATTGATCACTTACTCCCATGTCGTTCCAAACCCGTAGAAGCTTTGTTTGCCTTCGGAACACAATTGAAGATATTCTGGATGAAAACTGGAAGCTTTGTGGCTGTCCCATTGACTGCCAAGTAAATAACACTGTCAAGGCCCGGAAAAGTATAAAAGACATTGTCAAAATAGTCCATCTGCCATCAGTGGTTCAACCCTTATTTTATGAAGATACGAGAATACTTTTTGTACGCAAAGAAAACAAAAATAATGACTTTTCACAAATCGTCTTCTCCACATCAACGAAGCGCCATTTTTGAGAGTATCTCCTGGACGCAAACGGTGTACGCTGTTCTCTGTCAGCCGCAACACATGGATACGTTTTCTACGTTTATTTACGCTTTGATTTGAAGGAAAACAGCGTATCTGTGTGACACAGCTGACAGAGAACAGCGTACGCCGTTTGCGTCCAGGAGATACTCTCCAAAATGGAGAGGCTATGGTGACGCAGAGGAGATGAATTGTTGTATAAAATTGTTATTTTTGTTTTCTTTGTGTACAATGTATGAAATGTATTCTCGTAGCTTCGTAAAATTATGGTGACTATTTTGACAACATCTTTCATACTTTTCTGGGCCTTGACAGTGTTATTTACTTGGAAGCTAATTAAGACAGCCAAAAAGCTTCTGATTTCCATCCAAAATATCTTCAATTGTGTTCCGAAGACGAACAAAGCTTTTACGGGTTTGGAACGACATTTTCATTTTTGGGTGAAGTAACCCTTTAAAAGTATATTTCACCCAAAAATGAAAATTACCCCATGATTTATTCACCCTCAAGTCATCCTAGGTGTATATGACTTTGTTCTTTAAAATGAATACAATCGTAGTTATATTAAAAGTTGTCCTGTCTCTTTCAAGCTTTATAATGGCAGTGAATGGGTGTTGAGATTTTGAAGACCAATAAAGTGCATCCATATTTAAAACTTTATAAACAGTAATCTCTACTTTCCGCTAACTGGCGTACGCACTTTCATGAGAGAGTGGCAAACAAAACACCAGACACAAAATAGAAGTCCAAACAAAGATTTGTGAAAAGAAAAATGTTGGAGGATTATGATATAAGCCAGGAGAACAGTTTTCCTTTGCTGTAAACAAAACTTGGCTTTAGCAAAGCTAGCATATACTATTATAAAGTTTTAAATATGGATATTTTTCTTACACAAAAGCCTCAATTAACTTCAGAAGGCCTTTATTAACCACCTGGAGCTATGTGGAGCACATTTTATGATGGATGGATGCACTTTATTGGACTTTAAAATCTTAACACCCATTCACTGCCATTATAAAGCTTGGAAGAGGCAGGACATATTTTAATCTAACTCTGATTGTATTTGTCTAAAAAAAGAAAGTCATATGTATCTCTAGGATTTCTTGAGGGTTAGTAAATCCTGGGGCCATTTTAATTTGGGGGTGAACTATCTCTTTAATTAATCTAAGTTGATAATAATTTCAACATTTACTAATACATTATTAAAACCAAATGATGTATCAGTTAATATGATGCAGCTGAGCTAACAAGAACTAACAATGCACAGTTTTATTAACTAACATTAACAAAGATTAAAAAATGCTGTATCAGATGTATTGCTCATTGTTAGTTAATGCATTAACTAATGGCATCTTATCTTAAAATGTTACCCACATTGTGTCATTTTTTAAAACTCTCCCAAAAAGCTTCCACAGTAAATTGAAACAACTGGAACCAAATTTACAGTAAACCACAAAGAGAAACCAAAACAAAAATCAAGAGAATGAGGAAAAAGATATGATACAAAGAACCAACCAGAGTGCACAAAGAGCACATACAATCACCAATAACTAGAAAAACACCAATGATTATGAGCTTATGCTCCTCAAGAACACACATGGACACAGAGAACATAGAGGGTAGATACAAACCTTGCCACACTGTTACACAGAAAATCCAAGCCAAAGCAGCCGATTGGATGACATTAAGGGAAAAGAGATATTGAGTTATTAATATTTCACCTGTACTATAATACTAATGAACAAAATTGGGAAAACACCACGCCTACGAAGCAATTTTTTTGCTTCAAAACTTAGCGAGTTGTCTTCAGAGGCAACATGTGTGCTCCAGATACAAAGGCTGCTTCAAATTATACCTCCTCCTATAAGGAAAACAAATTTTTTAAGAGGAAACAACAATTTTAACCAAATTTTAATGCAGCATTGCATAAATTCTTTGCAGAAACACAATTTTCTGTAAAAGGAAGCATGGAAAAAAAAAATCATTTAAGATGAATGCTGATTATACACTACTGTTTAAAAGTTAGAGGTCAGTAGGATTTGTTTTACTTTTATTCAGCAAGGATGCATTAAATTGATCAAAAGTGTAACAGTAAATACATTTGGAATGTTACAAATAAAAGCTGTTCTTTTGAACTTTCTATTCCTCCAGTAATCCTGAAAAGTTTTATCACTGCTTTCACAAAAATAATTGGCAGCGTCCGACCGTTTCAAAACTGAATTTCATAAACAGTAATATAGCACATTTGAATGATTTACAAAGGATCGTGTGACACTGAAGACTGGAGTAATGATGCTGAAAAGGCAGTTGTGCTATCGTATGAATAACTAAAATAAGGTTATTTTAAACTCACAATATGATGGCGCTTACTGCATTTTTAGCCTTGTTAAGGATTAGAGACTTCTTTCAGAAACATTAAAAAACCTTACTGACCTCAAACATGTGGGACTCTTGTGAACGCAATTCAAAGACTGACACGAAAGAGAAGACATTTTTGAACAAAGTTGTTATTTTTGTTTTCTTTGCGCACAGAAAGTATTCTTAAATCAAGGTTGAAGCACTGATGTCACATGGCCTGTTTTAACAATGTCTTTACTGCCTTTCTGGGCCTTGATCAGTTGTGTTGCTGTTTATGCAGCGTTAGAAAGCTCTCGGATTTCATCAAAAATATCTTAATTTTTTTCTGAATATGAAAGAAGGTCTTGCAGGTTTGGAGGTCTTGCAACATGAAGGTGAGTAATTAATGACAGAATTTTCAATTCAGTTTAATCAAATACATTAAAATGTCACATTATCAGAGTGTCAATCCATTGGCTTAGCAACATACTAACATCAATATATTAATTCTCTGCAAAGAGCTATTTACTGTTGAGGTCAAAAGTTTACATCCCCCTTTCAGAATCTGCAAAATGTTAATTATTTTCTAGTTGAATTCATAAAAATGCCTCTGTTCAAAAGTTTACATACACTTGATTTTTAATACTGTGTTGTTAACTGAATGATTCACAGCTGTGTTTTAGTAACAGTTGTTCATGAGCCCCTTTTTTCTTCTGAACAGTTAAATTGTCTGTTGTTCTTCAGAAAAATCCTTCAGGTCCCACAAATTCTTTGGTTGTCCAGCATTTCTATGTATTTGAACCCTTTCCAACAATGACTGTATGATTTTGAGATCCATCTTTTCATTTGGAATTTGAAGATCAGTGTAAATTTAAATTATTTTGTCTTTCGGGAAACGTAACTTCTGTAGGCTCTGAAGGGCAGTACAAAGATGGATCTCAAAATCATACAGTCATTGAAAGGGTTTAAATACACAAAAATGCTGGAAAACCAAAGAATTAGTGGGACCTGTAGGATTTTTGTGAAGAACAGTGGCCAGTTTAACTGTTCAGGACAAACAAGGGACTCATGAACAACTATCACTAAACAAAAAAAAAAGACACAGCGGTGGATCATTCAGGTAACAACACAGTATTAAGAATCAAGTGTATGTAAACTTTTGAACTGGGTAATTTTTATAAATTCAACTATTATTTTCTCTTGTGGACTATATGTAAACATCTTTCATGTGAAAGATCTTATTGAGGTCAGTATTAAATGACCAATAACATGCATTTTGTATGATCCCTCTTATTTTGGTAAAGAAACTACATCCCCTTTCAAAATCTGCACAGTATTAAACTTTTGACCTCAATTTTATGTTGCTCACTACGTAGAGTAGCAGTAGGCAGCTCACTAATATTTGGAACAGAACTTATGTCACTCACTAGCATTCCGCTCACAATGTCACAGAGCGTTTTCTAAGAAAGCAGAGCACATGTTGGTGTGAAACACCACACCCTGAGAATGCTTTTCATGGACAGCAGGGTAGCTGACATGTGCGGCTAGATGGAAACCATTTGTAAAGGTAGTGTGAGGCCGTATTGTTGATTTTCCTCTGTCTCCTCCCCTTTCCCAGGTCTTGTTGTTCCAACCCATCTCTTGCGCAAGTTCAATCTGGACTGCGAGAGGCCAGTTGAGGGCAGTTCGGACCTGTTGCAAGTATCCCAGACAGCAGCGAGATGCAGGCATGCTGGGCTATGGGGGGGTTTGGCAGCTCTGTGTGTTTGTCTGCAAAAAATGTTCTATGTGCGCACTCACAAGACCCAAAATGCCTTACACACCATGGAATGGGACCAGAGGGGTCAACCCAGGTCGCATTATTATTACAGCTGCAGAAAGCATGTTAGACTTGATCAGAGACATTACCTGAGGGTTTGAAAGCGATCTTGTTCTTTTTGCCTTTGATGTTTTGACGCAGGAATAGATCCTTGAGCAGGTCCCCGGCCGTCGCTCGTTTATTTGGGTCAGGCTCAAAGCAGGAAAGGATGAAGGATTTGGCCTCTGACGAAAGTGATTCTGGGATCTCCGGATGGATCTTAAACATGCCCACCTGGTACAAAGAGAACAGAGATGAATGGAGGAGATGATCTTTAATTAAAATATATTGTTTTTAATAGGCTATTAATAAATAACATTGTACAACAAAACAAAAAACACTGCATCTATATAATAAAAAAAATACTGCAATGATCATTTTTTTTATTGAGAAAATAAGATTTTTAAAACGATTTTAAACAAGCAATTCTATATACACACAAAAATCTTTATTTTCTCAATTGGTTAACATCTTTATTTACACTAAATTTCTTATCTTTTGTATTTAACCATAATTAAAAATAAATAAACAATCTACAACATTCTACAACAAAAAAACAAAACAAAACAAAACATTTTATTGCATCTATGTAATAAAAAAAAAATACCGTGATAAGCCATATTTTTTTAGTAAAATAAATAATAAATACAAATTGTACATAAAACAATACATAAAACATGTTCTGTATTAACAATAATTATAAATAAACAAACAAATAATTTACATTTTGTATAATTAAAAAAATTCTCAGTTGGTCATCTTCTGTATTTACACCAAATTAATTATCTTATGTATTTAAAATTAAATTAAATTAAATTACATTTTAATACATAAAAAAAATAAATTTGTTATCTTCTATATTTGTACAAAATTAATTTATTTAATGTATTTTACCATAATCAAATAAATCAATAAATCCTATATATATATATATATAAAAAAATCTCAGTTGGTTATTTTCTGTATTTCCACCAAATTAATTATCTTCTGTATTTAACAATAATGAAAAATAAATAAATTAATGATAAATAAATAAATAAATAAATAAATAAATAAATAATTCTATATCAATAAAAATATAGATTTTATCAACTGGTTATCTTTTGCATTTGCACCAAATTAGTTAACTTCTGTATTTAACAATAAAGAAAGAATCGATATACATAAAAATATATATATTTTTTTAATTTGTCATCTTCTATATTTCTATATCTTATGTATTTAAGAATATTTTATCATTTAATAATAAAAAATAAATTCTATATACATAAAACAAATTGTATTTTTTCCTTAATTGGTCTTAATCTTCTGTATTTGCACCAAATTAATTATCGTCTGAATGTATCCATAATTAAAAATAAATAAATAAATAAATACATAAAAACTAAAATTCTCAATTCTTCTGTATTTGCACCAATAAATGAATAAATAAATAATTCATGTTTTTTAAAATCACATCAAAATCTCCGTTAACAGGGCATTTCTTATATTTTAAAGTAAATAATATAAATAATATACCTTAAACATGGCAGCCTGTGGTTCCCCCAGCTCATGGAAAGGAGGTTTCCCTGTTGCCATCTCTATGATGGTGCAACCCAGGGACCAGATATCAGCAGGTGCCCCATAACCTCGAGGGCCTTTATCGATGATCTCGGGGGCCATATACTGTAACGTGCCTAGACAGAGATAGACAGGGACAAAGTTTAACTTCATTATATAAGAATGTGCTGTGACAGGACATTACACAAAATCAAATAAATCAAGGAGAGAAGCTCAGAAGTGATGACGATGACAGTGGAAGGCGAGGGGGAGGACATATGAGCGCACCTGCTCTGATGCTTCAGCAGTCACTAATGAAACACAAACACACTCCCGTCTCAGACACTATGCTAATCTAATTACTCCCCCACAAGAGACATTCTCGTGTTACCAATGACCAGGACTCATAATCGCTCACCGCACTGAAAGGAAAGCTGTCTGTTTTGTGTCATGAAATAAGAGTTATCTAAGCCTTAGTGAGGTGAACCAGTTCACACCAGTGTATATGGCCAATGTGGCACATTTTGCAAGTGTTTTCAAACACCTTTATAAAATATACAGTTGAAGTCAAAAGTTTACATACACCTTGCAGAATCTGCAAAATGTGAATTATCTTAATAAAATAAATGGGATCATACAAAATGCATGTTATTTTTTATTTAGTACTGACCTGAATTAGATATTTCTCATAAAAGACGTTTACATATAGTCCACAAGAGAAAATAATAGTTGAATTTACAAAAATTACCCTGTTCACAAATGTACATACACTTGATTCTTAATACTGTGTTGTTACCTGAATGATCCACAGCTGTTTGTTTTTAAGTTTTTTGTTTAGTGATAGTTGTTCATGAGTCATTTGTTTGTCCTGAGCAGTTAAACTGCCGCTGTTCTTCAGAAAAATCCTTCAGATCCCACAAATTCTGTGGGTTTTCAGCATTTCTGTGTATTTGAACCCCTTTGCAACAATCACCCTTTCCATCTTTTCACACTGAACAGCTGAGGGACTCATATGCAACTATTACATAAGGTTCAAATGCTCACTTATGCTTGGAAACACAACACATTAAGAGCCGGGGGTGGAAACTTTTGAACATAATGAAGATGTGTACATTTTTCTTATTTTGCCTAAATATAATATTTTTTCATTTAGTACTGCCCTTCAGAAGCTACAAAAGAAACATACATGTTTCCCAGAAGACAAAATAAGTTCAATTTACCCTGATCTTCAAATTCAAAAAGTTTTCACTCCCTGGCTCTTAATGCATTTTGTTTCCTTCCGGAGAATCATAGAAGGTCAGAAAGCTCTCGAATTTCTGAGGGTAAGTAATAAATGACAGAATTTTCATTTTTGGGTGAACTATTTGTATAACGTATCCTGACAGTGTCTGGATGGAGGAGGTGCTTTGGTATACACACCAAAGGAGAGAAATAGAACTCCCTTAGATCCTGTTTGGTGGGGCTAATGATAGACCGAACTTTAACTAACCCTAAAACCCTGACCTGGCAAGAGCACCAGGATGTATGATGCGTGACACACAGCACGGGTCAAATGGAACAGGGAGAGGGTCACACAGAGGGCGCATTTTGCAACAAAAGCAAAAGAAAGCTAACAAATACCAGTGAACGTCTCTGTGCAGGGATTGACTCCAGCCAGCCTCTTGGATGTGCCAAAGTCTGAGATTTTCAACACGCCACTGTAGGTGTTGACTAAGACATTGTCTCCCTGTGGACAGATGATCAGTCAATGAACATCCACATTTTTGAGGGTAACTAAATATAGATCCAAAGGATTGTTACAGTTACCTTGATGTCCCGATGAACGATTTGGTTCTCATGCAAATAACGAAGTCCTTCCAAGATCTGCCGAGTGTAGAAGATTATGGTGGCTTCTTTTAGAGGACCCCATTTTGAACGTAACAACGCTGACAGACTTCCTATAGAGGAAAAATAATAAATATAGAGCAAATCAAATTTAAAGAAAAGAGATACTTGATATTCTTCAATCAGAAACTACACTTGTACCTCCAGGGACTTGTTCCATGAAGATCTTGATGTATCCGTCCTCTGACACCGAGCCCAGGTACTGAACAATGTTCCTGTGTTTCAGGTACTTGTGGAGAGCAATTTCCTCATGCAGTGGTTGGGAATACCTGTAAGTAGCATTTATTTATACACTACCAGTTAAAAGTTTTTGAACAGTAAGATTTTTTATATTTTTTAAAGAAGTGCTCACCAAACCTGCATTTATTTGATCCAAAGTACAGCAAAAACAGTAACATTTTGAAATATCTGTACTATTTAAAAACAACAGTTTTCTGTTTGAATACATTTAGAATTTGTCATTTATTCCTGTGATATCAAAGCTGAATTTTTAGCATCATTACTCCAGTCACATGCCATAAGTGTCTCACCTGCTGTCTCTCTCTGGGATCTCTTTGATGGCAATGCGCACCTGGTTACTCAGGTCTCTTCCTGCGTAGACCACTCCGTAAGTTCCCCTACCTAGAACCACTCTGTCGCCATTCTCATTGTAGTCATACTCGTACTGCAAAACGATTCAGTAATTAAGTACAGTTCACCACTCCACACAAATCCAATGAAAACAAACTACAGTTGAATTTCTGAAGCTCTCACCTCCAGGGTATCTCCTTCTCCCTCTCCCTCCAGTTCGACAGCATTTCCTGATCCGTCTGTGATCAACTCCTTCACCATGGAGCAGAACCTTCAAACAGGAGACAACCATCTATATATCAGTAATCTCCATGAGCAGCATAGTTTGAAAGCTAATTGATTCACTTCAGGAACACTAACCTGCCACACTGGTCCTCCGTGGAGAAGTAGATCTGGAAGTCGTCCGAGTTGTCATGGACATACAAAAAGCAGCAGCGCTCATCGAATTTTGAGATGCTAGGGAGTGAAAGAATGGAAGAATTGTTACACATCTTTGAGATCTTGAGTTAATCAGATTTAAATGGAAGGACTGCTGGTGAAACAATGTGTGAGATGTTATCACTAAACTGGATTTTAACTTGTAGTCAAATCATGTAGACAGTCAGAGATCTGTTTTTAGTTTTCAGATGCCATTTGTAGATGACTCAGGTAAAGAGTCATATATTAAATTATAGACTAAATTAGAAATAAAATTAAAAAATTGACAAAAAATACAATTATAAATTGAACCATCATTTTAATATACAGTATTAAAATTGTAATTTATATGAGTTATTAGTGCTTTAAAAGATAACTTTAAGTGGGCCAGTGTTATTTTAGTAATATTTATATACTATTATAGTATTTATTAATATTTTGAATGATCTTTTCTTGCTTTATTATTGCCTTTTATTAGTTTATTTAAATATTTCTTTTTAAGGAGGTATCTTCTGTTCACCAAGCCTGCATTTATTTGACCCAAAGTACAGCAAAAACAGTAACATTTTAAATGTTTTACTTAAAATAACCGTTTTCTTTTTGAATACATTTTAACTTGTAATTTATTCCTGTGATTTCAAAGCTGATTTTTTAGCATCATTACTCCAGTCACATGATCCTTTAGAATTCATTCTAATATTCTGATTTGCTGCTCAAAAAACAATTATTATTATTATTATTATTATGTTAAAAACAGCTCAGTATAATTTTTTAGGTTTCTTTGATGAATAGCAAGTACGAAAAAACAACATTCATCTTAAATAGAAATCATTTGTAACATTATAAATGCCTTTATCATCAAGATTCAAACATACTTGCTAAATAAAGGAATACATTTCTTTAATAGTGTATAGTTATAGTAACGTTATAGTGTAAAGCTTTTTATTTCAGAGAAATGCTGATCTTTGGATCTTTCTATTCAAAGAATCCTGAAAAAAAATTACTCAACTGTTTTAAATATTGATCATACTAATATAAAAATATGCTTGAACAGCAAATCACCATATTAGAATTATTATTTCTGAAGGATCATGTGACACTGAAGACTGGAGAAATGATGCTGACAATCTAGCTTTGATCATAGGAATGAATTACATTTTAAAATATATTTCAAATAAATAATTTTACTGTTTTTGCTGTACTTTGGATCAAATAAATGACGCATTATAAATCTTTTGAAAGGTAGTGTAGTTGCAAAGACAACATTTTCTAATTTTTAAGTTTTTAAATGTATGTTTTTCATCCAATATTCACATTTTATCTTATTTCAGCTTTATCTGAATAAAAGTTTAAATTGTTAAACGTTTTAATTAACACTAACAACACTGCAGTGAGCATTCATCTAAATGCAAAAAAGGAAAATATCCAGTATCAACTAATATATGATTAAAAAAAAAAATGATAATGAATGACACCAATAGCGTGCATCTGAGTTTTTGTTTTCATTTGTGTTTGCCAAGTTGATTATTTTGCCAAGTAGATCTAGTAGAACTAGTTCCTACTTTAACATTGTTTGTTTATCCTTGATCAACATTCCTGTCAATCAGACACAGACCTAACCCTCCCAAATCTTTAACCATTAATTACCCATAAAATCAGAGAGAAATTATGCTGTAGGTTAAGTTAAAACAGGTTAAGTGAAATGTTGTAGAGACAGAGAGAAAGAATCTCAATCTCACCTAATGCCTTTGATGGATGATGCTGTGAAGTTCCACTCATGTATTCCCTTCTGTAACCACATTAGTAAGGAAAATTATATTATATACACAAAATAACATTAGAAAGCAAACATGACTTTAAATAAACCACTGACCGTCTCAGAAGGCGACACATGCCATATAGAAACATTCTTCTCTTCGGCTTCACTGTTAATAGACACGTATGAGGGCTGGTACACTTTAGTCGGCTCCAGAATCAACACCTACGTAGTGGAAGAAGTGATGAGTCCATGAAATGCTGTTCAGTCAATACAGGTGTGGTCCTGGAGGAGACACACAAGAGGCGGTGTACTACCGGAAAACGCAGGCCGTTGGTGGTTCCCTGTGTGGCCTCCACAATAATGTCCATCCAGAAGTTGAGTCTCTCTCTTTGAGGAGAATGCTCAGTGTTCTGCTTCTTAAAATGCTGAATCAGCTGAAGGTTTTGGACGACTGATCGCAGGTACCTGAAAGATGAAATGACCAGCTCCAACTCTGTTTTTTACAGTTTACATATGCAATTTATCTGTACAATGTTTATACTATATGTACCATATGGGTGGTTTGAGTTTGAAGAGTTTCTCTGCGGCCTGCACAGCTTTGGGGATGTCATTAGCCAGCATGCTGACAGTAAAGAACTGCCCCACGTCCCAGTAGTTATTCATCTTCTCCAGACTGCCTTTACGGCCAAGCAGACTGTTCAACCTCACACCTGGGAGAGAACAAGAGGGTGAGAAGGAGCAAGTGTCTTTAATGTAGTGAATGGCCTGAGAGAAACAGGAAACAGGAAGTGTGTTCCTCACCGATCTTCCTGAGTTCTATGGAAGTCTCAAACTGCTGCCCGGACACTATAAGCAGCACTGCCAGATTAATGCCTGAATAGAGAGTGGGCTGCAACTCAAAGCCTTTTCTATACCTACAAAACACATGCATAAACACAAAATATTTGTTTGTGTGATGATACGGTGCTTTGAGTGTTCTCACAAATTTATGTTGGTGTAGTAGTAGTGCTGGGCAGTTTGTATCACAATTGTTTTTTATTATTCTGACGGTTTCACAGTTGATCATGTTTTTTGTCTCTGACTGTACCTTTATATGAATCAGAATGTTTAAAACAGTTGCAAAACTACTGCATGTTAATCACAAAATGTTACACGTAGAATGAGCAGGTTTTGAATGTAAATTGGATTGTATAATTTCAAAATTTAAAACAAAGACAGAATGGTCTGACCATAGCTTTGTGAAATTGCAGTACATAAAACCAGAGTTCGTACAGACACTGTACAAAAAATAAATTAAATCCCAGGATTTCAATGATTTTTCAAGCACTGCTTCAATCAGAGAAGTCTTTTATCGAAAAAATGTCTTCCATATCAAATTCTAAAAAAAATAAAATGGATCAATTAAAATTTATTAATAAAACAAAATGGCACATTACTACTACACTTTTATTACTTTTTTTTTTAACTGCACTGCATTCATGGTTTGATGGGTTTTTTATCGTTTAAGAAATCACTGAAGTCCTGATCTGAAACAAATCATTCGCAAACCTGCATCCAAGTCCCAATCTGAATCAAATGGTTTGTGACCCGCGCTCTGAAGTTCTGATATAAAGCAAAAGCCCGCATAAAACTAACCTATATAGATTCTTCCAGTACATCGATGAAATTCACATGAAACAGTTCTGTAACATCTCGTAAATTCCACAAGATCCCAGCATAAATGCACCTGATAAAATATTTATTTAGGCTAAGCATCAACATTCACAAACCACTTAACAGAAAAGTATGCATCGGAAGTGCAGAATGCGAGCAAACAAAGCTCCTTTAAAGCTGACATCTGACAAGCTCTTATAACACAATGAATATTATGCACAATGAATCTTTCACAATGTCTACACTTTGTGTGTTCTAATGAGAGGATTCGCGAGCACGCAATATTCAGCACTGTGCAAGAACTTTTGAGCAGATTCTAACTTAAACTCCTTTGATTGGCCGATGCGTTCCAGAATCAACAGAAGGCTACATTGCTCATGCTGCTTAAATCGAAACTTGCACTTGCTAATAATTTTTAAGTTATATTAGTTGTTTTTGCTGCTTTTGTGCAATAGATGAATAACAAGTTATTTGTTTTTAGATATTTAATGTTTGAGTTAGATATCTCTATTTTGTGGTAGTTTGCAATATGCACTCCGAAGTCCCGATCTGAATCAAATGTTTCGCAATACACAAAGTTCCAATCTGAATCAAATGATTTGCAATACATGATCCGATTGGAGTGCTCTGAAATAATGAATCATTTTGCGACCCAATGGTTTAACTGATGCGGGGGGTTAAAAAAGCTTTTTAAAATTGTTACAAGCGATGTCAAAAAAAAAAAAATTATAATAATAATTCTAAAATGAATAGCTCTTTTAATTTGATCTGGTTTTTGCTAGTGAATCGCTTGAAATGAATGATCGAAGTCACAAGTTTGAATCAATCAGAGTGGCTTCAGCACAAGTGACTTAGTTGACGGTTCATCTGCTCCTCTTTTAGTATCTTCAGCCATGTTTACACGACACTGTCAGTACTACTTGCTTAGCTCCTTTGTTTTTGGACATTAACTGAAATAAGCGAAAAGGGTATGATGTTTTTTGAACTGTGTGAATTTTGCGTGAAAATATGTGCTTATTGACAAATTATTTAAAAACACTTATTTCATAGATACATTATCTTTCAATAATTCAAACACTTTTCAAGTACCTCTTCAGGAATATTGCTATTTTCAAATGTTTTCCAGGCCTTAAATGTCAAATAGTCAAATTCAAGTTCTTTAAGCACTTTAAGCACCTTGTACGATCCCTGTAACTGCACGAAACAAAAACAGCAAACGGGCTGAATGAGAATGCAAATTCATTCTCAGACAGCAGGTGGCGCTTATGGAACAGCAGCGATGCAGCATTTTTTTTTTTTTTATTATGACTGTAAAAAAACTGAGCTGCTATTTTAAATACTACATAAACCTGCATTATACAGAGGTAAAATGAAAAAAAAAACACCATCTAAACTTTTCTAAAGACTGTCAGTTCCTCTCAGTGATACATGTATGTAAACCCCCACCCTCAATAATTCAGTTTTTAGGATTTTTCTGCAGGATTTCACGCATGGTGCAGTAAGTTTGCTCTGCCTCCTACAGTATTTTCTCCTCTTTGTGTTTGTCTTCATCATCTCTATCCTCTGTTAACAACCATTTACAGTTTAGTTATTTGCCCAGTTAAGAATTAGTTGTGTGTTATTAATAGCTCGAAAATTTCTCCAACCATTTAGTGAGAAATGTATGCAGTTAACAGAGAATGCTCATTTGACGCCGTCTATATTGCTTAGCCACTTACACAGTGTTTTGGGTAAGTTTAACACTTTTAATGCAGCTGCTAGAGTATTGTGGGTTTTTTAAGCATATTTAATGTTGTTGATAGGGTGTTCTGGGTGTTTAATGCACATGTAATGTGGCTTCTAGGGTGGTCTGGGTCATTTCAGTATTTTTAAAGTCCCCATAAAATCAAAATGGAAGTTTTTTGGCTTTTAGTATGAATATGTTAGCTTTAAGGTTATCTAGTGTGCGCCAAAACAATGACAAAATTCACATGTAGAAAGTATAAGCATTCACAACTGAGATCAACAAAATAGATCAACATTTTGATGACATTACCATGCACTTCAGCTTTTCATCAAACTTTTGGTCCAATCAAACCAGACCCATTTGAATTCTACACAGAATGCTATATATAGCAATATGGATGTGATTGTGGCTGTCATGTGTTGTCAAATGCGGCTTTACCCTGCTCAACAAAACGCTGGTGGCGATTTTAAAAAGGGGGGCTGTTTGATATGCCCCACCCTGTCTTCCTGTTTCAGTTAAAATTACGTCAACACACAGACTAACACTGCATGTTTCAAAGCACTTCACATGTTAAAAGCAGCTGTGTGACTGTGTATTTCAGCACATTAAATGTGACTGCTAAAGTATTCTGGGTATTTTTGTGCATTTAACACATTTAATGCAGCTTCTTGTTGTGGTTTCAATATAAGGAATGTGGAGTCCAATATAAGGATATTCCTTGAAACAGATCTCACCATTAAATATTGAAACTGTGAGCTTCAAGAAGCTCATTTAACTCACTCACCACTGGATGGCGTTGTCCCTGTTTTTGGTGTCCTTGCAGTCAGAGTCGAGGAAGATGTCCTTATAGATGCGGCCACACAAGCAGAACATATCAGGTGCGGGATGCTCGCATGACTGAAGAACCTGCAACATCACACGCAATGCCTGCTCACGATCTCCAGGGCTGTTCCGCCTGCGTTCGCACACATGTAAACAAATGCATTTGTTCCTCAGATCAAAGGGCTGTAAAAGAGAAATGTCTGTTTGCCAAGCATATGAATAGGAGAATATACCACACAATGCAGATTTGTGGTCACCTATTGAGCGCAAAAGCATAGTGGAACTGAATCATGGGCTGGTTGGCCAAGTCACAGGTGGGCAACATCTCAATGGTCTGTACCAATTTAACCATAGCATCATAGTCCTGAAAAAACACACCAAAGATCATTAAAGTCAGCAGCAAGTTTTTTTTTTTCTTGACATGCTTTGTTTATAGTATACCTGTATGTCTCTGTAGGAGAAAAGCAGGTTCATAACAATGTCCTGAGTCAAAACCTCAGTGTTGTCGATGCGGAGTTTGATACGGGTAAGCTCCTTAGCCAGCTCCTCACCCTGGTATTTATCTCGAGCTTTTCGAATGTCATTCAGTAGGGTGTCTTTGTAGGAAGCACTGTCAAAGAGAAAGAATAAATGTGACCCTGGATCACAAAACTAGTCATAAGGGTCTTTTTTTTTTTTTTAAATGAGGTTTATACATGATCTGAAAGTTTAATAAATAAGCTTTCCATTGATGTATGGTTTGTTAGGATAGGACAATACAGAAAATCTGGAATCTGAGGGTGCAAAAATTTGTCTAAATGAAGTTCTTAGCAATGCATCGATAATTTTGACCCATACAATGTAATTTTTTGCTATTGCTACAAATATACCTGAGCTACTTAAGACTGGTTTTGTGGTCCAGGGTCACAAATGTGTAGGTAGTATCACGTTCAGATGACAGGCTCACAGACCATCTGATGCATCTAAACATCATGCACCAACAAAATAAACTGTGGCTGGTCATTTTACATGTTGGCCAGCTGTAAAGTGGGTCAGGCTTCATATTAATAGTCAAAATCTGGCTACACATGACTACACTGTAAAAAACTATTTGTTGAGTAAACTTTAAATGACTCAACAAATTTTGTTTTTTACAATGTAGTTTGTACTGTTACAGGATGTGAACATCTTGACACTACAATCTACAGAGATGTTTAAGACTTCTGATATCTGAGCTCCAGGTGAAAGGACACCCCGACACTAGTTATATGCTACTAAATTTCCTAATAAATCTTGCATGCACTTGTGCATGTCTGTCTTCATAATATAATATGAGTGCTCTATCCTGTTTGGGTTGAGTCCAATTTCTTCAGTCTAGTGACAACATGATGTGGCCCCAGAGGATCATTTGACGCCTAGTATGTCTATGATGCAATGTTGAACACAAGATACAGAATTCCACTGCAAATTAAAATTATTAGCGTTATGTAAAAACGTTAGTAATATTAAAAGGATATTTCACCAAAAAATTACAATTACCCAATGATTTACTCACCCTCAAGCTATCCTAGGTGTATATGACTTTCTTCTTTTAGATGAATACAATCAGAGCTATATTAAAAAATGTCCTGGCTCTTCCAAGCTTTATAATGGCAGCAAGTGGTTTTTAAGATTTTGAAGTTCAATAAAGTGCATCCATCCATCAAAAACATATCTATATTTAAAACTTTACAAACCGTAATCTCAAGAAAGAATTAAGTCATATACATCTAGGATGGCTAGAGGCTGAATAAAACATTGGGGTATTTTCTTTTTTGGGTGGACTATCTCTTTAAATATTCATGTAATATTGTTTATCAGTCACAAATAGGTAAACACTTACTTGATTTATGCTTAGCTAAATGTGGCTTGACACTGTTATGTGACACGGTAAAAGATCATCTGAGAACAGGCATCATGCCAAAAGTTGTCACAAAGTTAGCAGTCTTACCACGACGTGACATGAATGTCTTTGAGTAAGCTGACGAAGCGGTCCACCAATGGGACGCACAGAGGTCCTAGAAGATTGTCCCAGTTGGGTTGCATGTACTCTGATGCTCTACGCTGGGCTACGTTCTCACAGCACAAGTACTCGTTATTGGGCGTCATCAAGTACGGGATGAAATAGTAGTTCCCGCTGGAGGCCTAGAAAAAAAATAAATAAATTTGTGCAATAAAAATGTAATACAGACCTATTCTTAGTCATGTCGTATAATTCATGACTGTCTGCACCACTGTGTAAAAGTACAGACTGTCTGTGTATTAGTGAGCATGCACTCAGCAACTGGCATTCAAGAAATTCGAAGTGCCAAGGAAATCTTGTTAACACATTTGTGATCATGTACTGTCCCAGAATTCCAGAGCGAAATGGAAGAGGTGGCTAAAGCACATCTTAGCACTCTGCCACATCAACACCTCAAATGTAAGGGGTCACCTAAAGCCTTTCAAGTCAAAGAGTCCTCATATACTTCAGGGCTATTTAAATTGTTAGACATGTGGTCTAATCATAGATACTGAGCAAATCCTTAGACTTGCAGCTAAAGCATGATGGTTTATATGCATGAAGTATACCTTTCATTTATTCATTGTTATTTTACATATGGACCATAAAACCATAAGGATCAATTTTTTTTTTTTTTTTAGATTTTTTTGAGATACATCATCTGAAAGCTAAATAAATAAGCTTTCTGTTGATGTATGGTTTATTAGCATAGGATATTTAGCTGAGATACAACTATTTTAACATTTTTAATTTTTTTGCCAAAAAAAAAAATCTAAATACTCAGAAAATCGCCTTTAAAGTTGTCCAAATGAAGTTCTTAGAAATGCATATTACTAATCAAAAATTAAGCATTGATATATTTACGGTACAATGTATACAATGCTATAAATATCGCATGCTTCTTAAGACTGGTTTTGTGGTCCAGGATCACATATATACATAATGTGCAGGAACCTGCAAAAAAACAAAACAAACAAACAATGGGATCATTAAAATCAGCTGTATATGTTATACAAATCTGTGACAAGTCTTCGGATCCACTTTACGGTAATGATTAATCATTTAAATGTAACCAAGCTGTTTCTCGGAAATAAAAAACTCACTCACTTTGATTCACAGCTTTTAATACCTCAACATGTGAGCCAGACTGAAAGGAAGTGAGTCAGACAGTAACAGACAGCAGTTGCCACTCTCATTCCAGTATATGAATACGGGATTTTCCCAGCATGCACTAGCATGCTCGCTGTACCTACTTTGTTTCTTAAGCCGGAGCCCCTGTACTCGGGAGGCAACTGGACCCATGGGAAGCCTATTTTAACTGGCCTTGCAGCCTACTCCAGGTAACAGACAAAATAATAGAGAGAGAAGGAAAAGGAGAGCAAACAGTGAAGGGAACAGAAAGGAAAAGAGAAAAAGAAAACGACAGATAAAGAATATACACTTTAGAGTATTAATGGAGACAAGCAATAGAGACGAATGAGTAAGCCAAAGAGATAGCTTGTCCAAAAATTCTGTCATCATTTACTCATCCTCATGTCATTCCAAATCTGTGGGCTTTTCTTTCTTAAAGGATTAGTTCACTTTCAGAACAAAAATGTACAGATAGTGTACTCACCCCCTTGTCATCCAAGATGTTCATGTCTGTCTTTCTTCAGTCGTAAAGAAATTATGTTTTTGAGGAAAACATTTCTTTTCTATATAATGGACTTCTATTGTGCCCCCAAGTTTGAACTTCCAAAATGCAGTTTAAATCCAGCTTCAAAGGGCTCTAATCGATCCCAGCCGATGAAGGTCTTATCTAGCGAAACGATCGATTATTTTCTAAACAAATTGACAATTTATATACTTTTTAACCTCAAATGCTTCTCTCGTCTCATTTCTGCAATGCGGATGCGTTAGGGTATGTCGAAAAACTCCCATTTCGTTTTTGTCTTCAACATCAAAATCGTCTTACAACGCTGTTTTACCTTTTTTTTGGTAAAGGGCATTTGATATTCTTTGTATGTTCACTTTGTAAACACTGGGTTGGTACTTGTGCAGTGATGTAGGAAGATTTTAAAGTTGGGGAAGAAAACGAGATGGGAGTTTTTCGACATACCCTAACTGTGTATAGCAGAGACAAGACAAGACGAGCATTTGGGGTTAAAAAAGTATATAAATTGTCAATTTGTTTTGAAAATAAACAATCGTTTTGCTAGATAAGACCCTTCTTCCTCAGCTGGGATCGTTTAAAACCCTTTGAAGTAGGGCTGTGCGATATTTGGACGCGAATTATCATGCGTATCTCGTCAGTAATGCCGGTTCTGTGATAGTCGTAAATCTCATTCACGTGTTCATTCACGCAGCCGCGTTTATTACACAGAGCCGTAGTTCACTGACAAGCTACGCAAATATCGCCTTCATTATCGCAGGCGATATATATCGATTATGCACGCGAAACTGCGTAGCTTATCAGTGAACTACGGCTCTGTGTAGTAAACGCGGCTGCATGAATGAACACGTGAATGAGATTTACGACTAATCACAGAATCGGCATTACTGATGAGATGCGCATGATATCGCATCCGATTATCGGCACAGCCCTACTTTGAAGCTGCATTTAAATGGCATTTTTGAAGTTCAAACTTGGGAGCAACATGGAAGTCAACTTTAAGAAGAGAAATCCTGAAATGTTTTCCTCAAAAAACATAATTTCTTTACGATTAAAGAAAGAAAGACATGAACATATTGGATGACAAGGGGGTGAGTATATTATCTTTGTTCCGAAAGTGAACTAATCCTTTAAGTGGAGTCATTCTTTTTAATATAGTAGTAAAGTAGTTTATACAACTCATGCTCTATATTACAAGCCTTCTGATTTCGAAAAGAAATTAAGGTTTTTGAGTAAAACATTTCAGGACTTTTCTCCATAAAGGGCTCTACACCATCTCAGACTAGGAATAAGGGACTTGTCTAGCAAGATAATCTTTTGTTTTCTAAAAAAATATTACAATTTATATACTTTTTAACTACAAATGCTCATCTTGCACTAGCTCTCGTAATCACGTTGGAAAGGTAGCGTGTTAGTTCTTCATTTTTGTACTTTGGTTAAAAAATGTAGAGTATAATGCGAAAAACTTCATCTAATTTTTTCTTCAAATCATCCAACATCGTTGTTTTACCTTTTTTTGTTTGCACTGGGTCGGTGCTTCCGCCTACGTCACGTCCATGATCATCCAACATCCAACATCCAACATCGTTGTTTTACCCTTTTTTGTTTGCACTGGGTCGGTGCTTCTGCCTACGTCACGTCCATGATTACATAATGCACAAAATTGAGCTAGTGCAAGATGAGCATTTGTAGTTCAAAAGTATATAAATTGTAATTTTTTTGGAAAATTATAAGACCTTCATTCTTCAGCTGGGATCGTATACAACTTTTGAAGCTGCATTGAAACTGCAGTTTGGACCTTTGGACACCATTGAATTCCACTATATGGACAAAAATCCTGGAATGTTTTCCTCAAAAACCTTCAATTATTTTTGACTGAAGAAAAAACATCTCGGGTGACATAGGGGTTTTAAAAAAAATGTTTTAAAAATGGCAGTTGGTCTGAATGATTCACTCATAAACTGACAGTGGTCAACAGTTCACTTAAAAATTCATATTATGACAGATTTAAATTTCACAATTTCTCACACAAAGCTATCATATGACTCCAGAAACCATTGAAAACAGCGCTCAACAGTTCTTTTGCATCCTTTTTGAAGCTTGAAATATTCAACATTCATTGTAAAGGCATGGAAAACTGTGACCTGCAGAACAAATAAAGTTGCATCGAGTAAACAATGACAGAATTTTGGGGTGAACTATTCTGTGAGGCTGAAAAAATTAAAAAAAAAAAATTGAGGGGAAAAGCCTTAATAATTCCTAACGAATAAGGGCAAACATAACACAAATCCATCTTTTTCTTGTTTCTGGGCCATTTCAATGAATAAATCACAGTTATAAAATGCTGTCAAGGACAGCTTCTTCTCAGCAGCCGTTCTATAAAAGAGGTTTATTAAAAGACTAGCGCTCAATGACCCTCTCCTTTATCAAAACCACTAACACCCACTAACTCAAAGTGCCATGACACCTTGAGTTCAAAATCGGCAACCAGATCCTCGTGTCCACTCACAGATCAGTGAATGTGCATAAAGGAGAGTTCAGGAAATGATCTGCTCACTGTGTAAAGTGCTGGATGTATTTTAAGGCAGTGACACAGAAGAGCACATAAACGTATGTCATAAGAGCTCCAAAAATAGTCTCATACACAAAGCTTTCGGCAGAACCAACAACGGTTGCCAGCCTGTCCTCAAACTTCATCATTGAGTGTTTTAATACTTACTGTGTTTTTCTGTGCCACCATGTCCTATGCAAGAAAAAAAAAACAAAAGACACAATTACTCAATACATGCATATTACTTTATTTCACATGACCACAGCATTCTACAAGTCCCAAATGATGAAAGGTTGTGCCGTCATGCCATATATTACATTTATTCCATGACAGATGGCCATGTGAATAAAACCTGACTGAATCAGTTGGACACAGCAGCGTCATAGAACATTAAACATATACACAAACAGATCGCGTGATGCTCCTCCCCATGCATGATTGTCATCAACTCAGTATGCTAGAACACATGCCTTCCAATGTCTCTGTGGAAACGCGGCCATGTGCAGCTGTCCCGGGACTGATTGCATGCTTTAGCCTGAATACAGACCGTGTTGTTCTGGCAGCTCTACTGTCCAGCGCCCAGAAAAGATAAACTCCTTCCTAAACTGAGAACAGCAGGTCAGGACCTGGTAGTGGGCAGCCCTTTATGTTCAGATGACAGAAATACCAAATGTGAGCGTAACAGCCTATAGGCCTGAAGGTATAACCTCCCTTAAACCCTTGCTAATGTTGTGCGGCGCCACTTAGAAAAAGCTTTTTTTTAATTTAAGGGTTAGGGTCATTTTTAGTTTATTTTAAAATTAATAAAAATGTATATTTTGTCTAGAAATTGGTTAAATAAGACAAAGCCTTGTTTTGTAGATGTCTTTAAAGGGACAGTTCACCCAAAAATGAAAATTCTCTCATTAATTAGTGGCCCTCATTTCATTTTGACCTTTGTTCATCTTCGGAACACAAATGAAGATATTTCCTGAGTTTTCTGACCCTGCATAGACAGCAACGCAACTGACATGTTCAAGGCCCAGAAAGGTAGTACGGACGTCTTTAAAATAGTCCATGTGACATCAATGGTTCAACCGTAATGTTATGAAGCTATGAGAATACTTTTGTGCGCAAAGAAAACAAAAATAACAACTTAATTCAACAATTTCTTCTCTTCCGTGCCAGCCTTCAACACACATTCACAACAGTAACAAGGAAGAGAAGATTGTTAAATAAAGTTTTGGTTTGCCACTGATGTCACATGGACTATTTTAACAATGTTTACTACCTTTTCGGTCTTTAAACTTGGAAGTTGCGCAAAAATATCTTAATTTGTGTTCTTACAGGTTTTGAATTAATGACAGAAATATAATTTTTGGGTGAACTATCCCTTTAAAGAGGAAAGTAACTTTATTTATTTATTTATTTATGTATTTATTTTACATTTTAAGATGTTTGTTTTTTTTCTAGAAAACTTTAGCTAAATGAGACAAAGCCTCTTTTTGTGAAAGTCTTTAAAGGGAAAAGGTACTTTTTATGGGTTCAAGCACATAGCACTGAAATTATAATTGTTTAATATAATTATAAACCTATTATAATTGTTAGAAGGGTCAGCAATTTCCATGTAAAACTTAATTGTGCAGACTCACATCACGACAACGTCACCAAGGCTCGCCCAATCAGCCTGAGGGGAGCGTTAGAGCGATCAAAAGTACAAAATCGGTCATAACTTTTTAAACCATCAGTCACAGGCTTGAGCATCTTATGTCGTTGGAATCCTTGGCTCGCGGCAGACAAAATGCATCCCTCAGATTCGATCATGAACCTGGCAAAATTTTGGGGTATTTTGGATTTTTTGAAAAATCTACTTTTGCAAACCTAGTCCTAGGTTTTTCGCCCGATCAGAACCATACCAGTGCAGAAAGGTTCTCTGGAGAGTAGATATCTATAATTATAAAAAGCTGCTGTACAATTCTCTGGACTCTATTGGTCAGGGGTGCCCAAACTGGTCTTGGCCAGTGTCCTGCAGAGTTTAGATCCAATTTGCCTCAACACACCTCCCGGGAAGTTTCTAGTATGCCTAGTAAGAGCTTGATTACCTGGTTATGATGTGTCTAAATGGGGTTGAAGCTAAACTCTGCAGGACACTGTTTCTTCAGGACTGAGTTTGGGCACCCCTGCTCTAGGTCAATAATTATCAAAATAATGTTAAATAATTTTTACCATTTGGGAAGCTATAACCGGCTCGTTTAGAAAAGGGGCCATTCCAAATCTAGCTGAAATACTATAAAGCCTACAGGAAAACTCAAAACTTCACGAAACCTGGTGAGCACATGCGACAGGTGATTCTAAATGAGCGTGCAAAGTTTAAGGAGATCGGATCACAGCTGGTGCTATAATAGTTAGAAATGTTAAAAAACATAATATTTCTATGGTTTAAATTACCTGGATTTGCCAAAAATGTTTTTTTTTTTTTTTTTTTAAATCATTGATTTAGGTGGTTACAGGCTTGCTAAATAATGTCTTTTTTCATAGGTGCTTAAATCCCTTAAAGCGCTTAATCACTGCTTGCAGCTATATTTACTTAGTATTATATTTACTTAAATGCACAGCACTAATTGCACTTTCATCAGCGGCACTAAACATAACCGCAAAAATATTATTATTACCAAATTACAATATTATTATCTCCCTATCCCAAACACACTCCCCATCCTCCATCCTTTTGTAGTCCTGCCTCAGACTCACACTATTGATTAAATCAACATTACTTGGTTAAACTCTCTCTCAAAGGAAAAAAAAAGGTGACAAAGGGCTGTTTACTTTTTTGGGGAAGTCAACCTACAAATGGCCTTCTTAAAACCAGAACATCTAAAAAATGCCACAAACCCCCTATAAAAACAATAGAAGTCTATGATGTGTCTTTCTGTAAATAGCTAGGTAAACATATATGTGTTTATTAGACTGTAACTCTCACCTTAAGTGACTGTGCCGTGTCAGGGTCCGTGTCGTGGTAGAGGATGACATTGTTGGCCATGTCAAAGCTCTCACGCACACCAAGGTGATAAAACAGGGAGGGCTGTCTGAACACATCGCTCATGTCCACAACTGCAATGTCTGCAATCAATCAGAGACATAGTAAAGTATGTGAGGAGACCACATACTGTAATGCAGAATCTGAGTATTGCAGTACAGTGTTGCACACTGCATCTCAGACTTTTCAGTTTTGTAAGTGTTTTTTTTTCTTTTATGACTTTCCATTAAATCATACAATATCAAATCTTTAAATAACCTTTTGTCTGTTTAGTCCTAAGGGCATATTTGTTCTACTGCACATGGCTGTATTTGTTCTTTTCCAGTCAAACACAATCTGTGCTTATTCTATGGAAACTATGCAAACATCTGAAAATGTGTTTGAAATCCATGCAGTAGCATAAGCTGCAAAATACAAGACCAGACTTGAAGTAACCAGGAGCTGATGCATGACTCAGAGTCTTATTAGGAAAATGGTGACACAATAACACAAAACTGATCCCTAGAATGTTATATAGAGAGGATATTTAGTTCACTTCTGCTTTGAAAAATGATATTTCATCTTTTCAACTCTAAAATGCACTTTTTCTGGACTTCACGAGTACTTTCTCCAGAAAAAAAGTGCTGCACAAGTGACATTCTGCACGCACAAAAATGCACGGGATCAAAGTTTTTAAAAAATGCCCTTTTCACCTTCCCAAAGCTCAGATGTAAGAGTGTTTTGATCACCCAGAGCAACATGTGCAGCCACACCCGTGAGAGAGAGAGACTTCATGCTAGACCTGGCGAGTAAATTCCAGGAAAGGAATGTGCTGGAGGCAGAAGATCCTATTTGTACTCATACACTACTCAAATACTCCTTGAGAGATATTGTCATGACCCTATTGTAGCACCCTTTCACAGGAAAGCCTGATGACCCCTAACCCTAATAATTTACATCTTGTATAATTAAGATAAACATATTGTCCATTCAAGGTAATTTATGTATAAACATACATACACACAAAAAGCATAAAAACGATAATATATACAGTCCTAATATAAATTTGTATTTATTTATGATCTATATATTATATGAGACCCTGGTCGTAAGTAGCACTGGTATATTTGTACCAACAATACATATGGCTATTATCGATTTTTCTTTTATGCCAAAAATCATTAGGATATTAGGTAAAGATTATGTTCCATGAAGACATTTTGTAAATTTTCTACAGTAAATATATCTGTATAATATATATGTATATTTTTATTTGTATTATTATTATTATTTTTTACAGCCTAAGATTTCAGATTTTAACATGATCTTTACTTAATATGCTAATGATTTTGGATTTGGATTTTTTAAATATCTTTAATTTTGACCCATACAATGTATCCAGGGTCACATATCGTTCACTATTACTTACATATCTTACATATTTCTCTTTGTAAACAATACAGTACTTCAATTAACAATAATTAATTAATAAACACACTCAAGCTCTAAATCAATAATGACCTGTTTCATTAAGTTTCTATTCTTCTGCATTCTGCAGAATTGTCTGATTTGTGGAAACCCTGATCTCTGGAGGCGCCCTAAAACTACTCATTTTGGATGTTTCCTCAATCCAACACACCTGATTCAACTTCTCAGTCCATTCTGTTTAGTTTAGGGAGACATCCAGAATGTAGTATTGAGGGGCTGCAGGAATAATTCTCGCCTTGCAGTGCCATGCTAACTTACCTGCATCATAAAATGTATCAAGCACTGATGTCTCCCCAAAATCTAGTCGTCCGAAAGTTACTGTGGTTAATATGGCACTCTCCGCGTCACAGGCGCGTTGGAGACACTGGAGCGCCCCGGATTCGGGGCTGTTCGCGGCCACTGCCTTCAGTCCATCATTCAGCACATACACCGCCCGCAGGGACCTCTGTTTGGTCACCGGACTCGGGCTGGTCACATCAGCCCTCTCCACGCCTGCAGACATGGAAGCCGCAGCGGTGTGGTCGCCACCAGCCTCTGCTGTTGGTTGATTGGACATGATCTCCATAGTGCGAGTAATTGTCCCTCTGCGCGGTCCTCCTTTTCTTTCCGCAGTTAATCAATAATGAATAACCAAAGTTTAGTGAGCACCTGTGGCACGGAGAGGCGCGTGGCTGTGACGTCCAGCGTCTTGCGATTCATTAAAGCAGCGCGCATCACTACATATTACAATGTGCTCCAGTTTTATCTCGTTTGCGCCAGCGGTTGTGTAATTATAAAAAACGTTTGCGAATTCGGTGCAGAAGGTCAGACAAACTTGAGGCGCGCCGTGCGCGCTGTGTCTCCAAACACACGCATTACAATCCTATTTGAGGAAGTCATTCCTCCTGCCCTTTCTGCAAAATGCACGATCCGATCGTTTCCTCAAACGTCTGTCCTTCCGTTCAGGCGTGGGTATATTTCACAAGCGAAGCAAAAACTGCGCAAATCTAGAGTGCGAGGAACGGCTAGTGGTTGTTACCGCATGTACAGTCACTATTAAATCATCTGGAACAGATGTCTAAATATAAAACTTGTCCGTGTTGATACGCGCATGGCAAACAGCGCTACGTCAGGTCCAGGACTTCAACTCACCAAACGGGCTTGCTAAAAAAACAGTTATTTTCGTTTCATTTCAGATGAGATAAGACAAGAGAAACTGGATACCTTGCAAGGTTCCCTGGAAACATACATACGTGTAACGTTACATAAATTCAAAACATTTTTTCTGTATGTTTTTTTTTTTTTTTTTTAATATAAAACAACCGACTGCTGTTGTGTTGCCATTTCATAGCTAGCGTTTTATGTCTAAAAACACACTCAAAAAAACTTTTCACATTTTAGCATTTTTTGTTTGTTTGTTTTTTATTGATTTTGTTTGCAACTCGCACGTCTCATTTCTCATTTTGATTTTAACTTAACTTTTAACTTAACGTTTTTTTGTTTGTTTGTTTGTTTGTTTGTTTTTTGTTTGTTTGTTGATTTTCTTTCTTTCTTTTTTCTTCTTTTTGCAACTCAAACGTCTCATTTTGATTTTAACTTACGCTTTTCACTGACACTGTTGTCGGATATGCGCATGGCAAACAGAGCTGCGTCAGGTCCAAGACTTCAACTCCAAACTGGCTTGCTAAACATTTATTTTCGTTTCATTTCAGATGAGATCAGAAAAGAGAAACTGGAAACCTTGCAAGGTTCTGTGGAAACATACATACGTGTAACATACATTCAAAATATTTGTTTTTTCTGTATATAGGTTTTTTTTAAATATATATATATATATATATATATATATATATAAAACAACCGACTTCTGTTGTGTTACTATTTCATAGCTAGCGTTTTATGTTTTATGTCTAAAAACACACTCAATTTTTTTTCACATTTTAGCGTTTTTTTTTTTTTTTTTGGTTTGTTTGTTTTTTGTTTGTTGATTTTCTTTGTTTTTTGCAACTCACACGTCTCATTTTGATTTTAACTTGCGCTTTTCAGTGGCACTGTTGTCGAATACGCGCATAGCAAACAGAACTGCGTCAGGTCCAGGACTTTAACTCCCCAAACTGGCTTGCTAAACATTAATTTTCGTTTCATTTCAGATGAGACCAGATAAGAGAAACTGGATACCTTGCAAGGTTCAGTGGAAACATACATACGTGTAACGTTACATAGCCTACATTCAAAACATTTTTTCTGTATATGTTTTTTTTTTTTTAAATATATATGTATATATGTATATATATATATATATATATATATATATATATATGTATATGTATGTATGTATATGTATATGTGTGTATATATATATATATATATATATATATATATATATACACATATATATTTAAAAATATATATATATATTTATATAAAAAATTTATATATATATATAAAACAACCGACTGCTGTTGTGTTGCTATTTCATAGCTAGCGTTTTATGTCTAAAAACACACACTTAAACACTTTTCACATTTTAGCATGTTGTTGTTGTTGTTGATTTTTCTTAGTTTTTTTGCAACTCTCACACGTCTCGTTTTGATTTTAACTTACGCTTTTCAGTGACACTGTTGTCTTGGTAAACAAACACTGACTTTTTGAAATTCACCATAAGTGCAAAATCGCTAAATTGTTTGTTTTGGTGGAAGTGACGTCATAAACGAGAAAGTCCTAATTATCCGCTTTATTATTTATTTATTTTTATTATTTTGTTTATTATTGTATTTGTCTTGATGTAATTTATGTAATATTGGCCTTAAACGTTTGTTGTTCTAAAAAAGGGGGTGAGCGTGGCCATTTGTAAATTTTATGGGTCTGGCTATTTTGAGCTGTACAAAACATATGGTTTTGCTGCTTGATATTGCGAATTGGTGTCTTACAATATTATTTTAATACATTATCTTAATTATGAACACAGTGGTCTGTAGTGCAAACAGTTTTACTGTTTACTGCACGTTGTTATTTTTAGTAATTTCCTTATGGCTAATGGACAGGAAGTCTCACCCATAGACATTTTCTTACACTATATATATATATATATATATAGTGTATATTTTAATATTTTACATATTTGCTGTTCAGTTATATCATATAACTTTCTTTTTTTTTTAAAAAAACATGCATTTATTTGTATTGTCTTCCTTATTGTCCACTTTGTCTTTAAACAAGTGAAATACATTTATGTGATACATTAATGTGATACATTTATGACTCCATATATGTCAAGAGTTTCAAACACATTCAGATGATTTATTACAAAATATAAACCAAAATATATATATATTTTTAAAAAACAGTCATATAATTTGACTGCTAAATAACTTTGTCAGATACTACTATTAATATACTAAAAATAATAATACATTTACAGATTTATAATTGTAGTCTATAATTTATAATTGAATTACATTTAATTTATAATTTAATTTTATAAAATGTATAACTAAATATTACAATTTATATTTGTTCTTCATTAAGAATAATATTAAAGAATAATGGTAGGCTTTAAAATCCATAATTTATCATTATCATTTAATTTGTGTTAATAGACAAGACAAGGAAACATAAATGAGATTATGTAATACATCCCTTAGCTCACACAGATTACAACAACAAAAAAAAATATTTTTTACAACACAGGATTTGTTTCTTCAGAAGTGTGGTCGACATTCTGGCGTCATAGACTGAAATGACTTGATAAAACTGTTTTTTTATTGGTCGGTGTAGTGTGGTGTAATGCTCAACTATTACAAGAAATAGTTCCTCATTCATAGAAACTTTACTTTGTGTAGACAAAAGTTGTTTAAATGGTTGAGAAGGATATACAATATGCATGGTTTCAATTATTCTGCCTGCAAATATACTGAACTGGTATATTTGTAGCATTAGCCAACAAGACTTTGTGTCGGTCAAAATTATTCATTTATGCCAAAAAACATTAGGATATTAAGTAAAGATATTCTGTAAATTGTCAGATTTCAGATTTTCAAATAGTTGCATCTCGGCCAAATATTGTCCTGTGCTAAGAAACCATACATCAATGGAAAGCGTATTTATTAATCTTTTGGCTAATGTATAAATCTCAATTTAAAAAAATGACTGTTATGACTGGTTTTGTGGTCCCATTGTCACAAATGTAGTGCATTTTGAAATGCAAAACCTATAATTTACACCCACATTTGAGGTGGGCCCACATTTTCAGGTTTTACTTTTTCAGAGCACTCATTTCTGCATGGGCATCATTAGTGATATGACCTTCCTTGGAGACCCAGATATCTGCAGGCCTCACTGGACAGCACCCAGGAGACCTGATCCTCAATTACCTAATCAAATACCATAAAGAGCAGCAGATGCCTATGGAATGATATCAGTGAATGTTTCAAATGTCTTTTAGAGAGAGGGGAGTCCATTTGCACACTAGCTGCAGACGGTGTGTAGCCTACTTCTGAGGGTGGATTGAATGTTGGTGTGTGTCTGAGCTGCTTGAGGTGTGTGATCTTACCCTCTCTAGGAGCTGAACTTAAAATGACCTTCATCTCATAACACATCTCAGGTATACATGACCTTTAAAATGTTACATAACAGTAGGCCCTATCCAAACATTTCTAGGAATAGAAAATCTGATCACAGATCAGGTGTTGATACTTGGATGGAGGTGTCTGATATGTTCTGGAATGGGAAATAAGCTTTCTATTAAAGTATACTCATTTAGGAGGGTCAGAAAAGATGACCAACATGATGAACTAGAATGATACTAAGACACTTAATAATAAAGTTATTCCTCCGAGGAGGCAAGAGAGTATGGAATGGAAGCCCATTTCCGCCACTGAAAAAAGGTTATTGCGACTTTTTATCTCACAATAAAAACTTCTGACTTCTCCTTAGAATTATGAGACATAAACTCACAATTGCGAGTTATGAAGTAAGAATTGCGAGACATAAACTTGCAATTTTGAGAAATAACCTTTTTCTCGCAAATGCAAGTTTATATCTCATAATTCTAGCTTTCTAGCACACTGCAAGTTAATAAGTCAGAATTGTGAGATATAAACTGACAACATATCACTGGCATAAAGCTGGCTTGACATTGGATATATATTCGCAACGTATCAGTCCCCCCCCCCCCCCTCCTCAAATTTGTACTTCATAACTCACAATTTCGAGTTTATATCTAGCAATTCTGACTTTATAACTCGCTATGCTAGTTTATGAGTTTAGAAAAAACTAATCAGAATTGCGAGTTTGTATCATGCAATTCTGAGAAAAAAAAGTCAGAATTGTGAGATAGAATAAAAAAAATTACCTTTTTTTATTTAGTGGTGGAAAGGGGCTTCCAAGTCAGAGGCAGTCTCTTCAAAATATTGGATGACAAAAAGAATTGTAGTACATCGTTCAACAGCGACACCAGCAGGTAAAGTAACAGCGGGTGTCTGCATCTCCTTCACCGTCCTGAGTCCACTGAGTTTTAACCATAAACTATACGTTTTTTTTTTTTTTTTGAAAATAGGCTCATTTTCCAACTCCCCTAGAGTTAGAGTTAAACACATGAGTTTTACTGTTTTGTAATCTATTTCATTCGATCTCCGGGTTTGCCGTTAGCACTTAGCATAGTTTAGCATACATCACTGAATCAGATTAGACCATTAGCATCTCGTTCAAAAATGACCAAAGATTTTCGATATCTTTCCTATTTAAAACTTTACTCTTCTGTAGTTATTGTGTACAAAGACCGACAGGAAATGAAAAGTTGCATTTTCCAAGCTGATATGGATAGGATCTACTCTCATTCTGGCTTAATAATCAAGGAACTTTGCCAAGTTTGCTGCTGTACCATGGGTGCAGAGGGAGCAATGATATTACACAGCGCCTGAATATAGTCCCCAGCTATTTTACTATTATCATAGGGCAAATTCCAAACAGGAGTATAGGACATAGGGATGCTTACTTCTGTTTGGAATTTGCCCTTAGTGGCTTAGTGCTGTTACATTGGAATACTATTTTCAGGTGCTGCAAAATATCATTGCGCCTGCTGCACCCATGGTACAGCAGCAAAGTTACCTGATTATTACGCCAGAATAAGAGTATACAGGTCCTTCTCAAAAAATTAGCATATTGTGATAAAGTTCATTATTTTCTGTAATGTACTGATAAACATTAGACTTTCATATATTTTAGATTCATTACACACAACTCGAAGTAGTTCAAGCCTTTTATTGTTTTAATATTGATGATTTTGGCATACAGCTCATGAAAACCCAAAATTCCTATCTCAAAAAATTAGCATATCATGAAAAGGTTCTCTAAACGAGCTATTAACCTAATCATCTGAATCAACTAATTAACTCTAAACACCTGCAAAAGATTCCTGAGGCTTTTAAAAACTCCCAGCCTGGTTCATTACTCAAAACCGCAATCATGGGTAAGACTGCTGACCTGACTGCTGTCCAGAAGGCCATCATTGACACCCTCAAGCAAGAGGTCTGTGGGAAGGAAAAAGTGTGGCAGAAAACGCTGCACAACGAGAAGAGGTGACCGGACCCTGAGGAAGATTGTGAAGAAGGACCGAAGGACCTGCGGAAGCAGTGGACTGAGTCTGGAGTAGAAACATCCAGAGCCACCGTGTACAGGTGTGTGCAGGAAATGGGCTACAGGTGCCGCATTCCCCAGGTCAAGCCACTTTTGAAACAGCGGCAGAAGCGTCTGACCTGGGCTACAGAGAAGCAGCACTGGACTGTTGCTCAGTGGTCCAAAGTACTTTTTTCGGATGAAAGCAAATTTTGCATGTCATTCGGAAATCAAGGTGCCAGAGTCTGGAGGAAGACTGGGGAGAGGGAAATGCCAAAATGCCTGAAGTCCAGTGTCAAGTACCCACAGTCAGTGATGGTCTGGGGTGCCATGTCAGCTGCTGGTGTTGGTCCACTGTGTTTTATCAAGGGCAGGGTCAATGCAGCTAGCTATCAGGAGATTTTGGAGCACTTCATGCTTCCATCTGCTGAAAAGCTTTATGGAGATGAAGATTTCATTTTTCAGCACGACCTGGCACCTGCTCACAGTGCCAAAACCACTGGTAAATGGTTTACTGACCATGGTATTACTGTGCTCAATTGGCCTGCCAACTCTCCTGACCTGAACCCCATAGAGAATCTGTGGGATATTGTGAAGAGAAAGTTGAGAGACGCAAGACCCAACACTCTGGATGAGCTTAAGGCCGCTATCGAAGCATCCTGGGCCTCCAAAACACCTCAGCAGTGCCACAGGCTGATTGCCTCCATGCCACGCCGCATTGAAGCAGTCATTTCTGTAAAAGGATTCCCGACCAAGTATTGAGTGCATAACTGAACATAATTATTTGAAGGTTGACTTTTTTTGTATTAAAAACACTTTTCTTTTATTGGTCGGATGAAATATGCTAATTTTTTGAGATAGGAATTTTGGGTTTTCATGAGCTGTATGCCAAAATCATCAATATTAAAACAATAAAAGGCTTGAACTACTTCGAGTTGTGTGTAATGAATCTAAAATATATGAAAGTCTAATGTTTATCAGTACATTACAGAAAATAATGAACTTTATCACAATATGCTAATTTTTTTAGAAGGACCTGTAGTTTCTATCCATATCAGCGTGGAAAATCACAACTTTTTATTTTCTGTCGGTCTTAGTACACGATGTAACTACAGAAGAATCGAAATATCGAAAATATTTGGTCATTTTTGAACGAGATGAATTAATGTTTTATGCTAAGCTATGCAAAAGTGCTACCCGAGACCGGCTGAATGGATTCAAAAACGGTAAAACTCATGTGTTTAACTCAGGTGTGCCTCACACGTCCTGAAAATTGAAGCTGCGGGCTCTTTGGTCGCCCCCTGGTGGCTGGCTGCAGTATAGGTCATAAACCCCGCCCTCTTCATGTAATCTAATGGTACGTGAGGCAAACTAAATAATCAAATGACACTTCAAATATTTTTTTTTTTCCCAAAGATGGTTTGTATCATTTGAGGTAGTTCTTATAAATGCTGTTTTGTGTTCAAGTGTTCGTTTTTCTAATAAGTTTGCTTTTAGGTAGTTATTTGATGCTATAAAAACAGGGTGTGGTGTTATGATTGTGATCTTTCATACTGCGGCTCCACCTCACGACACTAATGCGCAGACTCAGGCTCCAAACGAAACTTTACTGCGCAGACTCTGGCTCCAAATGACTAAGATGGCAGCTGCTATAATGAGTGGAGTGTTCCTTTAACAGATGCAATGCCTCGGTCATGATATGATTGGATATGACTGGTTATTCTCATCTTTGATTGGTTCATGCCACAAATCCCACCTCTTCTGTTTGTGAGCATTCCACGTTTACAAACCAGTCTGAATGAAAAATATAATGGCGTTAATGGGAAGACTAACTGAAAAAAGTAAGTAAACAGCTTACACACTTAGATAAAAACCAATTTATGTAAAAATAAGACAAATAAAGAAGACATAATCTGTTTTAGTGAGTAATCAGCTTAGTGAAATTTTAACTAAATTGTATCTGTGACCAATATTTTCTGAGCTTTGATAACTGATTATCAGAGAAAAGTTAAAGCGAAAAGTGAACTATTAAAAAAATAGTTAAACATGAACTCTCAAATTAAATATATTGTTTAAATTGTGACTGCCTTGAGCTATTATTTTTGGAATGAATGCAAAATGCTTAAAAACACTTGATGAGATTCATACTTGGCTTCAATAAATCAAATAGTGATTACACTGTTAATGTAAAAACATAAAATAGAAACTTTTTTCTGATTAACAAAGAAACATGACAACTTTTTGAAGTATTTTTTAATAAAATCTGCACACATAATTGCATTTAGTACATTAAAATATAAAAGTATATATAGAAGATTTCAAAGAAATAACTGAGTCAAGAAAACAAAACGTGAGTTTTCTCATTGTCATCACCAACGTAAAAGAAATAGGAAAGACAGAAGAGTTTGGAAAGCTCCAAATAAACAAGGCCTCAATGTGGGGTTGCTGTGGAAAGGGGTGTGAAACTAAACGCACCTTTGCATATAAAGAAAATAACAGAAGGCCTCCAAGTCAAAAAAAAAAAGAACTTAAGGTGAACAGTATTTAAGTAAAACGCACTGGTTTCTCCTTCATTTGATGTGTTCTCTGACTAGCATTCAGAGGCAGTACCAGAGAGGGTGATGTTGGGGTAACTGTGTCACAGTTGTGCAGGAGACCAGCTAATCCCCATGGCTACCGCTATCACCTGTCTGCAGGTGTGGGTCGTCGCCACCCTTTAAATCACATGACCCATAGTAAGGCCACACCCAGGCAACGGGTCTGTGAGTCAGCGGCCAGTCTGAGCATAACACGCAAAAAAAGCTTCTTAAAAACGAAAGTAGAAAGAGTACAAGTGAATGGGGGGGTAAACAGTTGTTTTCTTTAAGCAATTGTTCTGATACATTGTTGTTCTTTTTTTGGCACAATCTACTGGGGCTGTGGTTTGGAAACTCAGCCTGATCCTTCATCTGATACATCCAGCATGCTTAAGTTCATTTGGACAGGGATTTCTTAATCTGCTCCACTTCCATCTAAAAAATGAAAGCATAAAACAAAGAGGCGGCCAGTCAAATACAGTCACAGAAAATAAAAATGATTAATACTGAACATATATACACTACCAGTCAAAAGTTTTTTTAATGTTTTCTCATTTTTCACAAGTCTCTTGTGTGCACCAAGCCTGCATTTATTTGATCTAAAGTACAGCAAAAACTTTTGAAATATTTTTACTATTTAAATTACTGGTTTTTATTTGGAAGTATTTTAAAATGCAATTTATTTCTATATTTAAATTCTGAATTTTTAGAATCTTAACTCCAGTCATATATGAATTTATTGTAATATTCTGATTTGCTGCTCAAAACCATTTATTATTCTTATGTTGAAAACAGCTGAGTAGAATTATTCAGGTTTCTTTGATGAATAGAATGTTTAGAAGAACAGCATTTATCTGAAATAGAAATCTTTTGTTACATTATAAATGACTTTATCATCATTTTTATCAATTTAAAGCAAGGGCTAAATGAAAGTATTCATTTCTATTATTTCTTTCCCACAAAAAAAAGAAGTCTGAAGACACCAATGCTGAATTTATATGATGAAAAATACAGTAAAATACATTAATATTATGAACATTTTTTTACAATTTAAATGAACTATTTTCTATTTTAATATATTTTAACATGTAATTTATTTTAATATATTTTAACATGTAATTTATTCATCTGATGGCAAAGCTGATTTTCTGCAGCCATTATTCCAGTCTTCAGTGTCACATGATCCTTCAGAAATCATTCTAATTTGTTGATTTGTTGCTTAAGAAACAGTTTTAATTAATATCAATATTTGAAACAGTTGTGCTGCTTAATATTTTTGTGGAAACTGTGATTTTTTCAGAATTATTTAATGAACAAAATTTGGTAACAATGTAAAAACCGTCACTTTGATGCAATAGAATGTGTCTATTATGAAAAGAATTAATTTATTAAAAAAAAAAATTATACAATATTCACTCTAATGTATAACACTAGCCAATTTATTGTAATATTGAAAAAAAAATAATTATATATATATATATATATATATATATATATATATATATATATAAAACACGACTGCGTTTTAGTGCCATGTAAAAAAAAAAAAAAAAAAATTCTAAGATTACGAGATTAAAGTCGAAACTCCGAGAATAAAGTCGAAATTTTCCGAAAATAAAGTCGAAATACTTCGAGAATAAAGTTGAAATATTTCAAGAATAAAGTCGAAATACTTCGAGAATAAAGTCAAAATGTTCCGGAAATAAAGTCGAAATGTTCCGAAATACTTCCGTAAGGAAACAAAGGCCGTTGTGACGGTGACCTGCTTGATTTGAGCCTAATGTTTATTTGATGTCTGTTTTTAAAAGCACGGAAGAGAATTTGTGCTGTTCTGTATGCATTTAGAGACAGAACATAACAAAACGTAACGTTTAGATATTGTTTCAGCTATTAAAACAGTTCCGTTTTGTATGTATGGCAAAGTGATTTCGTTTCTGTTTTTATTAAGTTGGAATGTTGTTGGGAGGATTTTTTATTTGTCAAATATAAACTTTTTTTTTAAGTAACGAACAGCTGCCAGCAGAAGACTGTTTGTTTGATCATTTTGCCTTCTCAAATCATCACGACTTGACTAAAATAAAATCTATAGATATAAAACAGTTAAAGTATAAAACAATGTTGGTTTAAACGTTAAATATCGTGTTCTAGGCGCATATCCATTCGTTTGTGCGGAGAGTGGAAGCTAAAGGCATGCAGGCGCCAGCGCCGTCACTTGCACTTTTTTCCAGTGGAAACAATTTAAAATTATCCATCAAAACAATACATGCCTTACAGGCATGATAAATACATATATGGAGAGCTTTAAATTATTGCTTAACGAATTAAAACAAATCAAAACCAAAAACTCTTTCATAATGTAGCTAATCTGTAAAGATGAATTTCAAAGTGGAGATTTCTAGTCAGGATATATTCGCGACACTGATTCAGAATACACTAGTTTATTCATAAATAATTCAAATATCCCCTTACCTTCCGACACATGCATTTGTTATTTACAAGGAATACACCTTGATGTAGGCTAATATAAAATAAAATAACGTATATCGTTTTAATAAATACAAACACTGTGGAACCAAATAAATATGAAAATTCCACTATCTTAGATAAACATTTAACTGTTTAACTGAGTTTTTACAGATCAGAATAGTGATGTTAGTGACACAGGAAAGGGTTAACTGACAAAATTATACTCTAAAACCTTTATCAGAAAATAGAACCCAAGGACTCAAGGAAAGGTATAACAATCAAACTGTGGAAGGTCACAATCAAAATACAAATCACGATAGTCACAATAGTCTATCAGTCTATCAGAGCTGGGTATGATACATCAATGGCTTGGAAACCGTTATTCACTGGAATGGCAAACATTATGATACAAGAAAATGGGAGCAGTGCAAAGACAAGCGCTAAAAACTTTTCACAAATCAGATTTGACCTAAAAACAATGTTTTTGTATTCGAGAAGCCTGCGTGTTTATTGATATAGAACACCTATATTCCACGTTCCTTCCTGGCGGACTTACCAAGGGGTTTACGGACAAGAGCTTTGCTGCAAAAATATTCACAAATCAAGCTGTTAAAAAGGACACCAGTTTCAATCTTCTATAAGTGTCCAACTTTCTGAGCGATAGGCATTATACAATTAAAAGTATCAATGATTAAAACATTATTTCGGCCAGGAGGACGCCGTCACTTGAATTCATAAATCATGGAGAATGGCATTCAGTTTTATTTTCATGTCTATGACAGCGCACGGTGTATTTATAGACAAACGAAATCTGAATATCCTATCAAACCGCAAACTATCTTTACTGCGGTAACTTAAAACAGAAACTAAAAACGAAATGCCATACATACAAAACGGAACTGTTTTAATAGCTGAAACAATATCTAAACGTTATGTTTTGTTATGTTCCGTTTCTAAATGCATAAACAGAACAGCACAAATTCTCTTCCGTGCTTTTAAAAACAGACATCAAATAAGCATTAGGCTAATAAATCAAGCAGGTCACCGTCACAACGGCCTTTGTTTCCGCACGGAAGTATTTCGGAACATTTCGACTTTATTCTCGGAACATTTTGACTTTATTCTCGAAGTATTTCGACTTTATTCTCGGAACATTTCGACTTTATTCTCGAAACATTTCGACTTTATTCTCGGAATCTTAGATTTTTTATTTTTTTTTAACATGGCACTAAAACGCCGTCGTAATATATATATATATATATATAAATAAATGTATTTGGCTGCTTAAAGGGACAGTTCCATCATTAATTATTCACCCTCAAGTCATTCCAAACCCGTGAGACTTTCGTTCATCTTCGGAAAACAAATCAAGATATTTTTGATGAAATCCATGGTCTGAAAGCTCTTGGATTTCAACCAAAATATCTTAATTTGTGTTGCAAAGACGAACAAAGGTCTTATGGGTTTGGAACGACATGACGGTTACTGACATAATTTTCATTTTTGGGTGATCTATACCTTTAAGATGGTTTCAATTGCTATAAAAAGGTGTTGTACATGGTTAGTGCTACATTTATGACTACTCTAAAATCTCCATACCTGCAGTGATATACGAATTCTCTTCTCTTCATCCAGTTCACTCACCAGCTGTTTAATTTCTTGTCTGAGAAAACAAATTTGACAATTACACCCAAACAATTCATATACTTCAAAACAGACATCAGTCAACTCATTCTTCTCATATCTCATTTCCTTCTAAACTTCCCTCCACTTGTCTATTTCCGTTCCCTCTTTCACTACTTGACTATATCCATCTTTCCTCTAACCCTCTGTCCCGCCCCCATCCTGCCGGTTCATACTTATGCTGGCTCTTCATGAGCTCCACAGTTCCTTTCAGGTCTCGTAATTGTGCTCTGAGCTCCTCCAACGTGGCGGCACCCTGTTCATTCTTCACACGGGTGTCAACGGAAGGGGAATGGGGCCGCAGACCAGCGCTGCCCTGGTAGAGAGAAGCCCCAATGGACCCAGATGATGATGGAGGGGCACTGGGCTTAGGGGGCAAGGATGATTTTTCAGGAGCCTGTGGAAAGCCCCCATGAGATATCAGAACATAAGCTTATCAAACACATTTACTCTCAGATGTTTAGGCCGTTCCACAGGGCCTCAGTCTCTGTGTGTGTTTGTGCTTGTGTATGAGGGTATATACAGTATAGTGGCACCATAAAGTATTTAGACACTTAAAGGGACAGTTAACATTACTTACTCATCCTTTACATTTTCATTTTTGGGTAAACTATCCCTTTAAAACACACAAAATATAAAAATACCTTTATATTATATAACAAACATATAATTTAAAATAAAGTGTGATTTCAGTAATACTTTTTTGTGTCACTGTACATAAAATGCTTGACTCCAGCGCTCCCTTGTGGTTGGAAAGGGATGTGCATGCAAAAAGAGGGGTCGGGTGTCAGAGGGCGGGGGTGACTGGGAAGGGGGCAGGGCTTACTGTTATGACTGGCACTGCCTTGAGCATCTTCTTTGAGCTGTCAAAACTTTTGGGAGTGTATGAGTCCTGCTCCTCCTTTCCCAACTCCTTGTCTCTCCTCTCCTCCTCTGGAGATGGGGAGTCCAGGAGGTCAGGACTAGAGAGAGAGGACTAAGAAAGAAAGAGATTTTTAAATGATCATGACTAGATAACCCACAGACAGGCGAAGCAGGGTAAGCCCATGTGACATTCACACATAGCAAATAGTACAATCGCATCTGACGGATTTACGTTAAACGCCTGAAGGGTCACAAATATTTGACACGTCGTCAGCTGATTGCACCTGATAGGTGTGAAAACAACCAAACGTGACTGACTTGACATTTTAATTGGTTAAAACTAATAACAAACAAGCACGTTTATGTTGTGTGGTAGGGTTATTATAGTTAACTAAAACTGAAATAAAATCAAAAACTGTTGGCAAAGCAATGCTTCTTATTTTCATTTAGTTTAACTTGATGTATTAACTCAAATTAAAATAAAAATTAACAAATATTAATATTTATTCATTAATATAAAAAATTTATACATTTCTGTTTTTAATATAGACATTAAAAAAATGCTAAAATAAAATAGTATTACTGGTGGACTTACAGACGTGAAGATCTGCGATCGTGGCCGTCTGTCCATCACACGGGGCCGTGATGCGGTCGGGTGGTTCAGCTTTTCTGTGGATGAGACGACGGAGTCGAAGTCTTCTACATCTTCAGCCGAGCGTCACACAAATACAAACATAGACACACAGGACCACATATATATCACATGCATATGAATCACAAACACAGGAAAAAACGCCAGACTGTAATCGCACATCTTCAGAATGGAAGTGAATGAAGTGAGACGGACAGAGAGCTGTTGTAATCTGATTAGATATGGATTATTAGAAGTCTTATTAGTCATGACAGGGTTATTCTGGATTGAAGGGAAGACCTGGACTGGGACTCACCGATATCTACGGATTTGTCTGCAGAGCCCCGGTCAGCTGCCACAGCACTGACTTCAGACTTCGGACTGTCACACCTGTACAAATAAGATTGAAATTAGAATGAGCTTTATTAAAACATGAAATAAATGTTTGGTCAGTTTTAATCAAATCCATTCAAAAATGAATGATTTATTGGAATAAAATGACTCACTAATTTATTGGAATCATTGCACATACACTGTTCAGGTTCTTATCAAATCCATTTAAAAACAAAATGACACACTGATTCATTGGAATCATGGCATAGAAATCGTTCACTCAGTTCTAACTGAACCCATAAAAAAAAATGAAGGAACTCACTGATTCATTGGAATTACTGCACAGAAGCTGCTTGGTTGGTTCTAATCTAATCCATTTAAAAATAAAATGACTCACTGATTCATTGGAATCACTGTGCAGAAGCTGTTCAGTTGGTTTTAATTGGTCACTTCTAACTGAATCTATTCAAAAATAAAATGACTCACTGATTCACTGGAATCACTGCACAGAAGCTGTTTGTCGGTTCTAATTGGTCAGTTCTAACTAAATCCATTTAAAAACAAAATGACTGACCGATTCATTGGAATCATGGCACAGAAACTGTTCGCTTGGTTCTAACTGAACCCATTCAAAAAAATTAAGGAACTCACTGATTCGTTGGAATTACTGCACAGAAGCTGTTCGCCAGTTCTAATCTAATCCATTCAAAAATAAAATGACTCACTGATTCATTGGAATCACTGCACAGAAGCTGTTCAGTTGGTTTTAATTGGTCAGTTCTAACTGAATCTATTCAAAAATAAAATGACTCACTGATTCATTGGAATCACTGCACAGAAGCTGCTCGATCGGTTCTAATTGGTCAGTTCTAACTGAATCCATTCAAAAATAAAATTTATCGGAATTACTGCATATAAATTGTTTGGATGGTTCTAAATTAATCTATTCAAAAACAAAATGACTCACTGGTTCATTGTAATCACTGCACAGAAGCTGTTTGAATGGTTCTAAATGAATCCATTCAAAAATAAAATGATTCACTGACTCAATGGAATCACTGCACATAAATAGTTTGGTTGGTTCTAAAAGAATCCATTCAAAAACAAAACAACTCACTGATTCACTGAAATCACGGCACAGAAGTTGTTCATTCAAAAAATTATGTCATCGTTTTAAAAATCAGTCATGTGAAATAGGGTGTTAATTTTATACATTATTTAGTGAAAATTTATCTGTTAAAAGTCTGTTTGTCAAACTAATTCAGAGTGCTCTTTCTAGTGCCAGATAAATAATGTTCTGTATTTATTTGTAAAAATGAATGATATAATCTGATACTAAGATAATATATTGTGATGCATCATGGTTTATTTAATCATGACTTATGTGTGATGATGTGATCATATTATGAGGTAATTGTCCATTACTAGAACACTCTGCTATCTCAATTACTTATTATTCAGTCATTAATCATGGTTGAAAAGTGCACTTTTGAATAAAAATCACTAGGGGTCAGTATAAAGTTCACTGTCGCTTCAAACAGAAATCTCAAAAAACAAAACACTCAAAAAGACATTCACCATTATTGTATACATTTTATATCATTTTATAGTTGTATATAATGAGCTAAGATACTTTGTGAATGTGTGTTCGCTGAAATCTAGTATTGGTGATGCTGATACATGTGTGTTTGTGTGTGAGACTGACGGTATATTGGGCACAGCTGGTCTCTCGGGTCTGTCTGGGCGTTTGGGTGGCAGGGATGATGGTCGATTCAATGAGTTGTTGTTTTTCGGGGGAAGAGGCTTCTTTGGGAGGACAGATGGGAAGGACGGCTTCGCCATCTCACCCAACTTCGATTCCTCACCTATATGTAATTATCATCATCATCGTTATTAAAGGGCATAAAAAGTTACACAAGCTTGTTTACAGGAAACTAGAAGAGGGTTTGTCAAAGCACAGTGTGAAAATGTTTTTCCGACATCTGTTTACTTCAGAGAAACAAGAAGTCACACAAGAAAACACACAAGCAGTAAGCCAACCTAAACCTTTAGAGAAAGGCAGCACAGTACTGGTTTTGCTGTAGAAGGTCAAAGTCACAGAACTAGAGCTGACCAGAGCAAATTAAAACAGTTGAGAGAGACATCACCTACCTTTTTCTTCAGGTCTGTGTGGGAGAGATTCAGGCCGTTCTGGTGGAACCTTTTTAGCTTCTGTCTTTTTGTCTGGGGATCAATACACATAATATAAGGGTTCAACAGGGCACAGCTGACTCATTGCCAAGCTTTCAGACAGACTGACAAAGAAACATGTCAAAATGTATAGGGTATAAGACCACACTGAATCTGGGATTCAAAATACAATCTGAATGCAGAAATTATGAAAAAAAAAAAAAATTATTACATATACTCTTTTGGACCATGAGGGTGAGTAAATTATTTATTAAATTATTAACTACGTTCTCTAGGCTCTATCAATGTAATTAATCTAATTAACGTGTTAAATTACCAGCCCTAATACATACATACATACATATATATATATATATATATACATATATATATATATATATATATATATATATATATATATATACACACACACACACACATCCATACACACACACACATATATATATATATCCCACAATGCAATACAGCTTGAAAAAGGTCTTGAAAAAATATATATTGTATTACAATTATATTATACCTGAAATATGATTACATAATTGTTTTACATGACTGAGACATTTTGAAAGGTTAAGAGCTGTCAAATCGATTGATTGCGATTAATCGCACCCAAAAATTGTTTACATAATATATGTGTGTGCATACTATGTATTTTTATATGTATTTAAACACACTTTTAGTTTGGATGTGATTAATCGTGATTAATCGATTCGACATTGTAATATTTTACAATTCAACGTTTTACTCAAATTATAATGCTGATAACATAATCTGTGATAAAAACAAGCATTTTCATTAGTGGGCTTAGACTTTTGCACCTAATTAAACAATCCAATTGCAAGCACTTTATTGAAATTACATAAGCACTCAATCTGAACAATTTAACTCAATTTGCATACAAACTGATAATAAAATAGTCACATTTTTGTCTATAAGTCTATCACTGTTCCATATACTAGTGTTGGAAATATAACTACTGAGCGATCTCTGCATTCCCTCTTTGTCTCTCACTCCCATTTCATGGTACGCCAATACAAAGATTATGTGGGCAGAGTTTCAAAACCTCTGAAGGGAAGCTGTGAAGCACTCTTGCCTATTTATATTTCAAGATCTTTTTGGGTAATCTAGTTCCACCTACGCATATTCACAGACCAGCGAACAGCATAATGACAAAGAATAGATTCTGATTATCATTAGACAGCTAATAGATTTGTCTGCCACAAGGAGGAGCCAGAATTCACTATAACAATATAATATAATATAATATAATAAAAATGTGGAATGCTACATTGTATTTACATACTCAAAAAACAGTTACTCAAAAACAGTAGTTTGTATAGTAGCATCCTTCTGAACAGACCCCAGCTGTCATTTTCAGATGATTAAACTTGTTTGATTTCTATTTGTGAATGTTCATACATCGACATATGTAAACAAATCAAGCTGAAAAACAGTCACAGTTGGGCATGTAGGCTTACATATTGAGAGAAAATGAAGAAAAAAAATCCAGAAAGAAGAGAGGTTTGTTACCTGTAATCTGTTTAGAGGTTGGTGCTGCAGGTGGAGGAGGTTTCTTAGGTCTCTGTAAGCACACACACAGTTAAAACACGCAGTACACCTATTAAAACACTTACATCAACTCGTTAAAACACAGATCGCCCTTTAAAACTCATACAGTTAACCATACACATTTGACCTATTATGAACACAATCCCTTCAGGCCAAACAGCACTGAAACATGCTCCTACATCAGGCAAAGGGTGAAGAGGGAGGCAAAAGGTACAGGGCAGATGGGAGCGCATGTGTGTGTGTTTGTGTGTGCGCACGTGTGTGTGTGTTTCACCACAGCTCTGCCTTCACTCAGAGACTGAGGCCTGCTGTCATACACGACTGGAGCTCCCTGCTGAAGTGTGTCAGTGAGAGACAAACAAAGGTGACCTCACCTCTTTTTCTACCTCAGGAATGAATAACTTCACAAAGTTGTCTGGAAACACGCCCTGCTTGCCGTTCAGCTCCCCAAGCCACCAACCAGCATCTGCACACTCCTACACACAGCGAAAACACATGTCATCAGTCTATTTGTGTTCTGAAGCCAGACATGATGTTATGTCAGTGACAATTTGTTCAACCACGCTGAAAGCAAAAATGCCAATTTCTGGAGAGGAATTTTTGACGTATGAGATGTTATTTTGAGTTGTAATCGCCAAACTCACCTTGCTGACAATCGTAACGATATCTCCCTCTTTGATTGAAAGCTCATCTTCGTTCTGACCATCGTAGGGGAAAATGACTTTGCAAAACTCCTTTGCTGTAATTGGAATTTTCACAGTCGCAAGTCACTTCAAGAAAAAGTTATGTCATATTTGCATACAGTTTAATACATAAACAATTAATTCTGTTACCTTTGGCCTTGTTTTCAGGCTCCGCCTTCATGGTTTCCTGGGCAACAGCTGGAGTGACTTTTTTCACCATTTGAGGCTGAGGAGGAACAAATACTTATATCAAATGCTACAATGGCAATTTATAAACATTACAGTTCAAAAGTAAGAAAAGAAAAAATACATAAATACTTGAAAAGTAATATTAAACTGAATAAGATATTTCACATCAAAGATGTTTACATATGGTCCACCAGAGAAAATAATAATCAGATTTATACAAAAAAAATGACCCTATTCAATGTAAACGACTTTTATGTGAAATATCTAATTCAGGTCAGTACTAAATAAAAAATAACATGCATTTTGTATGATCCCTCTTATTTTGGTTGTATGTAAACTTTAGACCTCAACTGTATGTTATTTATTCCTTGAATGCAAAACTGAATTTCTCGTCAGTGTCACATGATCCTAACATTTCCTTTATGTTGAAAACAGCTGCGCTGCTTAATATTTTTGTTGAATAGAAAGTTAGCACAGCATTTTTTTGAAACAGAAATATTTAGTAATATTTTGAATGTCTCAGACTTTGAATGTCTACTGTCACTTTTGATGAATCTACTGCATCCTTGCTGAATAAAAGTAAACTTTATATATATATAAAGTTTACTTTTATTCAGCAAGGATGCAGTAGATTTATATATATATATATATATATATATATATATATATATATATATATATATATATATAAAAATATAAATAAATCTTACTGACCTCAAATAGAAATAAATATATCAGGGGCGCAGTGCCTCCTCAAAAGTTTGGATGAGTAAAAAATGTGTAGTACAAAACAACACCAATTTTACAAAATCTAAAATAAAAGTGTATAAATCACTTGTTTTACTGAAAAAACATTGAACAGCGACACCTGCAGGTGAAGTTACAATGGGAGTCCGTGTCTCTCTTGCCTCCCCTGAGCCCACTGAGTTTTAACCAAGCGGCAACCTCCCGCTCTCTCTCGTGAAGCCAATACGGAAGTGACAAAAACTGCAATTCATCGACTGGCCGCTGGAGGCTGGCTGCAAAAGGGAGTCAATCCCATAGACTCCCCATGTTAAAATGCCCAACTTTACAGCAGAAAAAAACATGTTTATAGCCTGGTTCAAAAAATGATTTTGGTCTATATAGCTAATTTTGCCCTTCATGACAACTGTGAGGGGGGTGAATTTTTTTATAACTCATCCGTTTAAACTATATTAAGCCTTAAAGTTCTGCATAATTAAGGGCGTGGCCACTTGAGTGACAGGTGGATTGATGTTGCCTTCTCTATCTGCTGTCACGTCACCTCAGGCCTCAGCCGCTGGCATCTCTACCGTGTTTCTGCTTTTGTTTTATGCAGTCTATGTTTATTTTCGTGATTATTTCTTAAAATTATCAAATAAAATATCAAACCCGGGAGTGACGCGCGGTGACGCGCTGCTAAGATGGCGGCGGTCGGCTCCGCCCACTTTAGGCTTCAAAAACGCTCTTCAGAATCCTATGAGTGACGTCACGACACTACGTCCATGTTTTTTTTTACAGTCTATGGTTTTAACAGAGTGAATGAAGGGGGGAAAGTCACACGAGAGGAGGCAACGCCTCCATCGCGATTTGATAAACCCCACATCTTGTGTTTGTGAATAATGCCATTAATAAGAAGACTAATTTTAAAAAAGTACACAACCCACACTTAGATGCAACCCCTTTGTTATGTCAAAATAAGACTTAAATTGGCTTGAAAACATGATCTGTGGGAGGTTTTAGTGAGTAATCAGCCTGGTGAAGTTTAAAGTAAACTTCTGTATCTGTGGCCAGTATTTACCAAGCTTTGATGGCTGATGATCTGAAAAATTCATAAAAGAATAGCTGAACATAAGTTGACGTCTACGGCCGCCAATGAGGGGGCCACTATTTCCTCCAACATTCTTGCAAAAACTGACACATTAAATTGA